>JAHHUM010002035.1:362817-807379 GCA_036173005.1 Crenichthys baileyi | reverse complement strand
TTCTTGTGATAGGAAAGTTTTCACAATAAATGATACAATACATTCCCACCCCTACTTTCCATACTCTGCTAATATCCTTCCAGCATCACTGTGAATGTCATTAATTCTGGGGTTTCATAGGTGCATTCAGACTGGTTGTTTTCCAGGGTGGGAAGAAAATAATACAAGTTCAACGTTTGTTTTAAAGCAAGAATTGGATTAACCCACACAGGGTGAAAATTATACGAACAAACTAAAAATATATACAACACAGCAGAATGGATGAGTAATTCTCCACGTTTCAGGCAACATTACAGGCAACAACATTACCTCAATGATCAAAGAACCTGAGGACCTCAGACTGCCTGCAGTGTTTAATGTTTAAAACAGGCCTCATAGTTTTTTGTCTGTTTGCTGTGCTACAAACGTGCCACACAAAATTTATTTCATTTCCCCACTTTTCGTTACATTTTCTGAGGAACCTCTTTTAGTATTCTCAGCTTTGCTGCTTTCTGTTTTTGTTTTCACTAATTCATGTTTATTCATGTTTGCAGTTCAAGTGTTTCCATGATACTTCCAGTAATACATGCACTCAGCGTCTACGTATCGCTGCTGGGCTGCATTATTCCTCTTGGATGTACATGGATTTATGACTTTTTTTGGTTGTTGGTGTTTCCCAGCTCTACACATATAGTTGGGTTTTTAGAAACCTTAAAAGATATTAAATGAATGTGGTGTAAATGAATGCATTTTATGCCTTCTGTACCCTCAGTGGAGCTATTTTTGTATAACATTTTTAAATGTAATAAAAAAAAGTTTTCAAAAAAAAACAGAATCATGGAGGATGTCAGTCTGAGTCTCACCTGCCAGAGGTTGTAAGAAGATTTCTCCCATCGGATGTATGAATGAAACACCGTTCTGACCGTCGGCTGTGACATCGTCTGGCAGGGCAGCATCGCCTCCTGTGAGAAGTTAGGTTTAGCTGATATGTGACAATTAGAGTTCAAATGTAAGCTTCAGCATAACTTCAGTACAGAAGCTTCAGTTCTCTTCACAAAGCCATCACAGTAGTTTCCATCTCAAAGTACACATGCAGAAGTATTTACACCCCTTGAACTCTCTGTTACATCCACAAATGTATTTTGTTGATATTTTATGTAAAAGACAAAAACGAAGCAGAGCATAATTGTGACATGGAAGGAAAATATTTTGTAACAGTTTTTTTGATTAAATGACAAAAAGTGCGGTGTGAATTTGTATTCACCCCCTTTTACCCCAATAACACTAAATAAAACCCAGCTGAGTCCACCTGTGTGTAATTTAAACTCAATATAAATCCAGCCGATCTGTGAAGGCCTCAGACGTTTAGTGAAGCCATGTGACTATTGATATCCCTCACTGAAAAAAATGTGAGATTAAATAAAAAATACTAACAGATCATTGATAAATATTTCTTCTTCAAGCTTCAAACTGGAGGGAAATGAAAATATTGTTTGATTTTTTTCATGCATATACTGCTTACCTCTGTATCCTCCTCCTCCACCTCCTGCTGTGCAGGCTCCACCTCCACCTCCAAATCCCCCGAAAGTTGACCAGCTGAGCATAGACAGAGCCAGGGGGCATGAAGACCCCCCCACAGCACCTTCCACCAGAGATCTGCCAGCGCTCAGATGAGGACTGGGGCTGTCCTTCCAACCACCACCTCCACCTTTCAGAAAACAAAGTTCCACATGATTCACTGTTACAAGTATAGCAGCACCACCGAGGGGTTTTGGGGGGCTTGCAATGGTCACACTTATGCCCCTTAAATCTGCCATCTTTGTCTGTTTCCACTCTTACAGTTAGTGAGTGATTAGGCAATCAGAGAGTGAGAGCTTCCTTTCACACTGTAGGTCTGTTAAACCAGGAATCCACTTCATTGAGCTTCCCAGGATTAACTAAACGTGTCATGAAAGGTGATATTTCCTATAAGCAAAGCACCGTCTTTTTATGTATGTGAAGAAACTGAGCCCAGATGTGAGGGTAAAACATCAACCTAGAGCTTTTTATTTGTCCTCTGATCATTTATTTGGTCTTTCTTTTTGTTTATGTGTGACCTCCAGTGAACATAAGAACATCCCCAGCAAAGCTTCTGCCAAACAAACAGTACAAAAGTACTGAAGTGGGTTAAAACTGTTTTCTTGGCTTTATGAAACCTAGAAGGGAAGAAGTGAATCCAAAAATGGGAGTAAAAAAAAAAAGCAGGAAAATATTTATGTTTTCAAACTTGAGATGTTAAAAATGAGCAGCGTTTACAGCAATGTTTAATAATTTAGGTTGGAGCATTTTCTCATGCATGCAAAAACAGCCAAGTACAGTGAGACCAAACAGCTGCGCAGCATTAAGAAAAGCACACATCAGAAAGATGATTTTATAAAATGTGATATTGCTTTGGGCTAAAGAGATTTAGAAGATAGTCCAATTAAAATCATTAGGTTGTCCTGGAACATCTTGTAGGAAATGGTTGTTCACTTTCATTTTCAATATGAGATCTTAGTGGAAACATGTTTGCAGCTCTGGACAGAAATAAACGCTTACAGTTCATGTGTGGATTATCAAAAACAACCAGGACAAGTGCAGCAAAAGGTAGAGCGAGGAAATATTAATGCATGTGTTGGTTTTGGCCCAAACCAAAACCAACAGCCAAAAAATAAAAATGTAATTTTACTCTTGTCTTGTAATTCAGCAAGGCATAAAATAGATATATAATGAGTGGGCTGTTTCTGGAGCTTGCAAAGGGCAGTGAAGTTTGTTCTGTTTCTAAAATTATTTTTCAGAATGTAAAATGTCTTCAAAGTTACAAAATTCATACAAAAAATATTTGATCGAAGTCAAATAATATTTTTATTATTAAAGTAATTAAACAAGTTTCACACCTGCTGCACCAGTTTGACCGTTGGTACCACGGGCTGCGGTGCTGTTTTCAAACTGCTCCAGAGGCATCTGGTCCAGACTAGACTCTGGGTCCTCCAGGTAGGCATTTCCTCCCCCACCAGCTGCAATCAGCAAAGGAACCAGCTCACCGCCCTCCATCTGTATCAACAAACCAGAAAGTCTCAATTTCCAGACAAGCTCAACTTGATTCACTGCAACTATTCTAACATAAAGCAAATCATAATGACTAGGGAGACTTTGTTGTATGAATGCTCAGTTGCTTTCGACAATATAGTGCAAAAATATTTTGTTTCCAACAAGCCAGAGTTTCGTGTAACCTGTTAGACTGGTCTTTAGCAGTCTTCATGCTTTCCTGAAGGTTTTTTGATCTTTGACGTATGACCAACTGAAGGCCCTTAGTTTCTGTCTTTTCTGGATTTTTCCTGTTTGTTGAAGTTGTGACTTTCAGATACTTCCATATACTGTTTTTAAGTCTGACAGTGAAATTTTCTTTTCACTTCCAGTTTACCATTTTCATTTTTACTCCAAGACGACACAGCACAATAATCTGTTGTGTTTGGGTAAAAATATTGAATAGAAAATGTGTGGAAAACGCAGCTAAAACGCAGCTAAAGTGCAAATAAAAACACCTCCAGAAAGCCTAAAATAAGACTGCTTAAAAACATGTAGAGCAGTTAGAAAGAAATTAAACATGATTGAAAGCTTTTTCTGCATCTCAAACAATTAAAATATAACTGGAAAGCTAACTGATTTCAAAAAGTGAAGCTCATATATTATATAGCTGTTACGATTTGGGGTTGTTGGGTTTTTGGTTTCTGGTTTTTTCTTTGTTTTTCACAGTTTAGGTTTTGAATCATGTTTCTGTTTGTTTTTCTGGTCATGCTTTAGTTTTGTCAAGTTTGGTTTTAGGATCTGGTTATGTTTTTGTTTCATGTTTTTCTAGTTATAGTTCTATTTTGTTTCCTTGGATTTGCGTTCTAGTCAAGCCATGTTTTGCTCCTGTCACGTCCGTTCTGTTCATCAAATTTATCCGGTTCACCTGCACCTTGTCAATCTGTCTTGCTCCACCTGGTTTTCACTCCATATATACACACCTGTTCAGTTAGTCATTGCAGAATCATTATCTCTACTCATGTCTTGTTTTGTGGACCATGCCATGCCTGTCAAGCCAGCCGGCTTCTGTTTTGTTCCTGCCTCTTCTAAGAGAGAGTTTTTGTTGATTAAATTTTCACTTACCATCACGCTGCCTCCTCGTCTGCATCCTGGGGTCCAATATCTCACAAAACCGTAACAAAAGAGTCATTGAGCATATTTCAGCTGTTTATTACTGTCTATTATGATGATTAAGACTTGCAAAATATTTGAGAAACTAAAGTTAGGATTTTGACTCACTATGAATCACAATTATCTAAATTAAAAGACATAAAGGCTAAAATGTATTAGTATATGAGCTTCACTATTTGATTCTAATTTATTAAGATGTAGCTGCATGTGCTCAATTTTCACTGGCATATATGACTTAAGATTATGACACAGAAGGTCATTTTGAAGTTTATCACATATAGATAATCTGAAGAGAAGGGAATCATAAATGATTTCTGCCACCTTAAAGATGTAAGTGGCTCCTCCCCCGCCGCCGCCTCCACCTGCTCGCTCTGCACCGCTGTCAGACCTGCGGCTGTCTTCAATCATAGACGACTCTCCCAGACATATTTTCTGCGTACGTGGATTTCTCTGGAGCAGGATGATGAGAATAAAACTTAATAACAGAAACCATATCACAGACACAAGTCCAGCAGGAAGATCAGGCCTACTCACCCCAGGGCAGGCGTCCTCTCCCTGGTGTCCCACCAAGATGTGAAGAATTTCTCCTTTTTCCAGAGGAAAAATGGCAGAGATGAACACTCCATGGTTGCGTTTGTTATGGTTTTTGGCACCTTTTCCTCCTGCAGCCCCATAGGCTGAGACACTGAGGAAGAATGCAGAAACACAAAGGGATTAAACTCTGACTGAAAGAATTACACTTTGGCTCAGGCCTCATCCCGGACAGACACATGAACAAACGACTGTGCAGAAGATTTCTGTCACAGACACAAAATCCAAGAAGAATTTACCCATAGGATCTCCTTAACCTTTTAACCTACAAATACACATCTAGTGTCAAATACACAGTGTCAATATGATGCATGGTTTGTGTATTTCAGCTACTATTACACTGAGTATGGCCCACAGGATCACAGTCTTTGAACTTCAGGTGACATGAAAAGATCATTACCGCAGAGTAGAAAGAGATTAAACAAAAAACAAAGCAGAAAAACATATATTTTCAGGCATATTTTTAATAATGGCAGCAAACCAATCCTCCATATGCATGAGTAACAGAAGTTTGTGAACCCTTTGGGACTGTTAGCAGTTAATCAGAGGTTAGGAGGGGCAGTATGGTTGGGCCTGGCATCCCGATGCGGTGTTAAAGGATGTTGCCCCTCAAATAAAGCACTTCCACTTCAAGTATTTAAAAATTATCTAGATGTACCTATCACTACTTCTAAGTTTTTATTTACAAATCTAAAATAAAAAATGAAAATAAGATCATAAGTTATTTTAATTTAAAAAAAGTTGCAGATTTAAAGCTGCTAAAATCTTTCACACTGGTTGGCAAATGGCAATAACTTCATTTCACGCCAATCGCTCATTACTTTACAGTCAACCTTTGGATCAGCCAGGAGAAATTGATGAACAGGTGGTGTGGAAGGAGTTTTTTTCTTAACTGGAGAACAGGTCGATCACGGTCAGAGAGAACCTTTCAGAAGGACCCAGATTTATTAGTATAAACTGTTGATAACAAAAACGTGCAACAAAAACATATAAACTATTGGAGATTACACACATAGCCTATAACTGATCATATTCTGTTGAATCCTTAATTTTATTCATTATTGAAGACATTTTTATCTTCCCCAAAACAACCTTTGTATGTTTGTTTCAGTCAAAAGGTGAAAGTGGGGGTCTGTCGCTCACACATGTGGATCTGAAAGGAGCATCTTGTTGATCCTGCAGCTATTACCCACACACAGAAATTCAGCAACTCGTTGTTAATGTCCCTACTACAGTTAATGGTCCAAAAACTCCATACTAGTCAAATAAAACCTAAGAAGTTGAATTGACAGTACAATACTGTACTGTTCAAAGGAGGCAAATAAAATAAAATGAAAAAAAAATCAAGATCCTTGTTGTCCTTTCATGTAGATGTCACAAAGTAACAACTTCTTGCTACAGTTTGCTTAAGCAGTTCTTATCTTGCTGCTCATGTTATCTTACCAAATTGAAAAACATATCTTATGGGCAAAATGACGAAGATTTTGTAAAACATTGAGTCTTTTCACATCTTTGAAGTATGTGTGATCTTTTCGATGTGTTCCTGTCCTGAATAGTGCATAAGCATTGGGATAAAACGTGTGGAATTCATTGGGTTCTGCACAGGTCAAGGGTACATTACTTTTTTTGTTGGATCACATCTCTTTATTAAATTTGTTCATACGTGAAGTTAAAATGACCATCACAATGCCCTGTGAGTGCCCCCAAGGGCCAGATAATTATTAGCTGAACTAATCAGAAGATGAGGTGAGAGAATCAGCACATACAGAGCATTTGCAGCGTATTGCATGAGATCAACTGATGTTAATAGTGGTTGGTTGCTATGATATTTGAGTTGCAGTTGTGTGTGATTGAATGCCTAAGGCGCCATGTCTTTCCACACCACTGAAAAGCAAGGCAGATACACAACAATATGATGGGGATAACCATATCACTTCAACAAGCAAAAAAATTGTTTTGTAAACTAAATGGTCCAAGAAAAAAATTAACAATACTTAATTTGTATTCCATATTCTCTTGAATTTTATTTTTAAGGGTATGAATTTCAGAATATGAGAGCAAATGGTTAGAGAAAAATAAAAAATTCTTCCCACACTCTTATGTACTTGCACAGCATGACACCTATGATGATTTTCTTTTTTATCTTGTTAAAAGCAAACAAAAATAGCAAAAAAATGCATTAGGTCACATCTGGATTTTCTTCTTTCTTTTCATCACCGGAAATAACCTCTGGTCTTGAAAACAAATTACGTTTGAAATTAGGGAAACTTTGATGTGTATAACATTATACTACATAGGCAAATGGGTACATGTGTTGGGTTATGACCTTCAGATCTCAATAAGAGGGTAAATAAACATCCTGTTTGGATATGTAACCCTCCCCCATTCTCACTCACAGGTATCGGTTGGTAGCCGGGACCTTCCACATTTGGACTCCTTTCAAGGGGCCCTCCTTCCCCACAGTGACGCTAACATTTTTGTTCCTGTAGGTGCTGTCACACTGGGCTTGGGTCGGGCCGTTGGGGCCGCTGGCACCACATGAGTTAAACCACCATGTCATCAGAGAGACTTCTGTAAATTCAGACAGCATAAAGAGGAAATAAACAGTTGGGATCAGTTGGAACATTTAGGAAATTGTGTAAGAAAATCAGTGGGAAAGTCCCATATTTTTATTTAGAAAGCTAAAGTTTTAAGATGAATATAGTTGGCCAGCAACCTCCAAAAATCAAGTTCAAGCTTAAGTTGTACCAATTAAAATGCGAATTCTGCATGGATAATTCAGTGTCCAAGCAAAAATGTCACATTTTATAAATGTACTTGTTCTGCAGAATCACTGCAGGAGCTTTGCCTACAGTACCTGTGACTGAAGGCTCAGGAAGGGGGCTCAGGAAATCATAGTCAGGCATTTGCAGCAGCGAGTTGAGATCTGAGGACAGCCAGAACGTCAGAGAAGAGAAAAAAAAGAACAAAATGAGTCACAAAATAAAATCTACATCTGACTGAATTATACTCCAAAAGAATGCTCTAGTATCCCAGCACTGAAATCTGTCCACTTAGCGGATCATTTGTGTGATGGACTCTGCCAAGCTCTTCCCTGAAACCAATTTTGTTTTTTTTAATTCGATTAAGCAAAACAAGAGCTTTGCTTGCCTGAATCTTTCAGCCCTCAGCAGGAGTACCGGATCATACATACCAGAGCAGAGTGTTGTCAAAAACAGAGCGGGTAAAAACTTATTTTAACATGTATTCAGTTATGCATACTGAGTAACTGAAAGGACTCTGGCCCCTGGCAGGTTTATAACTGCAACTCTCTAGAAGCAAGATCAAGCAAAACCAGCCCCTTCACATCTGTGAGAGGAACATAAATGAGGATTGGTAGAAGTACTCCCACAGTGTGGGAATGCAAACCTAGAGTGCAAAAACGCACTCACACACAGTTTTGTCATACTGCAGATTCGTAACAAATCATTTTAGCAGTGGTTAGCCTCATGTTACAGCCAATCATTTAAGCAAGGCATCAAATAGATTACTGAAGGCTGCAGCAGCTCTGAACACATCAGAGATAGATTTTATGAAGCACATGGATCATTTTTAAAGTAAGCAGTTTACGCTTTGTCTTCGACCTGCCTTAATGCATGTTTATGTCTACCTGTATTGAAGCAGGCTGCTCCGATGGCAATATTATCAAAAGCGAGATCAGCGTTGGAGCCTTGTCCCCACACGGCTTTCACGTTGACGTAGAACCTGAGAGGAAGCAGAAATCAGTAATAGTAAAGCAAAGGGAGCTCGGTTCTGGACAATCACTTTTGATTGTATGTGATAAACCAAACAGGGTATGGGCTATGTCTCTACCAGTGTTGCACATCTAGAGACTGAAATTTTTGTTCTTCTTTGCAAAACGCTCAAGCCCAGCCAAATAGGAACATGTGTATCTACCTACAAGTGTATCTTTTGAGACTTAAATATTGAATCTTGAAATAGGAAGGAGGGAATCTATGCACATGAACAGTATGTTTTTTTTTCCAAATCTAAATCTAGATGGAACTAAATACAAGGTACTCAAAGGCAAACACTGTTAGAACCTTGGATTTGAGTCCGGAGTGGAGGTTCACCTTCTAACAGGACCCTGACCATAAACACAGGTCACAAAGTTGATTGAAATCCCATTCTTACTTCTTAGGATCTATTACGATGTTTGCAACAGCTCTTTTAGGCAGGGTATCCACAAGGCTTAGGAGTGAGTTTATGGGAATTTTTGACCATACTTCCAGAAGTCCATTTGAGAGCAGACACTGCTGTTGGGTGAGAAGGCCTGGTCTGCTGCCTCTACTCGAATTATTCTCAGAGGTGTTCTGTCAGATTGAGGTCAGGACTTTTTGCAGGCCAGGCAAGTTATTTGGCACCAGACGTTCTCATCCATGACTTTTTGGACCCTGCTTTGTGCAGTGGTGCCATGGTTGTGTTGGAACAGGAAGGGACCATCCCTAAACTGTTCCCAAACAGTTGTTTATAGGAAACAGTCCAAAGCTGCTTTTTATTCTGAGGTATTTTTAGTTACCTGAACTAAGTCAAGCCCAACACTAAACAGCAGCCCCACACCATAATACCACCATAATAAACTTTACACATGACACAAACAAATTCTTTGGCTTGCCAGACAAAGCCTGATTCATAACCAGAGAACATGTCCCCACTGCTCTGGAGTCCAGTGACAGAATGCTTCACAACACTGAGCCTGACGCTTTTTGTTGCACTGGTGATGCAAGGCTTGGATGCAACTGTTCCAGCATCTGTTGACCCCATCCTTTGATTCTACTTGGCTTACAAAGTTGTGCCTGAGTTGCTGCCACTGTTAACAGCAACACCGGTCCAAACTAGAATTCCTTGAGCTCCTGAGAGTGACCCATTCTTTCACAGATGTTTGCAGGAGCAGTCTGCATGCCTTTGTGCTGGACTGTGTACATTTGTGGCCATTGAAGTGATTTGAACACCTGAATTCAATTATTTGGATGAGTGACTGAATAATGAGAGATGCAATATAGAGCATATTTATTGTTTTTCTACATACCCATGATGAAGGCCAATCAGCTCCAGTGCAACTGCTTCCCAGTCGTCTGTCGACTGGCCTTGTCGCTCCCAGGCAAGAGGCACATCAGCGGTCCCATTTTCCCCGATGGCAACTTGCAAAGAGCCATTAAATGTTCCGTACAAGTAGAGAGAGAAATGCATCTGCACAGCCACAGACGGTTTATGAATACTTGAGCAAAGAAATCACTGACTCGCAAAGACAACAAATACATAATATTTAAATGGCTATTATGAATCTTTAAAGGTACTGACCTGGCATCCAGTAGAAGAGATCGGAGGTGGGAAAAAGGAACTCTGAATGAATGCTTCTGGAAAGGAATTACTCTCTTTAACCTGCAGGTACAAGAAGTGCCCTGCAGACGTACACCAAAATGTTACACTGCAGCATCTTTAGCAGCTTGCATGATTATTTGATTTATTTATTGTTTTTATTTTTAATAGTTTCTAGATAAACATAAACCAAATATTAAGTGCGACTAACCAAAGATGGAAAACATTTTGACCTCCTTTAATAAACCTGTATTTTGCAGTCGGATTACAACATTAGATAAATCCTTAAACAAATGGGAAAACTAGAAATTTATTGTCTTGTAACACCAAGAAGAGTGAGCCTTGGAAATGAAATTAGGTAATTTTTGCAGATTTCCTCCACGCAACGATTAATTCTACAATGTGTAGACACACCAGGCGAGTACTAATAAAATCAGGTTGTAAATCACATGAGCAGAAAACACACACACACACACACACCTGGTGTGCGCTGAAGAGTGACCCCCTGCATGTCTTGTTTCTCCAGAAGCTCATCTCCAGCGACTCTCCTCCATCCCGAGCGCTGCTTGGACGCGGACCATCCGCATGAATCCGACTCAAAAGAGCAGTACGAGCCAAAGGGGAGAGCATCTGCCAGAGAAGCAGATTATTAGATTTTACTGAGATGTTGCAGAAAAATCTACCCTGATTTAGTGTTTTAAACATTGTGACACGGTATTTTAGTAAGTCTTGTATTGTTCTGTCTGAGTTTTTACAAACATGTCTCTCTTGTAAATGAGAACATGTGTCTCAATGACACTAAAAATAAACTACTATAAATAAAGGTTTAATAATAATAATAATAATAATAATAATAATAATAAATCAGCTAAATGTAGGTTTATGGGATGTTTTTATTCTTGTCTCTCTTTTTTAACTTCTTTAGTCTAAATCATTTTGCCCAGCAGGAAAATCGTCATAGTGAAAGTACTCAAAAACATTGATTTTTTTCTTAAAATTAAACAGACAAAATAAATTTGCTGTGAAATGTTCTTAGTTTTTACCTTCTTAACAATGCATTAACTGTGGAATACTTTGGTGTAGAAAAAAGACCTAGGTGCAAAATGTATGTTGAATGTTTTCCTTGTGAAAAAAATGCATCAAAGTCCTAAATTTTGGATAGTTTGTTTTTCGTTGTTTTGGTCTGGAAATCTTTTGTCCACTATCAACAACAACAGGATATAAGTCACTCTTTCTTTGAGAAAATGTTATGTGTTTAGCATTTTTTGATGAATGGGTGCACCCATGTCTGCTTTAGAGTAAATGATGCTGGATATTTGGAATCCTATTTATTGTCAAATTTAGGTGGATGTAGAAAACAGTTAATAATGTCTAAGTCATTTAACTAGAGGAAACTGTAAGACCTCACTTCATAACTGTAATACTGTACCAACAGATCTGAGGAACATGACATCTGACAGGCAGAATCCCAAAAACAGTAGTTAAATAATCAAATCTGTGATCATTTGTAGATTAGCAATGGCTGCATATTCACCATGTTTTTTTTTTTATTTTCTCTTATGCTTTTTTCTTCATTATTTTATTTCATTATTATTTATTTTTATTTGCTGAAGAGGGACACTGTGTATTGATGAACTCTTTGATTGACACAAATGTAAATGCAACCAATAACATCCGAGGCTGTTTGTCTCAGATGGTACAGGACGGAAAACTTAAAATAATAAAGTAATCATTAAAACAAAATACAAACAGAAAAGAAAATAAACTTTTTGACATACCTTAAATAAACAAATAAGATGATAAAACTGATGAAAGATAAAAACACCTTTCTTTACCTAACATTTATTTGAAAAATTGAATTTCCCCTGCATCTTGTCTGAGAGCTCATCTAATAGTGAAAATCTCGCCTGAAGAGCTGTTCAGCAGTGTTCAGAGGATTATGGTCACACAAAGTCATTCCTAGGGCCACAAATGGCCCCCGGGCCACACTTTAGACACCCCTGTCTTATAAACTTAAGGGTAAACCCTTACATTACTGTGAGGACACAGTCATGATTCAGGGAGAAATCTGAACTGTTAATAAGAACTGGTAACCATATTTATTTCTGCTGTAAAGTTTTGTTTTTATGATCCCGTGTAGAGCCAACATATAACAGCCAGTTGAAGAACATTCCTGTTTATAACAGATTTTAGTGCAAAGCCAGCATCACATAGAAAAGATCCTGCTTTCTTTGTGTGTAGGAGTCATCTGAGATAATTAATCACTTTCCAGTTAAACAAGAGGGATTTTTTGTTTGTTTTTTATTTAAAATTTGTGGACATAATTAAAAAAGACAGGGCGCGGTCCTTAACAGTAAGCCAGGAGATGACTTGGGTAGAAGTGATGAGTAAGCTGAGGCGAGAAGGAGTTTTCGTCTTAAATGGAGCCTAAAGAATCACGTTAGCCCTCTAAGTGTCATAATCTGCCTGCATGAGGAGCTATAGTTTCCATATTCTCCTGTTAATGTTCTCGTTTTGCTGTTATTTATTGTATTTTGTAAATTTATATTTTGTTAGATTTCTTTTCTGTGTTCCTTCGTGTGTGCCCGTTGATTATTCTGTTCCTTCCTCAGAGCCAGAGCCACCAGATAACTAAGTAGATCCCGTTCACCTTTGCCTCCTCATTTACCCCTTCGCCTGCACCTGTTTCTGTTTGCTCTCTAAGCCCTCAGCTTGTCTTTGTTCGTAACACTGGCTTCTTTTGTTACCTGTCTCCATGTCTGGTTCCCATCTTCCATGTGCCCACCCTCGGATTCTGGCTCCGTAGGTTTGCTGTCTTGTTTCATTAAAGAAACGTTCTCAGTCATCATGCTGCGCCCGAACTCCTGTCTGCACGTTGATCCTGAACCGTTATCCTTGACACTGAGATTATTATGCCACTAACCGTTGACAACCTTTGCAGTTATCTGCAGATCTTTGTTACAGCTGAGCATGTTTTAAAGTGCTTTATAAATAAAGTTGTTATGGTAACCTAAAGGACTAATTCTGTTCATTCATGTCCCACAATTTGTAATTTGTTTTTTATTGATTTTTGACAATATTATCTCTACCCCCGATCTTATCTCTGTTATGTTTATAAAAGTCTTTAAGTAATTAAGATAAAAGTCATATATCATGTAGATACATTACATAGAGAATGATTAATTCCAGTTAAGGAATTTCATTAAGGAAAGTTAATCATAAATAGGCCACCTCTGCTTCTTCCATGCTGCTCCACCATATTGAAACATCAAAGACCATAGACGTTTTGTGCACAATCAAGAGTCTGTGAGTAAATTCAGTGTGAATCAAGCCCTAAAATCTGCATGGCCACTGCACATATTTTGGTACACACAGTCCATAGTGTCTGTTTGTCTTTTTATTTGTCACACACAAATAAAAGAGAGAGAGCCCAAAACTGCCACTGTTTTAGAATGACCAGTAAGAAATACTCATGTGTGTCGCACGCTTTCCTTATTTGGAGTGAGATTTATCTGGGCTAAGCAAATAAGTGAGACACAGAGGAAAGGCATGAGATTCACACCAGATGCATGAGTGTTGGCAACCTTGTGCTATGTTGCTGCAGAAGAAGCTACATAAGCTCCCATTTCCCATTAAAAATAGCTCTTAGGTGGGCATTTCTACGTTCTCCTAACAGAGAGCGACAATGTGTCCAAATCCAAACGAAACAACTGAAGTATTTTAAGGTCTGCAGATGAAAACTGTTGGCGAGGTCCTACATCACTCGGCCATTGCCGGTGTGAGTAAAACAAGTTGGGGCCATCAACAAGGGTAGGATATAAAGATCTTCTTCAGGAATTAAACAAATATTTTACCAGTAAAACATATTTATGTTACAACAAACACTAGAGAAAGATACTGGATGATATAAATGAGTCTGCGGGTGTAGTCCGGGCTCCGATCAGCTGATCGGTTATTACTCTTCTGCAACTCCAACTCCAGTCCTTGAGAGCTACTGCCCTGCAACTTTTAGATGTACACCTATTCCAACGCATCTGAATCAAATGACTAAATTATATCTTCAGCATGCTATCGAGTTTTGCATAGGCCTGCTAACGAGTGATTCATTTGAATCATATGTTGGAGCAGCGATGCTTCTAAAAGCTGCAGGATAGAAGGTCTCGAGGACTGGATTTGCAGACCCCTGCACTGGTTTTGCCGTCCCTTTAAAAATACCTTCTTGTTTCCTGTTGCTGGTTGGAGCTTTAAAAATTTCATTTTTCTATACCATAATGGAATGGTACTCAGAGTTATTTTTTGGCTGGTAAAACCGTGTTTGATTTACCTGAAAATAAGTAGATCTTTTTAAATCAACAAAACAGTGTTTTAGTTCATGTTTTCAAGTACCTCCAATCTCTCCTGGATAAAGTGGCAAACAGTCAATAATGAGATGCCAGAGTAAACTGAAGTGAATTTATTATAAGCACTCTATGAAAAGAAAAAAAAATTGTGGGACCTCTGAAAGAATCACCCCAATATTGTGACCTGGCTCATTTCCCTTGGGAGAAACAACTCAAGGACTCCAAATAGCTCTGAGTGCACTAACTTCATTACGCCTGAAGAGAGGACTTTTGATTCGCAGCAGGTTGAAGAGGTTTCTTTACACAACATGAAAGATGTTTTCAGAATGAAGGGTTGGTATATTTCTTGGCAGGAGGTAAAATGTAATTATTAGTCTTCAGAAAACATGTTTTGCAACTCTCCTTTTAAAATCCTAAATATAATTAATTTATTATAGGCTTTTCAGTGTCTTGCGTTCTACAGTGTCTTGCGGGCATGTTGCACTCATAACAATATGAGTACAACATGTTAAGTGAAAGCAAAAAATGCATGCAGGCTTTCATCACAGTCACAGTCAAACAACAAAATCCTTTTTATTTACTCACACTCTCAGGATGCTGTTAGCAGTAGAGAATCAGGAACTGAAACTCACCACAGATCGACCCCTCGTCCTCTCCCAGAGGACAGTCCGTATGGAAGTTACACACTTGGTTCTGATCGATGCATACATCCGAGTTTACACAGTGAAAAGATTTTCCACACATGGCATTCAGGTCTTCTGCCTCATCGCCTGCAATGACACAACTCCAAGATAACTCAGTTTTCACGATTAATATCAGCGAATTTTAAGTACACGATGAGGTAAATATGATCTGAATACAAGCGGTCCAACTGAAACTGCACTCACAAACTTTTTAACAATGCTTTGAGACCAATTTACCTCTAAAATCACATTTGACCACATTCTTTTAAACTTTAAGCTGAGAAAGCATTGTGGGCTCCAACGAGTGATTGCATATGGAGATGAGGTGAGAGCGACTCACTCGAGATCGTTCTGCAACTCAGGTCCTTGATTGTCCCCGTTCTGCAACTTTTGGATGCTTCCCTATTCCTACACACCTGAAAAAAATGAATTGTTGATGACCAGGTCTTTGCAAAACTTGCTGGCATGCCAAGGAGGTAATTCAACCTTTTGATTCAGGTGTGTTTAAGCAGGAATGCATCCAAAAGTAGCAGGACAGTGAGAATCGAGTACTGGAGTTGCAGAACTCTGCTCTAGATGAGCTCACATTATCCCTCACATTTTCTAATAAATAATAAAACGCTCTGTCAAAGCTTTAGGGGCCAAATGACTTTCAAACATACATTTCTAAATATCAATCATTACTTTAGTATAGGAAGAATAACAGCGGCACTCTGCTTTGAACCCTCCTTGTTGTGTCGACACAGCAGATGAATTACTGACTGACATCTGGAGGTCAGGTGGTACTTTGCTCCTAATCTTAAGATGTGCATAGATGATTAAAGCTGTGATTCAAATTGTCCAAACTCAAATTCAGATCTAAACCGAACAGCAAGGTAATCTGATCCCTGGTAATATAGTATTTTTAGGGCACCATTATATCAGTGATGTGAAACAGATGGAATTAAGGAACCGGACACAGGATATACTACAAACTGAGGAATTATGTAGAAGTTGGTCATTTGGAGGTATGAGCTAAACAATTTCAAGTGTTTTTGAGTTTTTGACTGAAGCTCTGACTACAAACAGTCACTAAAAACAAGCATAAAGCCTGACAATAATGTCTTATTTGGTTAATAAACGTGCATCTAAACTGTGCGTTTAAATAAACGGGAAAACTAAAAATTACAATGAAATGAAACATTTTGAACAAGGCTGCATTTAAAAGACTATCTGAGCTGAAGAATAACCATAACTCACCTGACACACAGTCTATAAAATCCAGAGAGTCCAGAGCCACACTGACTCCACCTTCACCCACACAGGAAGTGTAGAGCAGGGTCACTTGAAACGGTTCATCCATCTGACCAATCATAGCCTTGTGAACCTGCCACTCATCCCTGGACCAACGAAGGACAACCACAGGATTTTAGTAATTCCTTATTGGTAACATCTACAGTTAAGCTTGGATACATAAGAGCAGATATTTCAATAGACTGTTTAAAAGTAAAAATTTTATTCTCACTGCCTGACAATAAATCGGACTAAACCATTCCTGTTTAAAATCAGTTGGGATTACTAAAATTATTTATATTAGCTAAAAGCCAGAATAATAAATCTGACATTCTTTTGTTGAACTTAGATCTCAGATTTAGAGGTCTATATACATTTACTTGGTATTTAGTAGAATTGCCTTTGAAACTGTATGACTTGGTCAGTCATTTTGAGCCTCATTCCTAAAGCTTTTCACAATAGTTTGCAGTAATTTTGGCCCATTCCTCCTCACACAAGTGTAAGTAAATCAGGTTTGTAGACTTCCTTGATCTTCACATTTTTAGCTCAAGCCACAAATTTTGTGTTGGGTGGAGATCATGACTTTGTGATGGCCTCTCCATAACCCTGACTTTGTTGTTAAAACACATTGTAAGTAATTTGGTGGTATGCTTAGGGTCGCTGTCCATTTGGAAGACCTATTTGTCCTTAAGACGTTTCTTTCTGGCTGATATCCTCAGATGTTGCTTTAGTATTTTCACATCATGTTCTTTTCTCTAGATACTATCTATTTTATGAAGTAATCCAGTGCCTTCTGTAGCAAAATACCACCACAACATGATGCTGCCACTGCCGTACTTAGCAGTTGGGTTGGTTTTCTCAGGCAAGAAAGCTGCCCCTCTTTTTCCTCCAAATGTAACAATGGTCTTTATGGGATGACACTTCAATTCTAGTTTTATCAGGTCACAGAACATTTGCAAACTGGTTCGTTTCGCTGTAGGTAATGACAGCTTCAGCCGGCATCTTCACAAAGTCTTCAGCTTTTTTCTAGGGTTGATTTACACCAAAACACATTCATTCTTTCCTTTTGAACGGCATGATGGCTGGACATTCCCATGTTGTTTATGCATGTACACACCTATGTGAACAAATGAGCGTGGCACTTTCAGCCATCTGGAAATTGTAGCCAATGATGAACCAGATTTGTTGGGGTCTGCAGTTCTTTTCCTGATGTCTTGCCTGATTTAATGGTTTCCATGATGTGTCTCCATTTAACTGAACTACTGTGAATTAACATAACCTTACAAAGCCACATCATATAACTGGCTTTCTGAAAGTAAACGGACCCTAACAAGGACAGACAGACAGAAAGACGCACAGACAGATAGGGGGATATGAGAACAGCATGACTCGGTTCTATTGGGCCTGCCCCATGCTTTGGGAGTGCATCAGGAAGCTACGTCTGTTGGCTTGTATGACATGAATTACGAGCTGAATAAATGGAAACGCTGTGTGTGCCTCATAATGAAATTGCAAGGTCCATTATTGCAGAAATGCTAACAAAGCCAGCGTACCGACCTATTGCACATGCCCATCCATCCCTCTTCTGTCCTCACCAATTACACATAAATTAATCTCAGGCCTACATCCAGAGACAAGAACGCTTTTAGCTGTTCTAAAAATGGCTGCACTTTAGCATTACATCAATAGGAAATACTTGCCCACGGTTCCCAAACAATACTCAAGGGAGAGGTATGCCCATACTGCCTCAAATTAAATCTGCCTTTTTTTTAGCTCTGCTGACATCTGTTGCCCTTGCTCTTTCTGAAGGCATGTCACCTCTCATTGTGGGAAACTGGACCCCCGTTTATTCTTATCTTACTGGAAAAAAGTTCCAGAACAATGAGGCCAGAACAACATTATCAAGACAAAGACTGGTTCATTGTTACCTGTGGGTGTCTGGTCTCCTGTGGTTGAGAACCTCCGAGTGGACAACCAAATCTGACAGAACTGGTTTGATCAAGACCGTTAAGTTACCCATGGTCGGCCCAGCCTCATAGAGAGCCACCTGCAGGAAGCACTGTCTGCTGCTTCCAGGCAAGACGGGACTTGTTATTTGGTGTTCACATTTCCCAGCATCAGATGAGCTCAGAAGAAGGAAGTGCCCTGAGGTGATTAAAGAATAGTAGAACTTAATGTTTAAAGGTAAAATGCAGCTTTCACTTCAGTAAAGCAACTGTTTTAGCTTAATGCAACTCCTTAGGTCTCACATTTTATCAACTGAAATGAGTGAGAAGCAACCATTTTAAACAGATAATTTGTCACCAACCCTTACCTTCAGATTGTCCCACTGAGTGATCGATTGCAGGCGTCGTCCTGGCCTTAGTGCCTTTGAGCTGCTTGGGTGAAACCACTGACCACTCACTGTGAGTGCCGTTGTGTGTTAAAGTCCAATAACACAATGACTCAAAGTCACAAGAGGTAACTGTAACACATAAGCAGCAAGGTCAAGTCAGAAGTCATGCATCGTCAGCATGAAACCCTTCGGACAATGTATTTGAAGCTTGTTTTTCAGAGGGGAATTATTTTACGATGAACACCTACAATGAATATAAGGAACTTACAAAAAAAAAACACGATTTGGTTGTTATCCATTATAATACCAGTTAGGATGTGTGTTTGAGATCATTGTCCCATTGGAACCTCAGAATGTGTCCAAGTTTCAACCAGTTAATTTGAGGAGAAATTTAAAATTTTGAGTCAGTTTCTACATTTTTTATTTCATCCTCATCCTCAGTGTTTCAGTGTCACTGCAAGAAAATCAGCCCCACAGCATTATGCTGCCACCACCATCCCTGATACTGTTCCTTGGTTTTAAGGCCTCACTTTCACTCATGTAAATCTTTCTGTTGTGGCAGACAGCCAAGTCTTTTGTCTCATAAAGCTTTTAACCAGAGGACATTTGACTTGTCCATGTGGGCAAACAGTCACGTCAGAAATTGATGATGTGGATCATGTTCGAAAGAAAGAAATTCCAGGTACAAGCAACTTAAATGAGCTTCTTTCATAGATAGGCTGGACTCAGCCTCTGAGATAGGGTGAGCTTGGAGTAGAAACACTGCTCCTCTGCATCAAAATAAGTCAGTTGAAGTTATTCAACCAATCTGGAGGCCTTCTGGGCAGCTCCCTTTGGATGTTTTCTGAGAGAAGCCCCTTGGACAAACCCAGAACCCTCTGGATGGATTATAAATCCGTTTTGAAGCGAAGACCCACATGGCCCAACCTTAGATAAGAGGAAGAGAATGGTTGCCCGGACGCACGAGTGCTGTCAAGCAAATTCTCTGTATGTAAGCTGCAAAGAGAAACTATAAAGCTTCTGCTAATAATGATCACTGATCCTCAAATTAGTCTGACATTTATGCCTGTGATGAGTGGAGGTGCCCTCTGACCACAACTGTAACAAAACCGTACAATTAACAATAGAATCATAACAGAGAAAATTACAAAAGGTAACAGCAGCAGAGGTAAACTCTATGTTGGCAAAAGCAAAATAACACCTGAAAATGTTTCATTTTAGCATCAGAAACAATGTGGTCTAATTCTACGGAGGGTATAATATTTTAAAACATGAAAACAATCACAAAATGTGTTTTACATGACGTGTCCCGCAGAATACTTTTAGATTTTTACCCAACTTAAGTTCAGTTTATAGCAGCCAAGCACTGCCGCTTGTAAAGCCTGAGTGATTGTGAGCCCATGAAGGTGCTGGGTGGGGGATGATAAACAGGATCAGGGTGAAGAGCACATTCAAGACGTCATGTGATTACTGTAGAGGAAACAGCCGTTATGAAGCTAATAAGGCTGAATCTCTCTGGTTCTAGAAGAAACACAGAAATATGAGCTGCATCATTAAACTGTTATTTCATAAATGCAGTCTTTCATCACTTTAATCCTCCTTAAAATAACCATCCTTGATTAATAATGGTTTCCTCTCTGCCAACCATCTTCTCTGGTTTCAGCACTGCTTTGAGTTTTCACTTTTACAGTTAAAGACAGAAGTGCTAAAATACTTTTGTTGTGATGTAGCAAGAGGAGTACCCAAGTACAGGCAAAACAGAACAAAGAGGCAGAGACTGATGAAAAGTTTTAAGTGAAGTTTATTTACAAAGGGTGGAAGTAGATTCGTCCTGTAAGGGAATAGGAAGACGTTACTTGAGTAATCCACAGGAGAATGGTTGAGAATGAGGAGGAGAATGTAACTGTCGTTCTTACAGGCTCTTGGGAGGGAGGAAAGCTCGGAGGAGGAGGCATAGGATATCCAGAAGGTAAGTTATTCCGTCTTCGAGGTAAGTTTGTGTTCCAGGTCCGCGAGGGAGAGTGAGAGTGGCAGTTTGTTAATCTTCGGGTGAGAGTTTCCAGGAGAATGAATCCACATCCACGAGTCCTTAAGCTCCAGCAAAAGGTCAGTTCCAGACCCCACAAATGTCCAGTGTCACTGAATAATCCGGCGAGGAATGGATCACAGCCCGGAGCTTAAATGCCAGCTGAACTTATCAGCAGGATCCAGGACAGGTGTGTGAAGGAAGCCCCTGCCACTCTGAAAAAGTAAGGAAAAAACCCCAAAAATTTCCCTCTAACAGAAACCCAAAACCCTAAAAAAGTACCCCTTTCCCCCCCCAAGTGTCGCCTCCGGCGAAAAAAAAGAAAAGCTTCTCCGGGGGCCTTGTAGAAAACCTTATGAGGCTGGGGTCCAATATAAAAAGGACCTGGAAATCCATTTTCTCATCTCAGGTCCATAGCCCTCCCAATCCACCCAAAAACTGGTTTCCCAAAGGGGCCCCCCCTCCTACGGAAAAATTTAGGATCCGTCTAACCTTTTGTGTAGACCCCGGGTTTTGGTTTTTCACCAACCGAGGGGGTGGAGGAAAATTACGGTTTTCTGGGGGTTTAGGGGCTCTGAATGACAGGTTTAATTTGAGGAAAAAATGGAAGGTAGGGATGGAAATTAAGTCCTGGGAAGGTTTGCAGTCTGACAGCAGAAGGGTTGATGATTTTGATGATGGGAAAAGGTTCCCGTAAAAACGAGGGGACCAACTTTTTGGAAAAATCCTTCAAGTGAATATCACAAAATAGATAGCCATACCTTCTCCGCCCACCTGAATCGAAGGGGGGGGGGGGCCGTTTTGGGTTCTGCCATTTTTCTTGTTTTGGGTTCCCCCTGACCTCCCAAGAGCCCGTTTAGTCTGCCTCCAAAAACCTCCTAGAGCGCCTGAGATGATGCTGGACCCCAGGGGGTACCGAAATTCCCTTTTTCTGAGAGGGGAAAAAAAGGAGGTAGATACCCAAAAATGCTTCAAAAGGTGTTAAATCCGGTAGCCGAGGGGGAATGAGTGTTTGTGGGCGTACTCAACCCATGCAAATGAATTGACCATGAAGAAGGGGGGATTATTTTTGGATAAAAACAACGAAATAGTGACTCAAGATTAGCTCTTTCACACTGACCATTAGATTGAGGGTGGTAATCAGGGGAAGACAGACTCACAGAAGTGCCCAAAGCTCGACAGAATGACTTCCAACCTGGGAAAAAAAACCCGGGACCTCTGTCAGAGACAAAATCAAATGGTAATGCCATGTAAAACCCCAAAAACATGTTGAAAAGTTAGCTGGGTTGTGTGCAGAAGGAAAGTTTAGGTAAAGGAACGAAATGGACCCGTTTGGAAAATCGATCAATGACGGTGAGGTTGGTGGGTGTAACCGTCAGAAAAGGAGGTATCCAAAAAAGAAATCTAAGGAAATGTGAGACCATGTTCGTCCAGGGATGGGGAGTGGTTGAAGAATTTCCAAAACCCAAGGGTCGATGTGAGTTTTTGTTTTGGCCACACACAGAGGCAGGCAGAAAAAAACCTTTATATCCCTGTCCATTGTAGGCCACCAAAAATGCCCCCTTAGCAAAGGATTACATTCTGTTGATTTCCTGGGTGGCAAGAGAACTTGGAGACGTGAATCCCCAAGCAAAGGACCTTCTGATAGCAGACTTAGGGACAAAAAAGCGATTAGAAGGTCCTGTACCTGGGTCTTTTTCCACTCGCTGTGCTTGGCGAATCTAGCCTTCAATCCCCCACGTGATGCTCCAATGGGCAGGAGGGGGGCAGAATGGGTCTTTGCACTTGTCGAGACAGGACGTCAGGCTTGACGTTTTTTGACCCCTGGTCGATAAGTAATGGAGAAGTGAAACCTTGAAAAAAAAAAGGACCAAAATTAGCCTTTCTGGCGTTCAGTCTCTTGGCCTGTTGTAAATAAAAAAGATTCTTATGGTCAATTAATATGAAGAACGGAACCTCAGAACCCTCCAGCCCAGTGTCTCCACTCCTCTAATGCTAGTTTTTTAATGGCAAGAAGCTCCCGGGTTACCGACATCATAGTTGGCCTCAGAAGGAGATAGACGTCGGGAAAAGAAGGCACATGGGTGTAGACGATTATCCTTGGAGGAACGTTGAGACAGGGGACGGCCCCCACACTGAGTCTGAAGCATCCACTTCCACGAAAAATTAAAACATGAGGGTCAGGATTGCACAAGAGGGACGGGAAAAAAAAGGCGTTTTAACTTACAAAAAACGCACCCCGGGGCCTCAGAGTTCCACGAGAAGGTGCGGAGGGTGGAGGTAAGCTTGGTGAGGGGGGCTGCGACTCGGCTGAAGTCCCTGATGAAGCGTTGTAAAAGTTTTTGGAAACCCCCAGGAACTTTGTAGTTGCTTTCTTTTTTCTGGTCTGGGCCACTCTGCCACTCCTTTGACCTTCTAAGGATCCGTCCGAACCTGTCCACTCTCAAAAACAGTCCCAAGAAAGATATAGATGAAGCATAAAAATCGCCCCTTCTCTGCCTTAAAAAAAACAGTTGGTTCTCGAGGGGGTCTCTGAAAAAAAAAAAAAACCCCGTGCGAAACATTAATGAGAAATTTTGGTGAGGTTCCCTGGAAAAAATTTAAATGTCATCGAGATAGACAAAAAAAAAAACTGATTAAGGAGATCCCCAAAACGTCATTAAAAAGGGCCTGAAAGACTGCAGAGCGTTGGTGAGACCAAAAAGGCATCACCAAATAGTCAAAATGACCTAAAGGTTGTTCTGAAGGCATTTTTCCCCACCTTTCGCCCTTCTTGATGCGAACCAGATGGTAGGCATTACGGAGATCTAAAACTTCGTAAAAAAGGGTAGTCCCTTGAAGTTGTTCAAAAAAACGGAGTCATAAGAGGTAGTGGATATTTATTTTTAACAGTAAATTTTGTTCAGTTCTCTGAAATCAATACAAAGGTCTCAGTGATTTGTCTTTTTTGGGGACACAAAAAAAAATCCTGCCCCCAAAAGGGGTGAGGTGGAGGGACGGATGATACCAGAAGCTAGGAAAAGATTCAATGTACTCATGCATAGACCCCTTTTCAGGGCCAGGACAGGTTGTAAAGTCTGCTAGAGGGTTTTAGGGAAGCCCCGGGAAGGAGATCTATGGCACAGTCGTAAGGGCCCGGTGGGGGGGAAGAGAGAGAGCCTTAGACTTATAAAACACTTGGGCCAAGTCATGATAACAGGAGGGTTACAGTAGAAAAATCGACCCTTTTTCAGTTCTCAGTAGAGGGAAAAAAGGGGGACACGGCAGCCTTTAAACAGTTCCTTGAACAAAAATTCACTCCATGAGCCAAACTCTCCCTTGAGACCAATTGATGATGGGGTTTGTGTTTTAGAAGCCATGGGAAAACCCCCAAAAACCCATTTGAGGGTGTTCAGACTGAAAAAAAAAAAAAACACACCCATCTCATAGTGGTTGCCAGAGATTACAACATGAAGAGAGAGGGTCTTTTGGGGACGGAGGAGAAAAGGTCTGACCTGTGAGAGCCATCATAGAAAAAGGGGTTGAATAAGTTCTTCCCGTGGGGATGCCAAGTTTTTCCACCAGGTTTTCACTAATAAGATTTTGCTCGGCCCCCCGAATCAATAAGGGCCGAAAAAGGAGAAATTTTATTATTGAAAAAACTGTGACTGGTAGCGTGAGGCGGCTCTCAGGGGAAAAACAGCAGCACCCACCCGTATCTCCTGAACTACGGGGGATCGTCCTTTTAAATGAAAACGACAGTTTTCAATGAAGTGACCTTTTTTTTCCACAAAAAACACTCCTTGGCTTCGAAACGTCTTTTCTTTCTTCACTAGATGTTTTAATGTGTCCAATCTGCATGGGTTCTGCCTCTGTAAAAAAAGGTTCACTTCAGAAATCGGGGAAGGGTTTTACTGAAGACTCGAATGGGGGAACTAGTACTGAGGCATGCTGGGGAAATTGTAGGCCCTCTGCTTGTTTCGCTCTCGAAAAGGTTGTCGATTCGAATTTCCTGTCCCCTTATTAGACTATTTTAAATCCTCGGGTTCGTCTCTAGGTTGCTAAAATTGGTCCTGAACTTGATCATTTAGAGCGCTGGAGAAAATACCCCGCAAGGCAATGTCATCCCATCCTGCCCCTCGGCAGTGGATGGAGAAAATCAGCGACAGGGACTGACCTCCTTGGTTTAGCGAGATTAGCCTTCTAGAAGCGGTCTCCTGATGTAGAGGGGGTTTAAAAAATTTGAAAATTCATGCAGAAACATGGAGAAGGAAACAGTCATTAACAGACAGAGAGCGAAAAAAAGCGTAAGCCCACCTTAAGGCGTTCCTTTTTGGGGCCGAAATGATGTAGGTTATCCGAGCTGAGTCGGAAGCCCAAAAATTTGGGGGGAGCTCTGTTGAATGCAAGGTTTTCATTGAAAATAAGAAAAACCACCAAAAATGCTCTGAGTTACCACAAAAGAACTGACTGGGACGAACTTCAGGTTCCTTGGGGGTTAGGAGTTTTTGGCTGTTGTTGAAGCGGGGGGAAACCGGCCTTGTCCGGAGGTAACTGGAGAAGTCAAGAGAGGGGGTTTCTTTCTGATCCAAGGAATATAGCATGCTACCTAATTCGGGGAAAATTTTCCAGACTGTTTATTTTGTTGAGCGATAATTTGTTGAAAACATAAGTTCATTTGTTTTAATCCATTTTCTTGGGGTCTTAATAGCTCGAGAAAACTGGTCATTGTCTGATTTTGTCGTGTTTTTTTTTAGTACTCATTTTTTGGCCGGATTATTCTGTTGTGATGTAGCAAAAGGGAGTACCCAAGTACAGGGGAAAACAGAAAAAATGAGGGGAGAGGCTGATGAAAAAAATTTTTTTAAGTGAAGTTTTTTTACACAGGGGGGGGGGGAAGTAGATTCGTCCTGTAAAGGGGAATAGGAAGACGTTACTTGAGTAATCCACAGGAGAATGGTTGAGAATGAGGAGGAGAATGTAAAATGTCATTCTTACAGGCCCCTTGGGAGGGAGGAAAGCTTTGGGGGAGGAGGCATAGGATACCCGGAGGTAAGGTTTTCCGTCTTCGAGGTGAGTTTGTGGTTTCAAGGTCCCGAGGGAGAGTGAGAGTGGCGGGACGGCGGTTTGTTGATCTTCGGGGTGAGAGTTTCCAGGAGAATGAATCCACATCCATGAGTCCTTAAGCTCCAGCAAAAGGTGAGTTCCAGACTCCACAAAGTGTCCAGTGTCACTGAATAATCCGGTGAGGAATGGATCACAGCCCGGAGCTTAAATGCCAGCTGAACTCATCAGCAGGATCCAGGACAGGTGTGTGAAGGAAGACTCTGCCCCTGCCATTCTGAAAGGTAAGGAAACACAAACATGTCCTCTAACAGAAACACAATCCTAACAACTTTAAACTGTAGATGTGTTTGGTTCATTTAATTTTCCTTGTTGATTTATCCCCAACTATGCATTTATCATTTTTTTCTGTGTTTTATCTATGTATTAAAGTTATTTATTGCTATAAACCCTTGCAGATCTCTTAATTTCAGGTCACAGCTGGATTCCTTGGGCACAACAATGCTCTTTTAAAGATGTTATACTGTTTATCACTGTATCTCTTTTGTGAAATTTCTTTTTTTTGTTCCTTACCATATGAAAAATATGGAAAAATATAAAATTGTAATCCATTAAATGTAAGTTATAGAGCTTAAAGTCTCCTTAGATTTAGCTTTTTAGATTTTTTGACTTTTTTCTCCACATATATGCAAAACAGCTATTTTAGGTATTATTTTTTGGTGTCAAAACCTAAGTTATATTTCAGTCAGTCCGCTTCTTCCATAGTGGGTCGCAGGGGAACTGGTGCCTATCTCCAGCAGTCTACAGGCGAGAGGCAGGGTACACCCTGGACAGGTTGCCAGTCCATCGCAGCGCAACACAGACACACAACCACACACACACTTAATCACTCCTAAGGGCCATTTAGAGAAACCAATTAACCTAACAGTCATGTTTTTGGACTGTGGAAGGAAGCCGGAGTACCCGGAGAGAACCCACGCATGCACGGGGAGAACATGCAAACTCCATGCAGAAAGGAGTCGAACCCAGGAGCTTCTTGCTGCAAGGCAACAGTGCAGCCCCAGTTATTTTTCAATCATTTTTGATTTTTTGTGCAAAGTTGTTAAATATGTAAAAATATAATCAAATATTCAAACTAGACATTAACATAAACTGTCTAAAGAAGCAAATAACCTAGTATTTCTCACTGTTTGAAATTAATTTAGATTTTTCCATTTTAGATTAGTTAGGATATCAAAACTATCTTTTGACTTTCTTCAGATGGCAAAGTTCAAATACTTTAGAAATATTATACATGTAAGCAATCTGGGAAAGCCTACATAATGATATGATGGCTTTTTAATCATTAAGTTTTGAGATACATGCAGGCCCACCTGTGGGTGTGTTTTAAGGCAACACTTCAGATGCACTGCCTCCTCATGTGACATTAGGAAGAATCAGAGGAAATCAGGTGAACTACTGGGAAGAGAACTGTGGACCTCCAAAAGTCAGGTTCACGTTCATCTGCATGGGGATGTTCATTCATCACACCGTTCTGGAACAAGAAGGGTTCTGTGTCCCAGAGATGAATGAGTTTGGCAAGAAATGTTTGAATCAACCAAAGAACAAAAGCAAATGGACTGGTGAAGATGCTAAGTGAAGTTGGTCTTATGGGTTTTACTGCATAAAAGGACAGATTGAAATTTGCAAGTGGACTTTGGGACGAACAGCTTAAATCTTGGAATCCTGAAACTGAAATGATCCTGCACAACAGCCGCAGTTACATTTGGAGAGAAAAAAACGAGAAAACTTGCATGTCTGGGAACAAGGTGGATTTGTGGGCAGAGGTGGAAAAGTTAGGAAATAGGAAGACGGATACCCCAAATGTTTAATCCACGTTTAACGGCCGATTTAACTAAATACTTAGGAAATGTATCTAATTCTCGTTATTGTACGATTCACCAAACAAAAACACAGAAACTTTAGTCTGCTTTAATGTCCGACAGTGAGAGAAAAAGATTAGCAGAAAAGAAAAGCCACCCCCGCCCCCTAAATGTGAGAACCCATCAGGCTTACGTTGGTTGTCATCTTCCAGGTGGGGCAGAAACTCATCTGTGAACTTCTCCTCAGCATTCGTGTCAGAAAAAGTCTGCCAGGCGCTGCTTACTGTGAAAAGAGACACACAGAGATTTTTTTATTGTTTTTGCTTTGGTTAAAAAGATGTACGACATTTCTCTTGGTTGGAGGAGAAAATACTCATGTTTGACATGGACTGAAGCGACAGGAAATACAGGTTTAAAAAACACCATTTATTAGGTAAATACATGCGCAAACAGACTGAGCTCGGGGTCAGTCTGCACTGCCTTTTCCTTCTTTATTACTTCCATTTCCTGCATGTAAACAAACCCTTTTGTACCCATGAACTTAAATATTTGCATATCTGTTTATAACATTTATGTTTTTTGATTATTTATTGTAAGAAATAGCCATAAAATGCTGAGATTTCCTTTACAGTTTGATTATTGTTTATTTACAGAGACCTCCTGATGGTTAGGTGTCATTTACTGGAGTCATATGACCTCATTCCTTACAGTAGATCAGGTAGAAAACAGAAAATTATTTCAACATTTTTAGGGCTGTAAACAGGTTTAAAATGTCCCAGTGGGGGGTACATACTGACCCATGTGCGGGTAGAAAATGTCCTGTCGCATGTTGCTGCGGCACAAAGGGAGGTCTCACTGCCCCCATCTGAATACTGAAAGTTGTCATTTGATGCTATGTTGTTTCATAACTATTAATTTAAAATCAATCATTTTGATTTGCTAAAACTTGCACTGTTTGTAAGTTAAGTAATTACCCATATATTAATGTTGTTTATACTGTTATTTATTAGTTAATTATTTATTTTTTTATTTATTGTCTGTTTCTCTTGCAAAGACCTTTCGAACATTATTAGAGTTCATGGCATCATGAAAGCTTTGAAACACCAGCATATTTTAAATAAAAATCTGGAAGTCTCTGTCAGGAAACTGGACTCACTGGGTCTCTCAGGAGGATCATGATCCAAACGTGGTGCTAAATCATCACAGAAATGGTTTACCAGATACACAGGAACCCAGGACCTTTTGTGTTGCAAGGCAACAGTGCTAACTGCTATTGGCACGAAGCAGCCTCTTGCTTTGCAATGTAAGTTTAAAAAAATTACAAAAACAGTCACATTAATTTAAATGGACAGTTGAAACCATATATTTCTGTACTGCACTGATAATTAGACATGTAACCCTTTATCCCCCCTGTCTGACATCAGATTAAACTGCTCCTGTTAGGTCAGTCAGGATTACTATAAGTATTTCTATTATTTCTATAAATTTTGTTTTTGCGCTCTTCAAATTTAAAGGAAGACTGATTTAATGTCAAATAGTGATAAAAAATGGTTATCTGTCTGCAATGTTTGGTTTTAACTGCATGTGTATCTTATTCTTCTCCAACAAACTGTGAGAGAAAGTTGTGTTCTGCTGACTGACCTCCTGAGTGGAGGTGGGGGGTGAGGGACTGGGCTTTGGACACGTGACGGGACTTCATCGTGCTAACTAGCATGACAAATGGACCAAAGAGGACAGAGAGGATTACATCTCAGTGGGCCGCTGCGACTTCAATCTGCTGCTGATCTCTGAATAGGAGCATGACTGTTCTCTGCTGCCTGTAAGGCGAAGGTCAAACAAGTCAAGCAGAACAAACTAGTTATTCAAAAATAGTGTTTTTTATCCTAATCAGTTAGTAACGCTAATGATAAGGAGGTGGAGGGTCATTCAGCTGAAAGGCGGCTAAGCTATTTATTAACAAATATGGAATAAAAGCTGCCATGGATAGACTGCTGAATAGGGAACTGGAAATTTTCAAAGGTCTAAAAAAAGAGGGATGATTCTACTTATAGGAGATACATTTACAGGCTTTTATTATCATAATAGAAATCCCCTCAGCATTTAAACTTCCCTACAACCTCTTTGAGCCATTCAGTTTGACTTTAAATGAGTAGAAATTTTCAAAACATCACTCATGCTCTTTCATTAAAATATACAATTTTCTAAATTAACCAATGCGATGATCACTAAAGGCTTTTAAATAGGGGATGAGCATACTGGCGATACCAAAGACTGTCTTTAATTAGTTTCTAAGACCAAAACCTTCCACAAAAGAGTCTGAAAGCTGCAATTAGTTGTAGTTTAAAGCTTAGCAGCTTCCAATAATGCGCCTCTTTATTTTCATTGTGTTCTTAGTGGGATTTGTTCTATAAAGATAAGACAGTCTGGTTAGCTTCTACACAACAGAGTAAATAATAATTTAGCATTTCATTCAGTCGTGAAGGGACAGATTCACAACCTCTGTTTGTAGCACACAGTGGCAGCCAGGTACAAACATATTTGTGCTTTAAGCTTAATGATGTAGAAAGAACATAAAATCAGAAGATCACATTTTTTCAGCTAAAGCATCCATCCATCCATCCATCCATCCATCCATCCATCCATCCATCCATCCATCCCAGCAGGGAACCCCTCCAGTACACGCCAATGGCCAGGCCTATTTTTTACCACCATATAACAATCTGCTATTACTGTTATTCCTTTCTGCTGACATTTTACTGCCACAGCAGGGCTTCCCTCTTTTACTCAAAAGCAGAATTTTCCCACTCTGAGGGAAACCATAAATGGTTCCAGCAAGACTTTGTTTCAAAGGATGGTTCTTGTATTTTCTTCCAGTGCCCCCCACATCTACAACTTCACATTACTGATAGAAAAACCAGCAGCTTACCCCATAAAGATGAAATACATGGGACAAGTTTAGGGATTCTCTTTTTCTGTATATATTATAATATACAATACATAAACTAGGACCCCTTTAATTTGGTCTTCCTCTTTTGTACTAAAAGTAAATAAAAGCTGTGAAATAAATGCAATGAGTTCTTTATTGTGACATGTTGAGGAGCCTCGGGGCACCTTGATGTTGGTTAATACAACAATAAGCTTCGAGGTATAAATCTTAGTTAGACCTTATGAGTGAAGTTTGGATGTTCTCCTTGTGTCTGTCTGAGTTTTCTCCACGTACTAATGCTCCTGCAACACTTTGTGTCTGAGTTCCCCATGTGAAGAACTCCCAACCTAAGGGTTCACGGTGATTTCAGTAAAGGCGATAGCAGATAACATAGGGACTTTAAAATGGATGTAGAGAATGGACACTACAAACTGCTTGGAAATTTGTTCAATCAAAATGTCGAATTAATGCTTTTAGGACAGAAGTTGGGCAGATTTAACCAAACATTGGGTCAACAATTCTGACCCTCCCCCTCAGGATTTATTAAGATTGGAAAATTATGTTGTATAATAATGGTAATATCAGTGTGTCATGTTAATCCCTTTATTTCATGTTTACCAAAGAACTGGTTATAAAGTTAATACGGACAGGAAGTGGTATAGATACATTTATTATTATTTATAACCCTGGCAGATTTTGATTTAAAATAATCTTTTGATTTTCCCAACATGTTTCCTCTGTCTGAAAGAAATAAAACAATTTTCTAGTAGTGCAACAACTTGTGATCCTGACTGGAGCCAAATAGAGAATATTTGGAGAGAGCTAAAGATTAGGGTGGGGGTGAGGAGGCTGGCGCACCTAAAAGTCTTGATAAGTAATCAAAATACCAGTGGAAACATGAAAAAAGCTGGTCAATAATTATTAGGAAAGGTTGACTGTTATAACATTTAAAATAAAGGGGTTGTTTTCATCTCAAAAATGATACCCCCTTGTAGATTGTCTTATTATTTGAGGTCATTGCCTGTCTCATTTCAAATTGGATATAAACTACTTGGTTGAATGAAAATACAGTTTAACTTTAATCTTCCAGGAGTAGGAATAATTATAAGCCTAACGGTAAGTATACTGCTTATTAATTTTATTATCCAAATTTTAGTTGTCTTTGTTTTCCCGTCATACATTCATTAGTGCAGTTGTTAGCACCAGGCCCTTCTTTGTGGAGTTGAAGATGTTTAAATGCTCATAAGCAAATGTGTACTTTCACTGGACAATACACCCCAATTCTACCCATCCACACACTGACCCTCAGGCCCCACTCACACACCTGACCCTGTGACGATTAGTTGGGTGTAAAATATAGATAAATCATTGGTCTTCACCCAGATATCACAGGTTTAGTAATCCTGGCTTTTGTTTCTTTTCTTTTGAAGCTTCAACAGCAGACATTAGTCATTCCAACCCATTTTTTTTGGAGCTAAGCAAAACCCAAAATCCAACACTGTTGTGGTAAATTAAGCCAGACCTGAATCAGTCAACAGTTGGCCCAAGAATCAGTTAACAAAATAACCTTTAGTTGCTTTTCACTCAGCAGTTTAATGAGGGTAGAAAAAATATACTGTGGAAAAATATAAGAGTAAAGCATTGCAAACAGGTTGATTAGCTTATCTGCCTCTGAGTGCAACTGGCTGTTGCCTGCTTACACGTCACAAACCAAAATAAAAGGGAAAAAATTTTTTTCCCATTTATTTTTAATTTTTTTTTAAAAAAAACCGGGAAAAAAATTTTTTTTTTTTTTTTTCCCCCCCCAAAAAAGTTTTTTGGGGGTTTCATAAATTTTTTTTTTTTTTTCAAAAAAAAATTTTAAACCCCTTTTTTTTTTTCCCCAAATTTTTGGGCCCGCCAAAAAATAAAATTTTTTGGGGTTTTTAAAAAAAAAAAAAAAAAAAAAAAAAAAAAAATTTTTTTTTTAAAAACCCAAAAAAATTTTTCCCCCCCTTTTTTTTTTAAAAATTTTTTTTAAAAATTTTTTTAAAAAAAAAAAAAAAAAAATTTTTTTTTTTTTCCCTTCTTTTCCGGGGGGGCCCCGGGAAGGGGGGGGGCCAAAAAACCCCCCGGGGGGGGGCCCCCCCGACCCCCCCCCCCCCCCCGCCCTTTTCCCGGGGGGCCCGGGTTTTTTTTTTTGGGGGGGGCCCCTTGGGCCCCTCCCCGGGGTCCCGGGCCCTCCCGGGGCCCCCCCGGGGCCCCCCGGTGGGAAACCCCCCCCCCCCCCCCCCGGGGGTTTTTGGGGGGGCCCCCCCCCCCCCCCCCCCCCCCCCCCCCAAACCCCCCCCCCCCCCCCCCCCCCCCCCCCCCCCCCCCCCCCCCCCCCCCCCCCCCCCCCCCGGGGGGGGCCCCCCCCCCCCCCCCCCCCCCCCCCCCCCCCCCCCCCCCCCCCCCCCCCCCCCCCCCCCCCCAAAACCCCCCCCTTTCCCCCCCCCCCCCCCCCCCCCCCCCCCCCCCCCCCCCCCCCCCTTCCCCCCCCCCCCCCCCCCCCCCCCCCCCCCCCCCCCCCCCCCCCCCCCCCCCCCCCCCCCCCCCCCCCCCCCCCCCCCCCCCCCCCCCCCCCCCCCCCCCCCCCCCCCCCCCAAACCCCCCCCCCCCCCCCCCCCCCCCCCCCCCCCCCAACCCCCCCCCCCCCCCCCCCCCCCCCCCCCCCCCCCCCCCCCCCCCCCCCCCCCCCCCCCAAACCCCCCCCCCCCCCCCCCCCCCCCCCCCCCCCCCCCCCCCCCCCCCCCCCCCCCCCCCCCCCCCCCCGCCCCCCCCCCCCCCCCCCCCCCAAACCCCCCCCCCCCCCCCCCCCCCCCCCCCCCCCCCCCCCCCCCCCCCCCAAAAACCCCCCCCCCCCCCCCCCCCCCCCCCCCCCCCCCCCCCCCCCCCCCCCCCCCCCCCCCCCCCCCCCCCCCCCCCCCCCCCCCCCCCCCCCCCCCTTTCCCCCCCCAAACCCCCCCCCCCCCCCCCCCCCCCCCCCCCCCCCCCCCCCCCCCCCCCCCCCCCCCCACCCCCCCCCCCCCCCCCCCCCCCCCCCCCCCCCCCCCCCCCCCCCCCCCCCCCCCCCCCCCCCCCCCCCCCCCCCCCCCCCCCCCCAAACCCCCCCGGGGGGGCCCCCCCCCCCCCCCCCCCCCCCCCCCCCCCCCCCCCCCCCCCCCCTCCCCCCCCCCCCCTTTCCCCCCCCCCCCCCCCCCCCCCCCCCCCCCCCCCCTTGTTTGGGGGTTTTTCGGTCATGACCCAAAGTTCATGGCCATAGGTGAGGGTAGGAACGTAGACCGACCGGTAAATCGAGAGCTTCGCTTTTCGGCTCTGCTCTCTCTTCACCACAACGGACCAGCACAGCGCCCCCATTATTGCGGCAGCCGCACCGATCCGTCTGTCGATCTCCTGCTCCATTCTTCCCTCACTCGTGAACAAGACCCCGAGATACTTGAACTTCTCCACTCAAGGCAGGAACTCCCCTCCAACCTGAAGAGGACAAGCCACCCTTTTCCGGTTGAGTACCATGGCCTCTGACTTGGAGGAGCTGATCTTTATCCCAGCCGCTTCACACTTGGCTGTGAACCGCGCCAGCACATGCTGTAGGTCTTGGCTAGAGGGGGCCAGCAGGACCACGTCATCCTCAAAAAGAAGAGACGAAATCCACTGGTCCCCAAACCAGACCCCCTCCGGCCCTTGGCTGCGTCTAGAAATCCTGTCCATAAAAGTTATGAACAGGACCGGTGACAAAGGGCAGCCCTGCCGGAGTCCAACATGCACCGGGAACAGGTCCGACTTAGTGCCGGCAATGCGGACCAAACTCCTGCTCCGCTCGTACAGGGACCGGATGGCCCCTAATAAAGGGCCACCAATTCCATACTCCTGGAGCACCCCCCACAAGGCATCACGAGGGACACAGTCGAATGCCTTCTCCAGGTCCGCAAAACACATGTGAACCGGTTGGGCAAACTCCCGTGAGCCCTCGAGTACCCAGTAGAGGGTATAGAGCTGGTCCAGTGTTCCACGGCCGGGACGAAAACCACACTGCTCCTCCTGAACCCGAGGTTCGACTATCGGCCGGACTCTCCTCTCCAATACCCTGGCATAGGCCTTACCAGGGAGGCTGAGGAGTGTGATCCCCCTGTAGTTGGAACACACCCTCCGGTCTCCCTTCTTATGAAGGGGGACCACCACCCCGGTCTGCCAGTCCAGAGGCACTGTCCCCGACCGCCATGCAATGCTGAAGAGGCGTGTCAACCATGACAGCCCCACAACATCCAGAAATTTGAGGTACTCAGGGCGGATCTCATCCACCCCCGAAGCCTTGCCACCGCGGAGCTTTTTAACCACCTCGGTGACTTCAGCCTGGGTGATGAAAGAGTCCAACCCCGAGTCCCCAGCCTCTGTTTCCACCAGGGAATGCGTGATGGCAGGATTGAGGAGATCCTTGAAGTACTCCTTCCACCGCCCGATAATGTCCCCAGTCGAGGTCAGCAGCCTCCCACCCCCACTATAAACAGTGTTGGCGAAGCACTGCTTCCCCCTCCTGAGGCGCCGGACGGTTTGCCAGAATCGCTTCGAGGCCGACCGGTAGTCCTTCTCCATGGCCTCACCGAACTCCTCCCAGGCCCGAGTTTTTGCCTCTGCCACAGCCCGGGCCGCAGCACGCTTGGCCTCACAGTACCCGTCAGCCGCCTCAGGAGTCCCACAAGCCAACCACAGCCGATAGGACTCCTTCTTCAGCTTGACAGCATCCCTTACTGCCGGTGTCCACCACCGGGTTCTGGGATTGCCGCCGCGACAGGCACCGCAGACCTTACGGCCGCAGCTACGGGCAGCAGCATCGACAATAGATGCGGAGAACATGGTCCACTCGGACTCTACGTCTCCAACATCCCCCCGGAATCTGGTCAAAGCTCTCCCGGAGGTGGGAGTTGAGTACATCCCTGGCCGAGGGCTCCGCCAGGCGTTCCCAGCAGACCCTCACTGTCCAGCTTTCTCCTCCTCCAGCGGATCCAACTCACCACTAGGTGGTGATCAGTGGACAGCTCAGCCCCTCTCTTCACCCGAGTGTCCAAAACATGCGGCCGAAGGTCTGATGATACGACAACAAAGTCGATCATTGACCTCCTGCCTAGGGTGTCCTGGTGCCAAGTGCACTGATGGACACCCTCATGCTTGAACATGGTGTTCATTATGGACAATCCGTGACTAGCACAGAAGTCCAATAACAAAACACCACTCGGATTCAGATCGGGGAGGCCATTCCTCCCGATCACGCCTCTCCAGGTGTCACTGTCGTTTCCCACGTGGGCGTTGAAGTCCCCCAGCAGAATAATGGAGTCCCCGGGAGGGGCACTATCCAGCACCCCTGACACGGACACCAAGAAGGCCGGGTGCTCCGCACAACCGCTCGGCCCGTAGGCCGAAACGACAGTCAGAGAGCTATCCCCGACCCGAAGGCGCAGGGATGCGACCCTCTCATCCACCGGGGTAAACCCCAACACGAGACGGCTGAGGTGGGGGGCAACAAGCAAACCCACCCCAGCCCACCGCCTCTCCCCGTGGGCCACTCCAGAGTAGAAGAGAGTCCAGCCCCTCTCAAGGAGATGGGTTCCAGAGCCCACGCTGTGCGTGGAGGCGAGCCCGACTATTTCTAGTCGATATCTCTCGACCTCCCGCACAAGCTCAGGCTCCTTCCCCCCCAGCGAGGTAACATTCCACGTCCCTAGAGCCAGCCTAAGCATCTGGGGATCGGGCCGCTGAGGTCTCCACCTTCGTCCGCCACCCAATCCTCTTTGCACCGGTCCCTCACGGTTCCCCCTGCAGGTGGCGGGCCCACTGGGGGATGGCCTCGCGTCTCTCGTTCGGGCTTGGCCCGGCCGGGTCCCGCGAGGAGCAACCCGGCCACCAGGCGCTCTCCGACGAGTCCCGACCCCAGGCCTGGCTCCAGGGTGGGACCCCGGCTCCAAACGATAATATTCAAGTAAATCTGTTTTCGTTGATCACTTCACAGCATCCACTGCGTCTGTGGTTGCAGAAAAAACAACTACGACCTAGCACAAAAATAGTCTCGATTCTGGTTGACAATTTTTGGAAAGAATTTGGTAACGAATGAATCAAAGTAAAAATGCTGGTCACAACTGAAACAGAAGAAATGTGTACTTAAATGCTATAATAATTCTCTGTTTTTGAATTACAGTTTTTGTCACAGGCAGTCATTTACCACTGTGATGAATTATAAGCCGACATGGCTAACCACATACTGCTTTACATACATTCATAGGGTGTCAGTTTGTCATGTCTTCAATCTACTACTTCTCCGACAGAACTCCTTGGAACTTCGTTCACCTCAAATTAGAGCTAGACACTTAGCTATCATTACATTTGTCTTGTGAGGCTATGTTTTACATGTATGTACTTAATCTCCACCTTGTCATTGCTTCAGAAGGTTGCTTTGATTTCCTGAGTCACCCATGGTTTATATTAGGACAACAGCACTTAGCAGACCATGTCTAGACAGTGGTTGGGAGAATCTCACCACATGAATTCACTAGCATATCCCAAGTCTGTGGTTTCCCTGATGGAGCCTGAGGTGACCGGATAACTTCTAACCAGGGGGAGTTGCTGTCGCCTTATGAAGGCCAGGTTGTCATCAGGCTTGACCTAGTAGGGGGAGGTGGGGTGACTCTGTATACATTTCTTATACTGTCATACAAGTAAGCTCTCTCTTTGTTCCTTGTGGGGCAACCTGATGAAATGCAGCAAAAGTCCAGAGTAACAGAATTGAATTCACCAGAAATTATGCTGAAGGCCCTAGGATGTCTAGTCTGCTCTCTTGCTGTGGCTGTTTGTATCTTCTCACAGGCAGTGGCTGGATCAGCATGTAAACACAGGTGGTGGTCATATTACTGAACTTCTTTGGGATATAATATGGCCGTAGGCTCATGGGTAAAAGCTCATATCTGGACAACACATGACTACTTTCACAGAGACATTCCCTGGCCAAAAGATGCTGATATAGATGAGAAGCATCCAGCATGACGTTGGTTAGTTGATCAAAGATGATAAACTATTTCTGGAAATTAGCTCACATTCTGCAAAGTATGATGGGAGTAGATGGTTTGAAGAGCTGCTGGCCTAGCTTTTAGTTCAGCGCTGGTCTCGCAACCACTGGATGACCTCCTCAGCTCTGCTGGTGTCTGATGTTGTAATGAGGTTTGAGAGATCAGCTCCTGTTTAAACGTTGAGGTGAACAGTACCCATGGGAAAGAGAGGTTAAAACTGGATAAAAGAACTCAGTAGCGTAGAACTTCTAGAAAGGCTTTCATATCTACTGTTTGCCTATTGACTAAAAATATTTCCTCCATGTGTATCTGAGCTTTAACATCTCATATACTGAAAAGCTCAGCTTCTATTCTTTCTGATGAAAGATCCACTTTATACCAAGATGATGAGCCCAGTGTCACTTTCTAAAGCAGATTCATAGCAGAGAAGTTGTGGATTTGTCCATTCAGTATTAGTGTGCTGCTGTAGTCTTAAACAAAGAGAGGAGCAGCTGGAGCAGCAAGGAGAAAACTGAAACTGAGGAGGAGGTGCAGAAAGCTATTTGTTGGTATGAAAACCTCTATATTTTCTGTGCCTCTGTATAATCATCTGTCATGTCTGTTTTTTTCCTTGCTCTCATTTGTCTTTTCTGCCTCCCTCAGGACATTACCTTACACATAGTTGAAGGAACCGAGGAAGCAATACTTAGCAATACTTAATACCTTAGAAAACTCCTGAGTCTTAAGTTCTTGTTCTTTTGCACAGTGGCTCTGCATGGTGATTGCAAACAGTAGATAGATATAGAAATGTTTAAGGTTAGTATATAAAGAAGCTGAAATCAGAACAAATTGTTGGATTTTTGCTCTTGATGTTCAACTCAAGATCTAGTAACAGCTGCTCAGGCAAATGTCTCTTTTGGTTATCTCTAAAGTGCAGAAGTTGGTCTTAAAGTTTTGAGGTCTGCCTCTTCAAGTTAAGGCCCATGTTAACTCTTGAGGGTCACTTCATTTTTGATCCACCTGTTTTCCTCAGACACACAAAACCATCTTTTAAAGACTTCCATAACAGTCTTAGGCATCAAAATATGTTTCTAATTTTAGTTTATGAATGCCATTTCTTGTATGGTTTTGCAACTGGTAACACTGCTGCCTTGCAGCAAGAAGGTCCTTCGACTCCCAGGCTGGGTCTATATACGGGAAGTTTGCGTGTTCGCATGCGTGGGTTCTCTCTGAGTACTCTGGCTTCTTCCCAAAACATGACTGTTAGGTTAATTGTTCTCTCTAAATTTCCCTTAGGTGTGAATGGATGTGTGCATGGTTGTTTGTCCTGTGTTGCTCTGTGATGGGCTGGCGACGTGTCCAGGGTGTACCCCACCTCTCGCCCGTAGACCGCTGGAGATAGGTACCAGCTCCCCCGTGACCCAGTATGGAAGAATCGGGTTTAGAAACTAGATGGATGGACAGAATCCCACTTTTAAATTAAATCCTTAAATCCTAACTTTAATCCTCATTATAAACTATACAAGTATTTATGTATTTTCTGATCTCTAAAACCATTAAAACTCAGTTTTAGCGATTAAGATAACTCTTCAAAAAACAACTTTTTCTATTGGTAGATTTACACAGCATGAAAAAATATTAAACCCTTGTAGAAAACAATAAAAACTGTGATTTTGAAAGGATATCAATACAAAGAAATTAAAAACATCAGAAACAGAAATTAAATTGTGATTGTAGTGGATTCAAAAAATGCTTTTTAGGTAGGAGTTAACCACAGAAATAATCCTGATGGAACACAAATTGCTATATTGAGTTTAACAGCTTTGAAAGCCAGGAAGAAAAGCCATGAAAATTTAAAATTCACCCCAAAATACAAAACCTGTCCATTTTGTGGTTTTAAGCATCAAAGCGGCAACTGGACATCAGCAGGCGCATGGTGGATGGATATATTTTAATGTAAAAATGATGAACTTACAGGAAACACAGGAACCAGGGAGGCAGAAATGGAGAACCCAACAATGAAGGGACAGAAAACAGGATCTTAAATTACAACTGAGGTAAAAAAAAAAAAAAACTACATGAAAAACATCCTCGCAAAAATTTTGCGAGGATTTCACCTTTTTTAATTTCCCTCTCTAACCATTTCGCTTGGTCCACGAGGCTGGTTCCTTCTGTCATAATGTGCGGTTTGTGGTAGGACCAAAGTGCAGAGAAGGATGCCAGGAGCCAGAGGAATGAAGGTAAGTCGAGTTTTAATTGTTCTCACTCACAACCCAGGCAAGAAACCAGGAGTATGCTGAACCAGACCAGGACACAGAGAAACCAGACATTACGGTAGGATACATCACCAGAACACCAGACCAGACACGATAGCAAGACATTTCAAGACAAGGAACCAGCGGGGAACAATGGAAACTAAAGAGCTTAAATACAAACGAGAGTACAGGGAGAACCAATGAACAGAGAGACTGATTAATTAACAGAAACAAGGATCAGGTGTGAGCCAGACTGCAGGGAGACTGAGGGAGTGAAAACAATTCACAAGTCAAAACACAGAACAGAGGATAAACTAAGGACCAGACCAGGAGAAATAAACAAAAACACAACACAGACAGGCTAGGCATGACACATCTCAAACTTCAACTTTTTCCTTGACACCTTAAAAGTAATAATAGGCTATGATTATTTACTACATTGGCAACAAAGCGCTGTGATGGCGACCTGTTCAGGGTGTACCCCCGCCTCTCAGCCCGCTGGAGATGGACACAACCCAGCCCAGCCCCCCCGCATCTTTCAAACTCTTGAAAGGGCCGGACAACACTGATGACATTAAACAGAAAGGTCACTATCAGTAATTATACTCCGGACATGAAGGAGGATCAGTGCTTAACGCTGTCATTTTCATCTCCTCCTTGAATGTCTTCCTCACTGATGTCTGCTCCACCCACACAAGACAACTAACAGCCCCCATCATGAGGGTGGAAAATGTAACCTTTTCTGAGCTCCATCTGATGCCAAAACTAAAGTTAAACTCAATATTCAATAAAAATGTGCCTTGCTCTAAATTACATTAAATACTGAGTTACTAAAATAATTCCAGCCATCCATTTTTTTATAATGTTTTGATGATTGATATAAGAAGACAGGCAATAAAAAGGCTCAGTCTTTTTAACATTCCTACAGCATCTCTGATTCTAGTTTGTTTATTTGCCCTCTTCTCTGGAAAGGTTTTTCTAACATGAGGATTTCCAGACAGTTACATTACAGTAAAACTTGTCATTTGCATTTATCTCTTGCAATTAAGCCTCCATTTATCAGGTTTTATAGAAGAATTTATGGAGGAAACCTAAAACAGCTCTGATGTTTATCCTAGCCTAATAAAAATTGGAAAACAGAATGTTTTTGCAGAGGCTTTATCAGATTTTTAACTCCATAAATAGTGCAGAAAGTCCAGTTAATCTTACTTCATTTCTATTCCCATCAGTCTGATGAATTCTGCAAGCATCACACATTTGCACTCGTCTCTGATGTCCAATCTGAGCAAAAACTGCTGCACACATATGAACATAACTGAAAAGCATTTGTACATACCGGCATGAACATGAACAATAAATATACTTTACAACTTTGATTTTCTGTCAGTCAGCCATAGGCTTGTTAGTAATTAAGGGTGTGGAGCACAACGAGGCAGACTGAGAAGTCTCAAAATGCTCTAAATTGTCCTTAATGATGTCATCCACACAACATGTGAATAATTACTGACAGCCTTCCTTTGCTCTGACACCACCTACTTTTACATACTCTCTGTAGCTGCAGAGGATTATCTCACAGCGACGGCTGATGATTTCAGTGAAGAGTATCTCACTTGTAAGACATTTTATGACTAGTTTCAGCTCAGTTTAACACTAGCCTTTAGCACTTTTGTTTTGGCCCTTTCTAAACTGTGCAGTTTGTAACATGCACCTACTGGATATTGTAGTGCACACAAATACATAAGATTTGACCTTTAACCCACACAATTGTGACAAAAGTATGTGTTTGCCAGCCTTCATCCACATACGAAATGAAGTGACATCCCATTTTTAATCCATAGGGATGAAGACAGTCCAGCAGTTGCAGCTATTAGAACTATGAATTTTCTGGGAAGGCTTTCCACAAGGTTCTGTCTGAATGTCTGTCAATATATGTCTTTTATGAATGATTTAGTGTTTCAGAAAGTTTTGAAATAATCTGATTATTTCATGATTAGCGATACCTTTAAGTGTTTGTTGGGGTTTAAAGAAGTTTGAAACTTGTAATGTGAAAGCAGTGACAGTCAGGAAACAGGATTTTCTCCAAATGACAAATATTCCATTTTAATTTTTTTTCCCCTCCAGCCAAGAAATGTGGTGTGGAAAACATCTTTTTTGTTAAATTTAAATTCCATCTTTTTGTTTAATTGACTGTCTAATGTGACATAGTTCTCAGTTTAGCCCTCGTCTGTCAGGATCTTTAGGTGTTTGGATTTGGATTTTCTTTTGTGTGTGTATTTTTACTATTTATAATATGTTCTTTAAGTCATACTGTTTTCTTTGTGCTCTTTCTTTCTGTTGTTTTCTTTGTGTTTTCTTTAGTAGGCCATCCTTTTGTTATTTTTTCTTTCTACTTCTAGAGTTATTTCCTCTTCGATTACTGCTAGATTTTTCCTTGGGATTCTCTATCTCTCCTTCAGCTGCAACTCATTCCATCTGATTAGGTCTTCTGGTTTCCTTGCCATTTCTCCTGCCCTGCCTCATTGTATTTAAGCTCATTGTTTGCCTTTGTTCACTTCTGGATTCTACTGTTTATCTACCAGGTCCATGTCAGCTACTCTGCTTCATGCTGTATGCTCTGTGTCAGCTCCTGGTTCTTTGCCAATGCTCCCCGTCCTGTTTTTTCCAGTGAGTTCTTTTTGTTATTAAAGACTTTTACTTCAACTGTGCTCCACACTTGGGTCTGTCCTCAACCTCAACATGACAAAGTCCACCTCTGATTGGCTAATGTTTGGCATGCTCCTTATTGCAAATCTGTTTTGATTGTAGATCATGGGGTTAGAGCAGCCCGTAAGATTCTTAGAGATAATCTCCAAAGCTGCTAAAATGTCAACACATGCCTTGTGGCACCGCTGAAACTTTGTTAAGATCAATATTTATAACAGACATTTTTTATCATTTAAAGAAAAGGAAAAATGATTCATCCTTCAAATTGCTTTTACAACTGTATAGTTTAGTTTAAGGTCGCGTACTCACTCATTGTTTTGTGTTGAAAGTGGTAAAGAATAGCTTTTCCATAGTCAAGAGCTCCTTTCATGCATCTCTTTTAACGTAAAGCCAACACACCCCTAAAGATTGCTTAGGGAAAAATATAAAACATTGTTGAAAAAATTGAACTTGTTCTGTCTTCAAGTCAACATTTACAAATAATTTAACAGCGTCAAGCAATTTGGACTTTCAGTTTTATTCGCCATAAAGAAAATAGCATGCTAATTATGTTTTTACAACTCTAACAGATTTGATTAAGAATCTGTTTAATTTAATGGGCTCCTTCCAGAAGGGAAGGATATGTGAGCAGTAAGCAAGAAACAGGTTTATTTGGACTATTTGGCTTTTTATAAGGCTGTTTTTCCCCATTTAAAAAGTCAGGATTTTATGTGTTCTAAAATAGTTTTATTGGTTTATAGAGAATATTCTTTTCAGCACACTCCAAAAAAGACTTTTCAGGCACTTCTCCCAACGCCACATGAAATGGAGAAAAACACCTTGGAAATTTAAAAAAATGCACATTAATGCAATAAAACTTCAAGAATTCCCCGAGAGTTGGTTCCATAAGAAACTGCTACAGTTAGTATTACAGAAATATTGTTCATTGATTCAATTATTTTTTTTTCCCAGGTTAAAAAATACTTGTCTGAACATTTAAAGATTTTAAGATTGAAATGCAGGCTAACACTCAGGCCACCTTGACTCTGTTGGATTTTAAGTTTAGTAAATACTGCAGATTAAAAGCATGTTAAACTCAGTTTCAACACTTTTGGAAAAGATTGGCCTGCAGATTTATGGGTAAGTTACTACATTAAATATTGATTTTTGATCCAATCAGTCTCACAACCTATAAAAATGCTGAAAGCTCTGACCACAGCACTGAACTCTCAAAATGTTAAATAAAAAGATAAAAGCCTAAGTTTTATTGAGTTTATTGGTCTCTTAGGAGTCTAAGGAAAGGGGTTTGTGTCCTAATTTTGTCTTTAATCTGAGAAAGGAAAATAGAAGAATTAAATCAAACTCAGAACCACTTTTGAATAGTAAGTGGAAAAAATAAATTTAATTGATTTTTCAATTCCAACAAGTTTCTTAGATTAGAGAGAGACCAAAAGGTCAGTCTCTTTCTGTACACAAAACACTACCTCGTGACTAGCCTGCTTTCACATTCAAAGTTTCATTCAAATAATATTCCATGTTTAATATATTAATGACCATATTTAAAATTACAACTAGTCATGGATTTCTCACTGCTTTCTGAATTGTTATTGCTAAACCAGGTGAAAAAGATGAGAAAAAATAACCTATTGATCGGCAATAAGACAAAACTTTCTTGATCTTGTCAAGATCATAGAAACATTCATATTATAGAGAAAGGTCATGAAAGGTCAAATCTGAAACCACAATTCTGATTTTGACCATTTGTTTTGATATAATAACAAAACCTGCTTCAAAAGTGTTGTGTAATCTTTTTATAAATGAAAAAAAAACTGATGTGTGGAAATGTTTTTCTTGTCTAACCAGACTGTCAAAAGCTAAATTTTAAAAAAATCTATCCCAGACTTGCTTTGAAAATGATTCCTCAACCTAAATGTTTTAAAATCATGTTTGTTTCTTAATTCCAGCTTTTACAGGGAGCATATATTTCAGACTAATGAATGGTCTTTATAAAAACCAGACATGGGAATTATAGTAAATCTAAATTTGTGCAATTAAATATTCCAAGGTAAATTAAAAGGATAAATTACATTTAAATTATAAATCACAGAAATGTTGTCCTCCTTTGATTCGTGAAATGTGGGATGGACTAGTTTTTCTGTTAGTTCATTTTGAACTGTCCAACAAAGCTGACTTTCTTTGTTTTATGGTGAAAATTAATTGGACCTAATTAGAGATGTAAGTTGTTCTTTGTTAAGATCTCCAGTTACATTTCTAAATAAACTGAGGTTAATATTTCTTTCTTTAAAAGTTCCAAAAATTAGATTTTCTTTTTACACAATAAAATACTTTTTCTTCTGTTTTCATCCAGATGCATGTCTAAAGACCTCTTCATGTGCAGCAAATCAGGCTTCTAGAATTTAACAATTAGGCCCCATAATGAAATTTAATATTTTTATAGGTTGCAGCTTGGCTTCATTTAACTAGTTTACTGTGAGAAATGCACAAATCCTTCTGACATGTTGCCCTTTCACAGAAAAAGAGGAGTTTAAAAAAAAAAACATGCCCTTCGTGTTTTCTCCTTCTCTCTGACAAGAACATAAAAACAAGGCTTAAAAGGCAACATCAATGAAATGTAAAAAAACACATAAATTCAAGGTTACTTACAACAATTCAGCTGAAACGGAAACATATCAGTTGAATATAGTTTGCTAAGAAGTGTCCTCCTTGACTGGCTGGTGACAATGAAAAGCTTTCACTGCAATAAGATGATGGCATTCTTGATGCTTTTTCATATATGTGTTACAGTATGCAGAAATATTGTATGTTTTCAGAAATGTAATTTCTTTTGTCATTAGAGATACAGACCACCAGAGCAGTTTACATTCTTGGGTTGAAGACACACAATAAAACGCACAAAGTGAAATAGAAATCCAAATGATACTATCACCATAAGCTGTCTAAACCAAATACTGCATGCAATTCATCATTTCTTCAGATTCCATCCTCTTCTAGCTTTGGTGTAGATTTTGAGACTTTAGAAAACAGGAGTTATAATTTCACTTTAAAAAAAAAGCAAGGAGGAATTCACCATGCAGTAGAATCTTGTCTATTTTGTGCAACTGCCTTGCTCCTTCTGTTTACATTTTTCTGCACTGGATTCATAAAGCAGATTGCACTAAATGTTTTTTTACCCTATAAAACGCACAGCTGCCCCTGCGTCCGGACATGGCACAGTAAAAACATCAGACTAAACGTCAGGCGAGATACAAGCAGCCTCTCCGAATTTGAAAAAAAAAAAGCAAAAGAAAAGAGACAAAGAGGAGTGGAATAAATTAAGAAACATGCTAAAGAGAAAGAAGAACAAGATGGGTGGAGCAGAGAAACAAACGGAAACAAAAGAAAAAGTGCAGGATCCAGCTAGATGCTCTAAATTAACAGACCTTTTCCATGGTGGAGAAACCAAGGTCAGCGTCACTAGAGTCAGCCAGGCCAGTGACGACACAGGGCCGAGCAGCATGGCTAAAGCAGGTTAGCAAGCACTGCCTACATGGCCTTATCATTCCATACTAGGCTTGACATATAGTGTGTTTGCGTTTTTGGATGTGTTCAGGGCACACAGAACACTAAAGGCAGCATCAGAATGTTACACCATACGTGCATATGTGTGTTGGGGGGGGGGGGCGCTCTCTTATGTTGACTTCTAACCTGTATTTGTGTTGTAACACTGTGAATTCTTTGCAAACATTCTACAAAGTTTGTAATTGTTGCTGTTATTAGTAGCTGACAAGGCTAGTGTCAGATGTGGTCATGGAGTAGATGCAGAGGGACTAGATGATGTCAGTCATAGGAGTGAGGAGGAGAAGGAAGACATGGATGAGGAAGTAACATGAGAAGGAGGAGGATAATAAGCAGGAAAGTTAGGCAGGAACTACCTATAAAACAGTGCAAGGTACATGTGCAGTGTGCAGAACTTGGTTGGCAATAGGTCTTTGCATAGAATTATATTAAGCTCTAGAGATCCGAAGATTGTAGTCCACCTAGGCCGATTGACATCTGAAAACCTGATAAAAAATGATTAATTTCATCATGAACAGGTCAGAAAAGAACGTCAAGTCATGGACCGTGTCATAGATGTGATAAAGGTCATTGGAAAGTGTGGTCTTAGCTACAGGGGCACTAATGTTGAGGCTGCATACACTATACATGGCTCTTGTTCATGGAAACTTCTTGGAAATCCAAGAAGAATTACTGAGTGTATAAAGCTGTTGGGACCCAGCCATGGGTACAAAATGAAAGGCCAGTACGAACTTTTCTGGAACTTTCAAAATAAATCGCATTAACCTACTTCCAGCACAGCCAGGAAAAGGGGTAACAGCAGACTTCTTGTAACGTCACTGTCCGAATAAAAACCCCACTTTTGCAACAAACAGGTCCCCAGAGGAACTGGACGGAGGGACACAGCGCGCTAATGTCTCTTTGCTGGCAAACAGACATAACTCTTCAAACTGGATCCAAGAGTGTCATACGATCACGCGATCATATGCACTAAGTTAAGTACGAATGAATTGCTGTTTGTGTATCTGGTATTCATTCATGAACGGGGTAATTAAGGTACAAGCATTGCTTGACTTTCTCTCTGAGGTCTACAGAAGCAAAGTGTGTTACAGAGAGTTCCCAGCAGAGACCCTGTCTCTACGATGCCGAGTGGAGCAGTTTTCCCGGTCTGAAGGAAGGACAACGGTACCGCATCACCGTGGTTACAGCTGTAACGTGAAGTTTGGCCGGCAGGCAGAACGAGTCGCCCCACCACACAGCTACGGAGGTTAGCTGCAAGTAAGCCTATGTTCACTGTGGATGCTTTATTCAACTTCGTCGCCTGGACCACTTTTCCTCAGCACAGTTCACGTAAGAGGTAGTGTTGGGCAGAGAAAGTAGTAGTTTAGAATGAAATAATCTAAACATTTTTTGTTTTATGATGTTTGGTTCTGTGTTCTGTGTTTGTGTTTTTTGTTTTAAAGTTAAGACAAACTTCACTTAAAGGGTGATTTTAAACACAGAAGATCGGCCATAACACGCCGTCTACGCTTATGCATTTTAACCCCTTTTATTAATGGTATTTGAAGGTACATGTTTGATTCTGATGATAAGCTATAAGCTTCTTTTGTAGCTTCAACCGCTAACAGCTAAGAACACGTGCTCGCCTGCTAAAGATCATTTACCCAAAAAGGTTGGTAGGTTTCAATCTAGTAAAATAATATTTCCCTAAATATTATTTTACTAAACTTGATAACTAAGTAACACAATTTTGCCCATTTTTCAAGGATTTGGTTCTTATTCAAAATAATATTTCTTTAAATATTATTTCAATAAATAAAGGCAGCTAATTAAACACCGTTGAGAATTGGTCATCCAGAAGGTTGGTTTTATTCAGCAAATCATTCTTTAAAATATCATTTTATTAAAATAATATTTTATCTGATCTTGCATTGTGAATTGTTGTAGGCCAATTATTGCCTAATTTAGTTCCAAGACTAACTTAACTTCATTTCCAGATTCTTTAAGATAATCCTTGGTTCTCAAACATAAATAACATTGCATGGTAATGTTGCATCACTCTTTCAGTCATGGTTTTCAACCATCTTTGATCAACTTGTTTATATTGTACATAGCCCATTAGTCTTCCTTATTCTTTAATTCTGCTTGGTAGTTTAGTTGGATTGTTTTAGCATGGTAAAGAGTTTGTTGATTGAAATATGTTTGATTTTGAGTTGACTTATTTTTGTTAATAAATTCTTGTATTTTAAGATATTGTGTGAATTCATTCCATGTGTGTGCAGAGTTTTGCTGTTCAAAAATGTCAGAGCATGGCTCATCCCTTTCAATTTTTTCCTAATGCCACTGCCTTATTGGGCTGGTATTCACAGGACAACCCTTAATAGCCCGAAATATGATTCAATAAAATATTAAAGTATTAATATTAAATATTAAATAATATATTCATATTAATAATTACAACAAAGAAAAGCAAGGGCTTAAATGAAACTGAGATAAAGGGTATCCCTTGTTACACTGCTCTCTACACATCTGTCAACAAAATAACTGACATCATTAGCCACTTGACCAAACAAAACATTGCAAGACATGTAAGGGAGGGAGGAATGTTTTCTGTGCACATAGATACAACACAGGATGTTACCTCCACAGACCAGTGTGCTGTTGCCCTCAGGAATGTGACTGACACGGTCCATGATAAGCTAATCTGTATCATTTCATGTGAGTCACTGAAGGAGAGTATTTGGCTACTTAAGGAGTCTCTGTCAGGCTACACAGTTGGTAGCAAGAAGGTCCTGAGTTCGACTCCCAGCCGGTGGTCTTTCTGCATGGTGTTTTCATGTTCTCCCCGTGCATGCATGGGTTCTCTCTGGGTACTCTGGTACTCTGGCAGTCCAAAAGAATGGTTAATTGGTCTCTCTCAATTGCTCTTAGGTATCAGTGTGTGTGCATGGCTGTTTGTCCTGTATGTCTCTAGCCCTGCGATGGACTGGCGTACTGTCCAGGGTGTACTACGCCTCTCGCCTGTAGACTGCTGGAGATAGGCACCAGCTCCCCCCGGACCCTGTATGGAAGAAGCAGGTATAGAAAATGGATGGATGGATGGAGACTCTGCCAAGGGCTGATTTTGATATCCAGAACTGCGTTGGTAGCTCAAAAGATAGAGCAAACATGCAAGGCCAGTAAAGGTGTTCTTCACTTTACTGGTATCAGAGTGCCCTAACCAAGTGTTGTTCTGGGAGACACCCCGGGTGTTGTGATAGAATGTGCTTTTCTTTTCTCCATTGTCAATCATGTTGGCATATTTATTAAGGACTAATACAAGCACTCGAATATCTGGGAGAAAGTGAAGAACCAAAGCCCTAAGGAAGATATTTGGCTGTTTTGGTAGCCCTGACAATGCCTTGTTTGTTGGTTTGATCATAACATTGAAAATGATAGTGGAAGATACTGTATGTCACTGAAGGCCCATGTCAGACCAAGAGCTCAAGTTCTCATTGTCCCTAGCATGAGACTGTGCTTAGAGCACAGATATTTTTGAAGGTCTTTGAAATCACTTCACCACTCTCCAGATATCTCCAGACTAGGGACATAGACCTAACGACCGCTCATCGGCTTGCAATGGGGGCTTTAGACAACCTAAAAACATGCACCAGGGATGGACAAACAAGAAACCGGGGGAGAGTGGATCTAAAAAGGTGGTTCAGGTGGGTCAACCTGTAATAAAGGTCAGAAAGCTGAAAACCATGCTACGTGAGGTAGCAGAGAAAATGCAGCGGCTGAGTGCAAAGGATCAGTACAGGTTCAAGGTGCACAATTATATTTTGGACACAGTCACTGCCAAACCGGTCATGGTGAAGGATGTTGCAGGCAGCAGATTGCTCTCCACGATGTCTCCAGACTCTGTCACATCTGTCACATGTGCTCAGTATGAACCTGCTTTCATCTGTGAAGAGCACAGGGCGCCAGTGGAGAATTTGCCAATCCTGGTGTTCTCTGGCAAATGCCAAGCGTCCTGCACGGTGTTGGGCTGTGAGCACAACCCCCATTTGTGGACGTCGGGCCCTCATACCATCCTCATGGAGTCGGTTTCTAACCGTTTTTGCAGACACATGCACATTTGTGGCCTGCTGGAGGTCATTTTGCAGGGCTCTGGCAGTGCTCCTCCTGTTCCTCCTTGTACAAAGGCGGAGGTAGTGGTCCTGCTGCTGGGTTGTTGCCCTCCTACGGCCTCCTCCACGTCTCCTGGTGTACTAGCCTGTCTCCTGGTAGCACCTCCAGGCTCTGGACACTACGCTGACAGACACAGCAAACCTTCTTGCCACGGCTCGCATTGATGTGCCATCCTGGATGAGCTGCACTACCTGAGCCACTTGTGTGGGTTGTAGAGTCCGTCTCATGCTACCACGAGTGTGAAAGCACCACCAACATTCAAAAGTGACCAAAACATCAGCCAGAAAGCATAGGTACTGAGAAGTGGTCTGTGGTCCCCATCTGCAGAACCACTCCTTTATTGAGTGTGTCTTGCTAATCACCAAAGATTTCTACCTGTTGTCTATTCTATTTGCACAACAGCATGTGAAATTGATTGTCAATCAGTGTTGCTTCCTAAGTGGACAGTTTGATTTCAAGGAAGTTTGATTTACTTGGAGTTATATTGTGTTGTTTAAGTGTTCCCTTTATTTTTTTGAGCAGTGTACCACACCACCAGGACACATAATGAGCACAACATCTGTATTTTCAAAAATTAATTCACTAAAGACAGACTAGATCTCGCTATATTAATAAATGCACACATATTTTTATATATACACGTGTATATATTAGCAGTTGTTTACATTAGATCAATTAGATCAGTTACTGGGTTAACTAAGGTATTATAGACCGAGCAATTAAACATTAAATGCACAAAACTAAGCAACACTCGCTGCAGTCAGTGAACTCATCCATTGTAGAACAAAACACATGAAAATATCTGGATGCATATGACAAAAAATTAAGCAGTTTAACTGGTTTAACTTCCACAGAATGAGTTGTTTTGGACTTTCCACTGCATTTATCACTGGCTTTTATTGCGCGATCTGTGTATGGTTCTTGGAGCACCTCCGGGGTTTGCAGTGGACCGGACCGGACCAAGCACATACAGTGTAAATCCAGGGTTACAGTAAATACGGCACTGAGTGAAACAACCGGAGGCGAAGTGAGCAGCATGGAGCAGCAGCAGCAGCAAGGATGATTCAAGATCTGAAGACATTACCTGGTGTCATTTTGTCTTTAGAGAAACATGCAGTTAAATATATCATATGCGCATGTAATTTATGCTATTTTAATAATAATAATATTTTGGATTATTATTTACAATAATAATAATTTAGGATTTTTAATTATTAACAATAACTGCTGATATCTAAATGTACTTTTGCATCAAGGAAGTGTTCTTACCTCCTGAGCCCTGATCCGTTTAGCAACAAACATTTGTTTGGCGATCTTTTCCCATCATGGCTTTAGCATCTGCTTCAACGTTCTCCTTCGTCTGTCAGATATCACGACCTCTGACTTAATTTCTCTTGTGAATTCAGAGGTTTCTTGTTTAAAGCAGTTTGCTAATAAGTCTTCCAATCACAACTGGCTGTGCTTGGTGGGACCAGCCAATCTGTCCCTCCTCAGTTTTCCAGCTCTGATCAAGGCAGCTCTGATCCTCTTCACTTCAGAGAAGTAGTGCAGACTAACGGCTGCTGTCTTAGTATTGCTGCCACCACCAGCAATGCACCATTTTACCATATTAACGCTGTTTTTAACGCAACTTGGCTTCTATCTGAACCGTTTATCATTGAAGCTCACACAATGAAAGAGACATCCCTTTTCATGTAATTTCTGCGACATTGGACTTGCAAAATTTAACCACGAAATATCCTTATTTTGTGTCACAACTGTCTTTTATCACGTCTTTATTTCTAATATAATGTAAATTACTGCCAAATATCTTCAATATTAAGATGTTTTTCATTTGGTTTCTGCATTTGTGGGAAAACGTGTCACAGGCACTTTAAGATGCCCCATTTGGAGTCATATATTGTCGGGACAGCAGAAAAGAAAGAAAATGGGGAAAACAGGGAGCCAGCTAACACCAGTTGTATCTCCTGTAAAAACTGCTGATTTACGTAACATTTCTGCTATTTCCACAATTTTTAGCGAGGCTAAAAAAAATATATATATTTCTATTGTTTAATTACAAATAATTCAGACACATTAAAACGTTGCAATAGTGGTTCCACTTGAACAATGTTTTTTATTTCTTACCTTTACACAGGTACCATAGGGTTTGCATTTAGACCTTATAACTGTGGAGCTATTCTTGATTTAGTTTGTTGTGTACCTTTTAGGCGGAAATTGCTTCTAAAACCCTGTGGGCATTAGAGGTTAAATTAAATGCATCTACTGAATCCACTTCTAATGCATTAAATTATAATTACATTCAACCGCATTTCCGGACTGTGCACTGATTATTTTGTGGAACAAACAGCTGAGCTTTTGGAAAATGCACTAAATCAGAAACTTTTCGGACCCAGAGAGGTGCACTTCGTCCTCAATATGACTCACCACTTTGCTGCAGTTAAGTGGAATCGGCTGTCCAGTAACTTCATATAGATGTTTGCAGACACCGTACAAATGTAATACTTCCTGCAGTCTGGAGAAAATTATGAGTAACAGGGTGAATGGATAAAAAGTGTCGCTTTGAGTGTTCTTTGTTTTCTTGTTTCTTGTTTTTTTGCATTTTCAACATAAGTAATCACAATCCACCCATTTTTCTAATTAAAATAGATTTATCCACACTCCAACTCTCCACTGACTTCTTCATGACTGAATTTTATACGTTTTCTGCAATCTTCCTGACAAAAAGACAAACAGTGAAATAAAAAGCCAACAATCCACACGTTCCTCATATATCATGAAAGGAAAACACGTATCCTATAGTCATTATAACCTCCATTTTAATGCACACACATGACTCTGCTCTCATCTCCAAAATAAACTACATCGCGCCCCCCATGTCTTCAGGATAAATGAAAGAGAAACACGTCATCTGTTCTACTTTTAAAAGTTCACCAGCAGCTCAAATGACACGATGAGATCCAGCTCTGAAATGCTGGAACAGTGCACTGTGCTTTGATTAACGTTTTCCAAAGGGACCCTTCAAGGTACAGTTCCATCAGTTATGGTCACTATTGGAGTTCACAGTGTTTATCTAGATAATTACAATCCACTGGGGGCAGCAGCTCGTTATGCATGTATAGCATTAGACAGTGCCAAACATTTTTTACGAAGCTCCAGAGCAACAATTCAGTTTAAAATAAACACCTGCAATTAAGGTCATCAAACTAATTAATATCAGACAGAATAAATAAAAAATGCAGTTTTCACATTATGATTTTATATTTTAAAGGGAAAAGCTATTCAAACAAACCTGGCCCTGTGTGAAAACCTATTTCTCCCCATTGTGAATTCCTATTTTAGCCAGTTTGGGAAAGCTGTCAAATTCCAATGGCAGCACCCAGGTCTGTCTATTGCCTGACCTGTAGAGTCCATAAATACTCTTGTAACTGATTCTTTAACCAAGATTATTAAACTTATTGGATGGTTGTGTTTAATTTCACCAATACCTGACTAATAACAGTAATCTCGTACGCTAAAATCTCAAGTTGCAACACAAACCGCCGCCGACATTTATCTGTTTGTAGAGGGTACAAATCCATTGATGAACCTTCTCAGGAGTGGCCAGCCTACCAAGATTATTACAAGAGGGCATCAATGATTCATCCAGGAGTTCACAGAAGAACCCAGAACAAAATTTTTAGCACTGCAGGCCCCACTTGCCACAAATAAGGTTAGAGTTCATAATTCAACAACTGGTTTTAAGGCCAACCACTGCTGACCAAAACTAACACAAAGGAATGTTACACATTTGACAGAAGAACATATTGACTATTTTTGGGGGAAATACTCTGAGGACTAGTGAGACAGAAGTTTTTTTTTTTTATGTTTTAACTTCAGGTGATGTAAAGAAACACTGCATTTCAGAAAAAGAATATTAAACTTACAGCCAAACACGGTGGTAATAGTGATAATGGTAATGGTCTGGGCCCGCTGTCCTGCTTTAGGACTTAGAGAACTTCCTCTAACTAATAGACCCACAATATCTGTTGTCAACTTGAAAATCCTGAAGAAAAATGTCCAACCATCCCTGTGTGAGCTTGAGATCAAGAATATGCGGTTTATACAGCATGACAATGATCCAAAGCACACCAGTAAGTCCTCCTCCAAGCAGGTAAAATAATTAAGTTTTTGGATCAACCTAGTTAAACTCCAGATTTAAAATCTGCTTGAAATGTATTGGAAGATTTTTAATAGACTGTTCAGGCAGAAAACCCCTCAGGCATACAGAGCTATGCAGCAGGACAATGATATAAAGCACAACAGAAAGTCCATTATAAATTCGATGAAGACGCTGTGTCATGACCTTAGACAGGACATTCATTGTCTAAAACCTTCCAGTTTGGCTAAATCAAAACTATTCTGCAAAGAGTTGGGCAACATTCTTCAACAGTGATGTAAAACACATGTTGACTATCCTAATCATCCTATTAATACTGTTTTTTATTTACTTTTAATCTTTATCTTATGTTAAGTTTGGTTAATAATTTAACACAGTGAACTGCAACAAAAAAGCAAAAATGAAAAAGAATTATGTAGGGGGCAAATACTTTTTCACACCACCATACATTAGATCTTTTTTTCAAGGCTATGTAGTCACAGCAGAAAAAATATATTTAATGCATTTTAAGGAGTCAAAAACATCTCTTATTTTAAATTTCATTCCAAGAGTTTTTGTGATGTTTTTTACTTCCTGTGTGTATCTTTCTCCTAATTTCCTCAATTATGCTATTCTTCACTGTTTTTTCACAGTTGTTACTAAAAGGCAGGAAACATCTTGAAACTAAACCCACAGTCTCCCTTGAAAGCAATTGCAGCACAGCTGCCTGCTCTCCAACCAGGAGAGGGATGGCCCTCAGGCATCACTTTGATCTTCCATCTCCGCCTTTTTGTGACGCCTGTGTTGGTGTCATTAAACGGTAAGTACACTTGATCAGCAGCGATCCCCCGGCCAACCAGCAGCTTTGCAACACCGACAGAGGAGCCAGCCCTCTGAAAGACTATTGCTCGTTCAGAAGGTGGGGAAACAACAGCACATGGAAACTCCAGGGAAACAAGATGGATTAGGGACAAAAGCAGTCTTGAAGCCCAACATTTTTACTGCCTGGGCTCCATGTCATTGTAAACCCATTTTGATCAGGTCAAGCAAAAGATTTTTTGTCAGTGGGACAAAGGGCAAAATGTCTGACTTCCTTTTTTTCCCACTTTTGGGTTCATGTTGAAATGTCACTGAAATGCATACAGATGAATATAGTTCTAGATACAGACACTGATATGTGTGTTAGTTTGCAAGTAATTTTTTCCTCCAAGTCCAAGGTCAAGTCTAAACTATTTGATAGAAAACCAATCAAGCCTCAAATCTTTTAAGGGGACATATCATGCAAAATCCACTTTTCTTGCCTTTAAATACATTTTTTGTGTACATGTCTGTAGGAGTGCAGAACGGTTGAATTTAGTCCCTTCGGGTGTTGCAGAGATATCTATATTCTGCTTGGCTCATATTTTTTAGTCCATTCAGGTTTCTCTATCATCGGTTTCATTTTTCCAGCTGTTACATCACAGTATTTGCTCAAGTATGCCTACACTGAAAGAGGTTAACTTTGTTTCGGTTGTTGGATGTATTAACCCACACAATTCATTACACCATCCCCCAGCATCAGAACCTCTTCGAAGTGCCTTGTTAGATTTTATTTTTCATGGAAATCTACCCACATTTTTGTGGTAATTCCGATTTCCCACTTCAAGGACGGGTTCTTCAGCAACCTCTGCCAGTAGATTGCTGAAATCACCTGATTAAGGGGTCAGTTCCTTCTGTCAATGTAAAACGACAGACGCAGCAAAGCGGTAAGATGCAAATAACGTTAAAATGACAACAAACTTTATTTTAGACATGAATTTATTGTGTGTTGATATGACATCCTGGACATTGTTCTGATAGCAGTAGCCCCGTGCCTTCTGCTGATGTTAGTGCCGTGTGCTGCTTTTAGCTCCTTGAGGACAGAACTGTACTGCATGTTTTGAATATTATTATTACATTAAGAGTTTTGCATTGTTTTTGCCGTTTTTGTCTTCTTTCTGCAGCGGGTTAAGGGTTAAAGTTCAGTGTACCTTGACCCGTAGGAGGGCAGGGTGTGAAGTGGCTCAGTAGCATTTAAAGAGATGGCACCAAAAGGAGTTGCTCTCAGATGCAGGAGTTCAGACCAAAGCATTGCAGTTTCACTTTATATAGACCACAGCTGAATGAGTTAAGTGTAAAAAGGAAGGATTTAAAAGCATGAAAAGTCCCCTTTAAGGGCCAAGCCTAAGTCATGTTTTAGGTTGTTGAGTGGCAAGTCCAAAATAAGTCTCTCGTCTTTGAAAGGTAATTTCAAAGTAAAGTTGAAGCTGTCATATCTTAAGTCTATAAAAGCTAAACCCAAGTCAGGTTTTAATTCTTGAGAGGAAAGTCCAGATCAAGTTTGAAGTTTTTTATGGGCAAATCCAAGTTTGGCCTTTTTTCCCCAAGTCAAATGTGTTATGCTTTTATCACCTGGTTCAGCAACCTATCAGTAAGAGACAAAAACAGGATGAAACAAAGACCAAAATTATTGGTACCAAATTATCTGATCACACACAAACATTATTAAACAGAGCCACACAAAAGACAATCTCCACTCTCTTCATCACCCACTTAATGGCAGATTTAAGCTCCTCCTATCTGGAAAGAGATTTAGAGAGCCTAAAGCAAGGACCAACAGATAAAGAAACTGTTTTATTACTCAGGCCATGTTTCGGATAAATTTAAAATCCGATTGCTTTGTCATTTTAATCTGATTGTTTTAACTGAAACTTGTATTGATATTTGACCTTCTTTACTGTTTTGGCTACTGTTGTAGAGTTATTGTGTTTTTTATGTTTTCCACCTGGCTGCAAGGCAAATTTCCTTATGGAGACATTCATAAAATCATAGCTGATATTGATAGTGACTAATTCAGGTCTCAAGTTTTTTGCCCATACTCCGAGTCAAGTTTCAAGTCCTAAATGGCCTCTTTTTCAGTGCTTTTGGAAAGCCCAGTGTGCGTTTTGATACAAATTTACTCGGTTAATTTTGCTTATCCAGGCCCTTGCTTACATGGGTAAAATGTCCTATTCTGAGGTAGGACTTTTCATGTTTCCCCTAGCTTCTTAAAGGGGCATGGTTGTGTGCAGCGAGGCATGGCACCACCAGCTTCAGTAATGGCAGCAGTGAGTATACAAATCTATTGCTTTTATACCATTAATTTGATTTTAGGAGCAGTCAGTATCAATTGCCTGTACTTCTGGACTAATTATCAGTTTCTTTTTATTCTAATAAATAAATTTTTTGTGGAAACGTTTTCCTGTTTGTGCTGTACATATCTGATCTGAGTTTGCCTAATGAAATAATTGAGTAAATCAGTGTTTAGTATTTATTGTAAATGAATTATGGAGTTTAAAAGAAAATTCAACATGGAAGGCTCACCACCCCGCCACATCCAGTCACTCCTCACTGGCTGCTCCAATCAACGGCAGGTCTGCACTTCTCCTCGGCCAATCATCTCCCAGGGCATTACTTTTAAAGACCTTCTGCATGGAAGACACCGCTCTTCTGCTGAGCTTCGACCCTCCTTCACCCCTTCTCCACCATAGGCTCTCAACTCCTTCCATACCAAGGCCTACGCCACCACCAGGATCGGATCCCAGGGGGGGAAGACGTACCTAATCATAGTCCTAAGATGTTTATTCAAACCCACTTCATCCTCAGCATTTACGTCTTTCTCAGGGGTCCGAGTGCCAAAGAAATAATCTTTCATTAATAAGCTCTTTAACCCTCATCTTGTTGTTTCTCCATTATGTGAGTCTTTCCTGGTTGAAATGTAGTTGTAAAGCAACAACCGTGTCCTTATGCAGGTTGGTAAAAAAGTTAATGTAAATTAATGATTTAAACTTTTCCTTCTTATGGATCCAGTGCAAATTAAGGAATGATGGAAGGAATTAATCAACTGTATAACTCTAAAGCTGCTAATCTACTATTATTTATCAGTTAAAAAAAACAAATTATTCATTGGCCAAGAGTCTTTTAAAGGGAGCAAAGGAGTAATGCCATCTCCTGGATTGTAGGTGTATTGCAGTTTACTTCACAACTTAACCATACGTCATTAGGCTGATTTAAATAAATGATCTGTGGCCTTTCTGAGCAGAAGAAACAGAAGGCACTCAAATCCGCATGATTCAATTTACCTGTGAAAAACAAATCCTGGGGCTTTAAATCCCAGGGCTTTCGGGTAAAAAACAAACCAAACAAGCCTGCTTATAATCCTGCATCGATGTTGGGTAGGATTTCAAATCTGTACTGTTTGTCCTTCATGCCAATGAAATGCCAGTGAACATTTCCCAGTAGCCATCATCGTGCTTCAGAGTGCATATGGTGTTCTTTTGGTAATGTCAAGTTTCTTTTTGCACAAAGTTCAACCTTGAGTTCATTACACCATAACATATTTCCTAATTGCTTTCGGGAGACTTCAGAGATGTTTTTTTGCTAAATTTAGAATAAGAAAAGGGCTTTCATCTTGCCATCCTACCCCAAACACCCTGCCAGAAATTCCTGGAGCTCATTCCTAGTGTTGCTGTAGGCCTCTTTGCAGCCTTCCTAACCAATTTTCTTCTCGTCTTTTCATAATTTCTAAAGGGACTTCCAGTTTTAGACATGTTTGTTTTCACTGTATTCTATGGTATATCTAATGCTTTGGAAATTCTTTTGTACACTTCTCTTGACTGATACCTTTTGACCATGAGATCCTCTCTTTGGACCAATGAAATGTCAGGAAAAGCCACTTAGAAGAACTGAAGCTTATTTTGGGTTAATCAGATGCACTTTATATGATGGTAGGCATGCTAACTCCTAATGACATGAGTTTGAATGTTGTGGGTAATTATAATTACAACTCACTCATGCAACCGCATTATTGATATTGAAAATAAGTCTTTTTTTTTCTTTTTTCTTACTGATTTCATATTTTTAGGTAAATTATACGAACCCTTGACTCAAGGTAAAAAACATCTTTAAGAAGTCACCTCAACCTTTGACCGCATCATGTCATCCCTGAGCCCCAATAAATCCCCGTACCAAATCAGAGGAAATTCCCTCTTGAAGTTCTGGAGACACCTTGCTCACAATATTGAGATGAAAAAATGGAGGTTGAGGAAATAAATCACAATTCTTCACAATAACCAGACGCAATACTGAACTGTTAAAGAGACAGTATAAGCAGCACAGATTCTGTTTTAAACACACCAAAGGAGTAGAAAATTCACAGTCTGCTTCTGCAATATTTTTTACATCGGCAACATTATCACTGTGCAGTACTTTGAGGCAAAGTTTTTCATATATAGGTTCAATAGTCGTGCACTTTTTCATAACTATGTTCATATTGTCCCTACCTGACAGGTATTTACTCTCTGTTTATATGCTGTTTGTGTGTTTAAATAACTTTTCTCACTTCAGGTTTTATCACTCCTTGAACTGACTGGCTGCTGCTGGCAGATTTCAAATATCTTCCAACTCTCTAGGTCATGTGTCACATTTCCTGCTTTTAGTAAACAGGTTTCAAGTTGTTAAAAGCAAGGCACCATAAAAATGAACAAAGCCACACAATGCAGGCAGTGAAAGAATATTTAAGATGTCTTCATTTTACGTGGCAGTTCAGAAATAATTAGTACCCTGTCACCTTAACAAGCTGGTTGCTTAAACAACTATCCCTCTGTCAGTAAACTCAGTATTGATCACATGTCGTCATAGTGTGACAAAAGAAGAAATTTAATAAATTAAAAAACCTATGAAAAGAAAACAATAAATTTAAAACATAAAGAAAAAAATGTATAAATAATGAAAAAGAAAAATTAAATGAAATAATAAAATATAGAAATAGAATAATAAAAGGACAAGAATTAAACAATAACCACAACATTTGGTAAAAATCTCTGCCTTTATCACGTAAAGGACCTTTCTTCATTTTGACAAAAAGAATAATTATTAATATTCAATTTCTGTTTATTTTTCTGGCTTTTTTCGACAGCTTAATACGGATGCATAGAGCTGCCACCCAAGGAAAAATAAATAAAACTATATAATGGTAAAGTGTGAAAACTTTATTGTTTTAACAATATACTTTTTATCTTTGTACAATATATTGCCGTTTTATTACAATATACATTTCATGACTGAACAATAACACATTACTGCAATGTACATATAAGAAAAAACTTTACGTTCTTACAATATAAATATAATAGTGTAATAAAGTGATAATATATTTTGCAAACATACAAATTACACTGAACAGCAAAGCTTTCATGTTATATGTTATATGTTCATAGATTTTACTAGACATAATATATGTTTACCTTATAACATAATGAAGTTGATGACGGTGCAGTTCAGCGACTTAGAAAATCTCTCGTCTACAGATGCCGATTGAGTTCTGTTTCATGCTTGGATTGAGCCATGGAAAGATTTTGCTGTTATTTAGCAACTTGGACAGTATTGAGATAATCATGCGTACACTGAGAAGAAACATAAAACACGTGTTTCTGAACAGGAGGAAAAATAAGTCTGTTCTGACTGAGGTGGCAGCAGTTTTCATTGATCAACTGGAGGGGCAAGGAGAAGCCCAGTGGATACAAACTACACCACCTGAACAGCATTCAGGGGGTTTGTGTTGTCACGCAGAACACAGTGAGACATTTACAGATATATCTGGACCCATTTAGGGTTGATAAAAAAAACAAAATTGGCTTAAACTTGCCCCACATTAATGTGGCATCTTGACTTCTATGACAAACTGAAGCCTTTGGAAATGTTGAATTAGCGACTGATGCCACTTCTGACTGAAATGTTTTATGTTCTGACAAGGTTTTTCTTCTAACAATATCTTTTTGGTGTTTGCACAATAGATGATCACATTCATGCAGTATAAATACTATATTGTAATAACACGACATTATATTGTTCAAAGATAAACAGTATTTGTTAAAACAATAAAGTTATCCCATTATAACGTGATGTAGCTGCCTGGGTGGCAGCTCTGTGTTTCTGTAGCTTAAAGTTTTTTGTTTTTTGTTTTTTATTTTAACCTCTTTCGTTTGATTCCTTCTGAAACTATTTAGAATGGTGATTATTTATTCAGATAGTTTCATTTCTTAGTTATACACTTTTTTTTATATTCATTAACTTGAAAATGAACATATAATCTATACCAGTGAATATACTGATTGGTGGATGGTTGTTTGTGCAGAAAATGGCCTGTACTTGTATAGCTCTTTATCTAGTCCGAGTACTCCAAAGCGCTTTACACTACAATCAGTCATACACATTCACACTGACAGTGGTAAGCTAAGCTATATTGCAGCCACAGGTGCCCTGGTGCAGACTGACAGAAGTGTGGCTGCCATACTCAGGTGCCAACGGGCCCTCTGATCACCATCAGCAGCCAAAGTAGGTGATGTGTCTTGCCCAAGGATACACCAACTGAGATGGACAGAGCGGGAGCTCGAACCAGCAACCCATCAGTTACAGGACAGTGCATTTTATTATGTCTAGTCCAAAACCAAACTTACACCGAACAGAGCTTGTTTTTTATTTTCATCATTATGGTGACACAAATGATGAAATATGATGAAAAATCCATTAAACAACAAAGTACCAAAACATCACATTCCAAAAATGTCTGACTTGTGCACATTGCTGTTTGTGCCAAGGACAATGCTTTGCGAAGTCAGATATATGTAAAAATGCACTATAAAAATTAAGGTCACAAGAAATATTGAACATACAGCACCATTTGGCCCCATATGTTTTAAAAATAAAAACAAGATATCCAAACCAACCTAGAAACAGAACTACTGATTTTGTTTCTAAAATATCAGCTAACTGGAGTCCCTGAGGCTTTGGGCTCCCAGTGAACCTGTCAAGAATGGTTTTGGGGTCGGACCAGCTTGCAGGAAGATACTCAGGAGTCGTGAGGTAAGGTTTTGTTCTATATTTATTTGGAGATTAGCAATGCAGGATGCTCAGCCAGGAATTCAGGAACAGTAGACAAGTTGAACAGAAACTTACAGGAGCTGAACTGGAAACAGACCAGGAGCATGACAGGCGATAGCAGGTATCTGGCAGAACGAGGCGACAGGGAACAAATGAAACTGGTAAGCTTATATACAGGGAAGGTGAATGGTAAAACAATGGGAACGAGAGGAGTAGTTAATCAGATGAATGCTTACAGGTGTGCTGGCCAGGTGAAGGGAACTGAGGTAATGGAGGTTGCTATAGTGACTGGAGCTAGGAAACGCAGAGACAGGAGGGGAAACTAACACTAAACTAAACTGGGAGGAAGAGGGAAAAGAAACCTAAACATAAGCTGACATAAAAAGTAACTCTAGAAAGAACTAAATCTAATGACGTGGAAGGGACTACGTAAATAAACAGAATAACAGAATATAACTGACTGACAGGAACTAAAACATGAGGAATAGACGAAGAGAACCATTACTATAAAAACTAACCGAGAGGGAACTATACAGTAAAGCAAAGCTGGGGAAAGAACAAATAATATTAAGGGGAACAAGTACTGGTTAAATATTAACACAAAGGAGTCTAAGGCCAGGAGGAAGAACTAACAAAACTAGGCACAATCCAGGAGTAAATAAACCTAAATAAACTGCTAAGTCAAAACAAACACAAAACCAAAACAAAGTCCAAAATGGCAGATACTGACAGAACCACAGTGAGGGACATTATCTACAAATAAAGAAAATATGGAACAGTGGGGAACCTTCCCAGGAATGGTCAATCTATAAAATTACTCCAAGAGCACATTGGCTTATACAGGAGGTCACAAAAGAACACAGAACATCTAAAGCACTGCAAGCCTCACTTAAGGTCAGAGTTCAAGGTTCAACAACAAGAAAGAGAGACTGGGCAAAAATGACATCAATGAGAGAGTTCAAAAGCCTAAACCACTGCTGACCCCAAAAAACACAAAGGCTCATTTCACATTTGCCAATAAAATATCTTGATGAACTTCAAGACGTTTGGAAAAGTCAGACGAGACAATTGCAGATTTTTTTGACAGAACTTTTTAAAAGTTGTGCATCCAGTTAAAGCTGGAGTAATTGTTTGTATTTTAAATTTTCTTAAATATGTATGAATGCCAATCCGGATCTGGACTCTGGACAAGCAAAACCGTCTATTTGTGAATATGAACATGTAGTGTTTGAATGGAAAAGGTAGATTTTAATTGTCAATTATCATATAACGGTAAACAAATCCCACAGTTCTTTTCGACCTGCTACTGTGACGTCATTCCCAAATCCAAAATCCAACTTCAAAGGCAATCAGAATGATGCATTCTTTACAGTTAGCATTAACTGCTGTTGTTTTCCTTATAAACATGTAGTCATTCAGCTAATAAAAAAAATAAGCTTATGTAGAAAATTTCAAATAGAACATTTTGTGACTTTAAAACATAAATACACTGCACAGGGATTCCTTAAGTGTTAGTTGGAAATGGAAAACATTTCCCAGTCTGTGCTGCATGCTGCATTCACATCAGGACTTGGACAGAGAGGAAGAAATGACTTGATGCTGTGAAATTTGGCAAAGCTCATCCTCGACACTTTTAAGTGACTGACTGCGGTAAGAACCACTTCTTGTGATCCAGTCACTGTGACCTCAGAAGCTGCCAGGGGAGGTGTTCCTGCGTGTATGTCCTGCTCGCTAAAGAAAAACTGGGGTCTTGTTAAACAGGAGGGGGAAAAAGTTGAATCAACGGCCCACATTAGAATCTCTCAAATATAAGTAAAGCAAGAAATAAGAAATGTTTTATATATTTATTGTGATAAAACCATCAGATAACTCATCTAATGTGCTGGATGAAGAAGTTCATAGATATTAAATCAGAAGAGAAACCAGCTCTGAAAACAGTGACTTACTTCATTTAAAATATGCTCATATGTCAGTCTCTCCTGATTATTTACACTCAAACCACTGATATGACAACATGCATGTAAAAACATGATAACCCACATGTAAACTGTGAAAATTAGGTGTTAATAAAAAAAAAACTCAAATTTTCACTTAGGTTTATTAAAACACAATTTACTGTCTTCCTCTCTAAGCTGAAGTCATATTTCTTTGTTTAGTCCAAACAAACCCAACAGCGGCGTGTTTTATCGAAGTCATTCTGCTGACTGTCAGGAAAGCAGTTTTCGTGCCAAGTCTTGTCCCCCGCTGCAGTGTAAATGAATGTAAATCAAATTCCTTCAAGTACGCCTCTTGAGAAAATGACTGCTACACAGATGCCATCTATTTTATTTTATTTTTACAGTGGAGATGTGTGCGTGGAAACCGGGGTGAGAAATGTGTGGTCCGTGGCTTTGAAAGGGATGCAATCACGCTGCAACAGGCTCGGTCACAACACGGGACCGCACTGAGGAGCCAGCGCGAAACAGCAGCAGTGAGTGAATTAAAACCTAGCGCATATTCACAAAATCATTAACTTCAAAGCTGAAAATAGTAATAAGAAATAGAAAACTTTGGTCCCCTGCAGTAAATCTCCTTAAAGTTAAAAATAAATGACTACTTACTTAACAAAATGACGACGGGGAGATGTTTTCTCCTAAAATCCATGACTTTCCTGTTTTCGGCTGCACAGCGTCAGCGAGTGGTGGTCCTGGTTCATTTACTCCGTCTTCAAAGCCTGGACCGGACCGCCTGGACGCGCCTCAGCAGAAGAACACTTGCGCGCTCCTCCGGACGGACTGTGGAGTTATTTCTCCAAGTTGCGCACTATTGCTGTTCCCCACTGATGCTGATGCTGCTGCTGCAGCTCCCAGTGACGACAGAACCAAAACCCTCCCCCTCCGTTAGTCACCTCGCCTGAGGGGCTCCTCAGTCCCGGTACCGGAGCTGTTCTAGTGTTCGCATACCCGCTGACAGGATGTGCGTTCATGCGCAGTTTTTGGTCTCTGAGGAGAACGCTCCTGTCGCTAGATCAGGAGCAGATCATAAAACTAATGCTCAAATCTAAAAGGAATATTGCACAGATTTATTTGATTAGGAAATGAGATAATCTATAAGCAAACCGGAAGGTTGATATTAACAGTTTTATTTTGATCATAATGAGAGTAGCCTGTAAACATAACTGTGTTTTTAGGACTATGATCTAAATAAAGCTCACCTGCGACTCCTTAAGAGCTCAAGTTTTTAACTCTGTGGCTTATTAACAAGAGTCGTGCTCCACAGGAATGTATTTTGAAGCTGAGCTCTGATCCTTCAAAGGCTGGCAGCAAGTGGTGTTTCTTGCTTGAATGGCAAATTAATTGACATCTAAAAAAAAAACAGCTGAATGATATATTTGGAGTGGTAGCGTTACAGATGTTCAAAATACTACCAATCCAACATTACAAACCAGATTAGTCACGGTTCTGGGTAGAAATTATACTTTTACATGGCTAATATTTCATTATTAGGTGTAGTAGTGTGATACCACAGATCCAACTATCACTACATGCATGTTGCTGATTCTGTGTAACTGTCATAATTAGTGAGTCGCTGTTTTTTTTTTATAAAGTTTTATTTTCTTTAGTATTGTGTCTGGTACTTAATCTTCCTCTGCCCAATAAAACCAGACTGGGTAACCTGGTGTGTCTGGTAGGATTTGGTGAGGACTCAGGTCCAGCCTGTGGACTTTTATAACAAGCATGTTCTGAGGAAGATGACTTCTGTTATGTTATGTTCAGAACATTTTCTCTTTAGAGATTTTAACCTGCTTCCCTCAGGCCTGGATTGATGACCAACAGACATCGAGTCTACTGATATTGTCATGCTTTAAAACATAAAATCATAAGTTCTGCTGGTTGTATTATCGCACTTTGTTGATGCTGGCATTTCAAACTTTGACGTGTGGACATGCTGTCCCCCAATGGAGACAATAAAATTACCAGTTATCATTCATGTCACTTATGGTGTTCCAGACCCAGTTTATTCCTTTGAGATTCATAGCACTTATTTGGATTCTTCTCTTTATGCATGGATTTGAATTAAATTTAATGCTAGTGCTAGTTTTTGGTTTTGTTGGGTTCATTTTGTGTCCTGTTAGGTCCCTATGTGTCACTTTTCTGCATTATTTCCCTCATCTCTTCCGTTTAATCCCTGACCCAGCTGCTCTGCACACTGATTAGTCTCACCTGGCTGGTTCTCATGTCATTCAATGACCTGCCCAGCTTTTAAAAGCCAGTCAGTTTCTTCATCTACTTGTCAAATTCTTCTGTTGTCCTTTTGCTGCCATCCCTGATTATCTGTCTTCTTGTTGCCTTGCCTTTTTGCCATGTGTGCCTTGGTTAACCTGACATTCTGTGTACAATTGGACATTCTTTAATTTTTATATTTATTATGAGAGTCATGTTTCCTCTTCTGCACTTGAGTCCTACTCTACCACAGAACATGACAGTAACTGAATCAGCAAGGTCTGCATCTTGGGTCATGGGACCAATAGGATTAACATTATGGAGTGGCCAGCCCAAACCCCAGACTGTAATACAATAGAAAACTTGTGCAGTGACATCAAACATCCTATTTCTGAGGTTCAGAAGTGCAGATGAACAGAGGAATGTAGTCTGATTGCCCTGTGCTGAAATACCTTTACAGGTGCCACAAGTTGTCAGGAACAGTGGTTTTACAACTACATATTGAGTGGAAAGCTAAACATTCACTTATGTTTCAGGTTATACAGTAAAAAACAAATTAACAATAAATTGGATTATGTTTTTCTTCGTATTTTTCTTGGAGTAGAATTTTCTATTGCATTTGTGTGTATGGAAAAAAAATATTTTGAGCTTTACTCACTGTTTAATTACACTGCTACTATTGTTAATTCGACTCTATTCATTCTTCTTAATTGAAGCACATCTCATACTAGCTAATGAGAAAGTCCTTAGATGATCAAATGTTCACTAACATTGTCAGTCAGTCAGTCATTTTCTACCACTTATTCCATAGTGGGTCGCGGGGAACTGACACTAACATTGTGTTGTTAAAAAATTAATGCAAACATATTTTCTTTACATTATTTGAGATGTGAAAATTCTGCACTGTTGTTTTTGAGTACTTGCTTATTTTTCTATAAATGACTGCTTATACATACATTTCATTTGGAATTTGGGACAAGGAGGACTTCACATAATAAAACATAAATGATCATTTCACTCAAACACATACCTACAAGTAGCAAAATCAGAGAAACAAACACAAATGCAGTGCTGTAATTTTTTTCCAGAGATGGAGTAAATGTGTAACTGATTTGAAAATATGTTTGGAAGAACTTTAGTTTTTTTTTTAATGCAGTTAATGTTTGATAAGTTTAAGAATTTTGAAATTAAATTTTGAACCAAATCCCGGTGATCCCGGTTCTCTAAATATGTTTTAAATTGCCCTTTAACTCAACCCTGACTCAGAAGCTTACAATCTGATACTTACTCTGGTTTAATGTTTGACAGCACAGGGGGAACACCAATTATTTATTGACCTGGCATGCAAATAAGGCCTTATTTGCATAACCTTATTCTGTGTGCAAGTAACAAAATCGTGCCATCCCTAACATACTGCAGCCCTGGGCTATTAGCCACATCACCTAAAAAAATATTTTACCACTGCCATGAACAATAAGCAAAACTGCCTGAAAATCTGCCAGGAAATCAAAGTAAATGATTCCAACCAAAAAAAGCCATCAAGACAAAAATAGTTTCAGCTGCTTATTTACAATATGATACTTGACAAAAATGGTTGAGGCAAAGAGCTCCAAGAACTGCTTGTGATACTGTTAAAACAGGCCACTTAACAGGACTTTCAGAGGATTGTCAGACTCCACCGCATGTGCAAGCACTCATAGTATGACCTTTATGGAAGAGAAAAGAAATGAAAATATCATCTGTGACCTGTAATCTGAAAGCTTGAAACCAAGGTCTGACGAAATGGACTTGCAGCCTTGTTGTAGCCGGGAGTACAGGTTTGTTTGCAGAAAATTGTTCCATGAGAAAATTGTTCCATTCTGCTCTAGCAGTGGCTGGTTCTAAGAGTAACCAGCCACAGCCATGGTCCTTGTAGCCATTTTCTGCTAATATCTACTCCTTGTACCATATGTTCAGTTTTGTCTCGCTTCTGCTGTCTGTCCTTACCCACAGATGCCCTCAGTTAACCCTTTCTTCACTCCAGGTTCCAATATCGGTTCTTTTCCTCTTCTCTGCACCAGTTACCCCAGACAGCGCTTGCAGTGGAACCATATTCACATCTCTTCAACGTTTTCACATTTTAACATGTTACAACCAATATTGTCATTTATCTTTTAACACGTTTTAATGAAGCTCTATCAAATTAGAATTTCTGTCACTTCTGAGACAGACAATAAAGCCTATCTAATCTAAATCTGACTTCAACATAATTTATTGGGATTTTATGTAATAGAGCAACATAGTAATGCATAATAATAAAGTATGAGGAAAGACTATCCATGGTTGAAAACTGAGGCATGTCATTGCATTAACCCCCCTCACTTCGTTATACCATCTTTTGCTGCAAAGCAACTGAAGGTATTTTGAGGTATTTATCTAACTGTTAGAATATTTCAGAGTTTGGTTTGGTTCTCTACTCCAGCAATCATCTTCCCTTGTATGTATACTCCTGGTTTGTTCTTGGTCACTGTGAGTTTTTTCCTTCCAAACAGCTAAAACTGAGTCAGACTGGATGGAGAATGTCTGTGAACATCCTCAAAGGATTTAAGTCTACCCTTTGACTAGGCCATTGCAACACATGACTGTGAACATCCTCAAAGGATTTAAGTCTACCCTTTGACTAGGCCATTGCAACACATGACTATCCTTTGATCTGAACTATTCCATTGTAGCTCTGACTAAAAGTTTAAAGGTGAACCTCCACCCCAGTTTCAAGTCCGCTGCAGCTTTTAACAGATTTTCTTCAGGCGGTTTCCTGTATTTAGTTCCACTCATGTTCCCATAAACTCTGATCAGCTTCCCTGTCCCTGCTGAAGAAACTATCTATTATCCATCTATTTAAGCGATTTCTTGATTCTACAGGTCTGGTAGTAATCAGGCCAAGGTGTAACTATTAATATCAAACTCAGCTCTCCAAAAATTGTAGCTGATTTGTGATTTAACTGCTCTTTGCATTTACTCTCTACAAAAAGGAATCTTTTATCTAACTGGGAAGCATTTCTATCCATTTGATTTATTTTGACTGAAGCAAAGAACAATTTTTAAGAAACTTTACTCAACAAAATTAGTATACATTAAATATTCTATTCATAGTCATTGATAGCACTGTTGGTTTAGATACTATATCTCACCTGTTGTGGCGCTTTTCTTTAAAATCTTCCATAAACCTTCTTTAAAGTATATCTCTAAGAACTCTTCCATCTTCTGTCTTTGTACCTTATTAACTGTTTGAAAAAGAAAATGGATCTAAGAATAAGGACGCAGATGTATAATAATAATAATAATAATAATAATAATAATAATAATATTGAGATTAAACGTTTAAATAATTAATGACAAAAATGAACTTTTCAATTCAAGAAAGAAGGTCATAAAGCATGCAGAGCCCAAAATAAGCTACTTTCAAAGCTATTTTGCCTTATGTACAGAACAAAAACTGACTGGTTACAGTCTGAGTGATGGTCACATGGTTTTGTGGGAACCACCAGGACCTTTTCCAACACATATTGTTTTTGTGGTATTTTCTCTCTCCATGCTTGTCTTTGTTCCTCCTTCAAAAGCAGTGATTTATCGTTTTCTTTAGTCTGTCTGAACAGGACCGAATAAAGAGAATCAGCAGATGTTTTTCTGCTCATGATCCATTGACAGACTCAATGCAGCTGCTTCTGGTGTGTTGACCTTTGGACATCATCATCTGCAGCATATTTTACATCAGAGCCATCTCAGCTCTCCTAATTTACATCCTTGCTTAATTTATAAACAGTTTTTAGGCAGAAAAACATCAATTAAATTCAAAGACCCTTGCAAAATTCTAACTTTCATAAAATTGTTTTTCTAGCTGTTTTTCTAGCTGTTAAGTCTTGCTTTTCTATTGCCAAACTTTATTCACATGCACAAAAGCTACATTGTTTCCAAAAATAATTACGATCCCTCATACATCTGCAAAGAATAGTACTACCTTCCCATAAAGACATTACAAGGTTTTAAATATATTCTTCTTGGAAAATTCTGCTGTGTAAATACAATAAAAGCTGGTTTTTATAGTGAAAATGCAACAAACCAAGTATGTTGAGTCAGGACCAAATAATCTCTGGAAAGATTGCTGACAGCGTGTTCTTGTGTGTCCGTCCAAGACAAACATTGCTTTACTCAAGTATAGCATGTGGTTCCAGACTTTTTAAAGAGCCACGTCTGATTATCCCAAAGAAAAATGATCTTTGGTTTTCTTGTCATTTCATTTAGCACGATTTGGAGATTCTACACAGAAACTTGACACGTGTCTTTGGAAAACGATCTGGCCATTCACAGAAGGCTGTCATCTGCCAAGAAAGGGAAGCAATGATTTCTGAAATGAATAGTTTTGGCAATTTCATGGTTGTCAGTCAAATGTTGCATATTTAACTTCATTTTTGCATTGGCTGCAGTGCCGGGAGGTCAGAGTTGTGGGTTAGTCACTTTTTTAGAGCAGCAATGTACTGGATGTCTTCCTCGAGGATATTCCACATTTTCCCAAACCGTTCACTGAACTTTGTGGTCTTCTGATTGAGGGCTGGTGGACCATGTAAAACAGTTGCAGGTGCATCTGGTTAATTTGACGTGACTTGAATTTTATGGCCAAACCTCCTTTATTGAACCTGAATCAAACAGTACAGAGATTTCTTTCAGCCCACACTAATTTTCATCTTCTTTGTTCAGTCTAGTATTACTAATTAACTGCATTTCAACATTTGAAAGTTGAATTTATAAATTACTTGATGTGCATGTTTTCATTTCAGTAAAAAATCATAAAAACAACCTGAAAAGTTATTAAAATCCATCCATCCATCATCTGCTAATCCAAGATCAGGTTGTGGGAATGGGCCCAGAAGGGAAACCTAGACATCCCTCCCCCCAGTGACACTTTTCCAAGGTGTTCCTAAGCTAATATGGATATGCTGTATGGTCCCTCAAGCAGGTTCTGGGTCTTGTTTGGGTTTTCTTTCCAATGGGATGTGCCCAGAAAACCTCTAAAGGGATACATCCTGATCAGAACCACCTAAGAACCACCTCCACTGACTACTTTTGATAAGCAGCTATGAACCAGGAAAAGGGGTTAAAAAAGATCTACAGGGGTTGGACAATGAAACTGAAATACCTGTCATTTTAGTGTGGGAGGTTTCATGGCTAAATTGGACCAGCCTGGTAGCCAGTCTTCATTGATTGCACATTGCACCAGTAAGAGCAGAGTGGAAGTTCATATTAGCAGGGTAAGAGCACAGTTTTGATCCAAAATATTGAAAATGCACACAACATTATGGAGTGGACATACCAGAGTTCAAAAGAGGAAAATTGTATGGTGCACGTCTTGCTGGCGCAATCTGTGACCAAGACCAGCAAGTCTTTGTGGTATGTATCCAAGAGCCACCTGGGTATCCAGGGTAATGCAGCTACCACCCACGAAGGACGAACTCACATCCAACAGGATAACTGTGGACGCAAGAGGAAGCTGTCTGAAGTCGATGTTCGGATGCTAACCCGGATTGTATCCAAAAAACAATAAAATCAGCGGCTGCCCAAATCAAGGCTCAGAATTAAATGTGCAACCTCAACTCTCCTGTTTCCACGAGGGTCCACAGGGTCAATCTACGCACGCCAGGGCTGCTATAGCCAAACCTTTGGTTCCACTCACGACAATGCCAAACGTTCGGTTTCAATGGTGCAAGGAGCACAAATCTTGGCTCGTGGACATCGTGAAACATGTATTGTTCTCTGATGAGTCCACCTTTACTGTTTTTCCCCACATCCGGGAGAGTTCGGTGTGGAGAAGCCCCAAAGAAGCGTACCACCAGACTGTTTGCATGCCCAGAGTGAAGAATGGGGAGTGGCATCAGTGATGGTTGGGCTGATATCATGCATTTCCCCTGGGCCCTAATACCTTGTGTAGACGACTTTTTATTGCTTAAAATCCATCTGACCACTGGCAGGACCTCGTATATTGTCATCTCCCAAGGGACGATCTTGACGCTCGTATTTGCCGTCCACAAAAGACAGGCCACCTAACACAATACTAATAAATATGTGGGTCTAAAACTTATGGTGTTATCCATGTTTCATTGTCCAACCCCTGTAGATGATTTATTTTAACAACGCTCAACTGTTTTGGGGTCGCACCTGGTGCAGCAGTAGAGCAGGGGCCCCATATGTGGAGGTTATGAAGGAGCTGTCTGGGGTTCAACTCCTGACCTTGGGACTTTCATCTGTTTCCTTCATGTCTGCTTAAATAAAATAGAAATCTGCACCATTATCATAACCTACATGTCTCAGGCTCCATTCAGCCATTGTCTTCTGCGAGATCTGGTGAGAGGAGAATGTGGTCCAGGAGTCAAACCCAGACATCCCTTTCTATAGCAAAACTCTCTAAAACACCTCGGGGGATTTTACATTGTTCCTGAAAAGGAAAATGAAAGCTCTCCAGGGTGTTCCTGTTCTGCCCCGGGTTCTCCTCCCAGGTGCATCAATTCTTTGGATTTCCACTGCTGCAAGTTCTGGCTTCCTACCACCAGGTAGCCTTTTAACTGCCTCAGTGACTCCCAGGTTCTCAAACGCTCTCTGAAGGTCATGGCAAATAATGTTAAAATTCTTGGCAAAGGGAAAAAAAAATTTGTAAAATCAACTGTGAAAATCAACTGTTTATTTAGATCCATGTGATCTTAATTCTCTTATGACGTGTAATTTTTTTCAAACATTGCAGTAAGAATCAGTCAGTTCATCACTTTAATTGTACCTCTGGTCAGCAGACAGATGCATTAACAGATGTTTTCGTGCAGCGGTGAACAAACAGCACACCTCAAAGCCAGCATTAAATTACTTGCTCATGATGTCTAATCTAATAAAACTTCAGGATACAATTTCACTATCATCCGTGTGTTTAACTCTTATCAGGTCCGATCAAGAGGAGTTCTCCAATTTCTTGTTTCCTGTGCACAGAAGAAGTTTTTCCAAACACAAAGAGGTACTTTAGAGACAAAGATATCTGTCCAGATTTCACACAGCTGTTCTTTAGGGAAAAAAAGCAAACATTAAATGACTCCATGACAATATGGGTCAAAGGAAATCTGACTTTTCTCCTTCACTTTTTGTTTTTATTGTCTCAGCTCCTTACATCGCTCATCAGAACAGTTAATACCAAGGAGATAAGAAAAAGTGTCAATGCAGCTTTCCCAAGGAACTACATGTAAGGTAATATATATCCAATTTCTTTCTTTATTTTGAGAAAACTGATTTAGCTTCCCTCTGGAACATAAGTGTAGCTGTGGGGACATATTGTAGGGAATAAACCTTGAAATGTCAATGGAAATTTGATATATAAAGTTATATTCCAGAATCCTGGTCCAGCACAGGAAATCTTGGCCTCAGGAAGTATGAGCGTCACACAGAACTTTTTCCTCCATGTGACAAAACATTTTTTTAAATTGCTGGAAGCATTGTGACAGACTCCAGAGGAGGACAACAATGAGGCAATGTGGACTGGCTGTTTCTCCATAAACACGTCTATGTGAAATTTATCTCTCAACACTACTTCTTAGTCTATCAAAATGCTATAAATATTGCACACAGAGCAGCATAGACTTTTGTTTCAATAAAAGCCACTTATGTCTTATTGCAGAGTTGTTCGCCCCATTATATTACCATTTCCAACACCAGCATGCATCCACAGAAACCTGGAGGTTATTGCTTCCCGTTTTTGTGTTCACTCTCCTTGACTAAAAAGTCCATTCTGCAGCCATTAGCCACGAATCATGCGAGAGCTCCTCCTCTAGAATATCGTGGGTAGTTCCTTAAGATACAAGAACTTACCATGAATGATTTACCAGCTACATTAGGTCTTTGAATAAAAGCGTCAGCACACTGCTACAGCCCGCAGGAAGAAACAAGCTCTCTAAACCCTCCCTCCAATGAAATCTTACCTAGGGTTGTTTATATCCCACTAGGGCCAAGAAAAACAATTGATCTAGGTAATAAAAACTCATAATTAGAGTAAAGAAAAAAGGAAAAGCATGAGCCCTGTCGAGCTACCCACACCCTGTTGGCGGGTCCGATGCCTCGGGAGCTCCTTCGGTACTTGTCCCCATAGAAGCGATCACACCACCTCATCTAACGGACTCTTAAAGGAACGATTTCAACCCAGGTTTCAACTTTTAGCTCTTCGCTATTCTAAGTTAAGGCAGAGGAATGATTACAGAGATCAGCACTCTGAGGGTCTGCCCCACGGGGGGGTGTGTGTCGCGCCACGTAGCGTCTGTTAGAGTCTATGACGAAGCGCCCCGATAGAAGGTCACATCAGTTTTATATACTGGGCCACTCCAATTGCCAATAGATGTGCCTCTTCCCTCAGTGATTATCAGTAGACTATGTGTCACCATTGTGGTGTCTATCTGTTAGATTGTGTAGTAGCGGGTGTCCACCCTTAATCTAAGTGTGCTGTAGCTTTCTAATCAAACCACTAATATCAGCAGCAACACTTTCTACCCCAGTGCCCCAGCTTCAGGTCATTTATGACAATCCTTGAGTCATCTGTCCTTGTACTGTATGTTTATGAGCATTCTTATCCTATTGTAACAAAGGAAAACATTAGAACTTATACTTTACTTCACTATAGTATAAAAGGGAAAAAACAGCTATGAGCCTATAAATAAAGGTTATTCCTAACAGACAGCACAAACAAGTTTCATTGCTTGCTCACTAAAATGTAAGTTGGGCATAATTATGTAAATAAAATATATATTCCAAACCAGAAACATGATCCTAGATTTGCAAACATCACAACACATTTCTTTCATATATATAACTGCAGTGTGGTAATGAACAGCCAAATTGGGTGTGGCTTGTGGAAAAAGTTACTCTGAAACTAGAAGAAAAAAACATGAAAAACATTCATTTGTCCTTCATTTCAAGGATACATTCTTTGAACAGGTATGAGCATCTGAGTTGTTGCAACGCTGCGTTTTGAAAAGTTTATAATTTGAACTAATGCTTGTATCTTCAAAATTAATTTGGACTATTGCATTGAAATTGTGCAGACGTCATTATCACAGCGTACCTGTGAAAACTGTTAAGAATCATTCTGTCTGTAAACAGTAGTATGACTAGCAGCTTGTCATTCAAACATTCTTTAATCTATAGGCATTTAGGGATGTCTTTGAAATTTGGACCCCTTTTATACCACTTGGCGTTTTAGTTTTTTTTTTTGTAGAGATTTTTTGTTTCATGAACACACTACAAAAGACATTTCTGTGTGTAACATCATCATTTGAAGTTAGAAATGTTTCACCTAGACTTTTAATCATTATATAGAGAGATATTTTAAATGTGCACGGGATATTAATGGTCCTCTACACACTTAAAAAATTGGTCTGCACACTTTGAACTTACAGCCTGTGCAAACAGTGGTGGCTCTTGGTGGCCTGGGTAAGCTCCTCCTTTTGCTGTGTCCCAACCAATCAAAATGAAGGAAATCATCCAAAAATATTTTCCCAATTCTCAAGAGAAAGCAGGGGGCACTAACACGGCATTGCCTCCACATGCATAAAGGTAAAAGAAAAGTTGTTCAAGGGCAACAGAAAGATAAGTTCTGTATTTTTCTTGACTTTTATTAACTGTTTATTATTAACAAGAACTTTGCCAATTGGTTTCAAACATGCTGCTGTTAGGCCACTTCTTTAAAAAAAAACTCACCTTAATCCCTCGGTATCAAATTTGAGACCAATTTCTAATTTATCGTTTCTTTCCAAGTTCTTGGAGAATTTGCTTTTATCGAACTTCATCCTTTTTTAAACAGCAATGGCATCTTCCAAAAATTCCAGTCTGGCTTTAGAACAGGGCATAGTACAGAGACCGAGTTAGTAAAAGTTCATAATGATGTAATTATGTCTGTCTATCAAAAAGTCCCCTGTGGTTCTGATTTTTTTGGACCTCACAGCAGCGGTATTCATGGCACAGCATTGCAATGGTTCACATCTTGTCTGACAGATAAAACTTTTTCTGTCATGATTAACAATTTTTCCTCCTCTAGTGCTACTCTTTCATGTGGGGTCCCATTCTTGGTCCTCTTTTATTTTCTCTTTATATGTTGCCACTTGGAGCAATTATTACTCAGTTATCCTTCCACTGCTATGCAGATGACATTCAGATCTACTTGTCTCTGAAAACAGGTTGCTCTCCACTCTACTGGATTGCCTTATTACGGTGGAACCCTGGTTGGGCCAGAACCTTTTGTTTTTAAACAAACAAAAGACTGAATGTTATTAAGGGGCACCACAACTACAGACGTCAGTGCTTTGACTTCTATTCTAAAGAACAGTTTCAAAAATTTAAGGGTAATATTTGACAAGGATTTTACTTTTAAAAACCAAACTGACTCTGTATTAAGGACAAGATTTTTTCAGCTGCGCCTTTTGGCCAATGTTAAGCCATTTTTCTTTATTTTCCTGACCTGGAAAAGGTCATTCATGCTTAAATTAGCTCCAGACTCAACTATTGTAATGTTGTTTATGTCAGTGGCTCCCAGTGGAGCCTAGATCGGCTCTGACTTGTCCAGAATGCAGCTTTTAACTAATATCCTCCCGATGTGCGCACATTACCCCCGTTTTATATTTACATTGTAAATATTTATTTCTTTCCTGTTAGTTGTAGGAATTGGGACTGTTTTTCTGTAGTTGCACAAAACATCAGATGTAATGACTTAAATACCTGTTTTCATGTCAATCATGTGAGAAACAAATATCCTAGTGAATGTACTGATGGAGTAAAAATTTCTCACTGTAACGACCCCTGCCGTAAGGTGCTGGATATGCAGGTGCCTCTCTGTAATTGGTGGACCCAGATGATGGATGAAGATGAATTGGTTACCTAAGTGGAGATGGTGGATAAGATGACGCTACTGCGAACTTCCCGTTCCTCTGCTTATCCCAACCAGCACCACCTTCACCTGTGGAGCAACTTTGTAACACTTTTTAAATCTGTATGTCACATCGAGGAGCTTTTGGTGGCAGACTTCCTTTTATTTTCATTAGTTTTCAACTGTTTCTCTTAATTAGGGAGGCACATTATTGTCAGTTCACTTAAAATTTGATAGTTTCCTTTCGTTTGTTGTTTTAGTAAAAAGTTCACTCTGACGTTACATCACGCTCCTTCACAGTGTTAAAATCTACAGTAAAATAACACTTTGTTAATAAATAACTGTGAAATTGTTCAACTGGGTGTTGTGGTGGCTTGAGGTCTAGGATGGATCATCTTCATGTTGCATGTACACATCTGGCCAGCCTCAGACAGGCCATAACATTCACAATGGCTCAACTTGATGGACTCGTTTGTGCCGACATTTTAATTGTTCTGGGTTGTTTTTTTATTGCTTTCTGAATGAGATACTGAGGCACAGTGCACAGATGTTACTCAAAAATGTACTTAAGTAACAACTTGGGACTTGAGTGTTACCAAAGGACAATCCTATACAATATCCTACTTCTGAAGAGGAGGTTGTAAAATAGAGTTGCAAAGAAGAAAAGAAGGGGAAAACCAGAGACCACAGAATTAGACAAACTCAATTAGGCAATAATATGAGAGGGCCATGAGAAACAAAGAAAGATTTTGTCTGGAGCTGTAAATGATATCAGAGAAGTGACAGCCAGCAGGTCCTTTTTATTAAGTTCCCCCTGAGGGAAATCACGGATTCTGGGAAAACGCCCTTTTTATTCTTCTTAATTCAGTGAAATGAAGTGAAATTGTCCTTTTTATTAAAACTATTAGAATGTTAGGATATATTTACAGTGATAAATGCCACATTAGTCTCATTGTAGAAAAGAACTTATCATGGGGTTTTCCATTTTGTTTAAGTAACATTTATTCAGAATCTTCCCAATTATGAGAAAATAGTATTAAATTACCATTAAACTTAAGCAGACATTAAGGAGACAGATGAAGTTTACTGGTAATGTTCTCCACATAAGATTTATAACTTTAAATAGCAGAAAGTTGAAAGACGTATTTAAGTTCAAACGCAACATGGAAAACATTTTCCCTCATAAATCCATACAACAGTTTCCCCAATGTCAACGTCAAGAAGTGTATAAGGTGTATTTTGGTTAGTTTTGTAAATAAATGACAGAAATTATAGATTTTGTTGTAAAAAGAAATAGATGCATTCAGAGAGACAGGCGACCAAGTTAAAATGCAAATAAAACTTTAATAACTTGAACTCAGATTCTGTGAACATGATAAGACTACAGATATCTTCAGGTATTCTCTCCCTTCAGAGTAGTGAGAGGACTGACAGAGGGTAAATGAAGCTAAGACACATAAACACTCCTTGGTCACTCTATTGGATACGCCTTGCTAGTGTCGCTGGGAATCCCCTTTTGCCCCAGAACTGCATTAATTCTTCGTGGCATAGATTTGGCAAGGTGTTGGAAACGTTATCCAGCAATTTTGGTCCACATTGACATGATAACATCACACAGTTGCCTCAGATCGTTCAGCTGCACATCCATGATGAGGAAGTCTCATTCCACCACATCCCAAAGGTGCTCTGTTGGACTGAGAGCTGGTGCCTGAGGAGCCCATTTGAGTCCAGTGAACTCATGCCATCCTTAAGAAACCAGTTAAAGATGATTCAAGCTTTGGGACACACATTTTATCCTGATGGAAGTACCTATTAGAAGATGGGTAAACTGTGGTCATAAAGGGATGGACAGGGTCAGCAACAATACCCAGGGAGGCTGTGGCATTTAAACTATGTTTCACTGGCACGTAATTTCATTGCTTATATGTAGTTACTGGGACCACAGTCAGTGTTTTTTGTCACTGGATTGAAAAAGTTAAGAGTATTCATCTGGTTGATGTGGATTCTCTGTTCAGCATGTTCGGACTGCATACTAAATAAAATGAATGAAAATAACTGCTATTGAAAATGTAATTATTACCATTTTAAAATATAAAGTGACGGGTTAAAATAGATTGTGACAGGATTTTTTTTACCCTGTCTAGCACAGCCTCTGGTTCTGAGCCACTGTAATAGGTATTGGTTGGTCTCCAGTTTACCACAGCCGTTACACACTCAAGGAGCTCTTGAAATCTAAGCTGCTGGCCACTTCCTGACTTGAGTGATTTCTTGCACTTCAATAACAACCTATTTGGTCAAAGACAACTAAACACTGCTGGAGAGGGCGGCGATGGATGTCATAACCCAAAAGAAGAGCAGACAGGGGATGCCGGACTGGTTCCCATAGCAGCACTCTTTGATCTCTGCACCCTGCAGACTGAAGAGTGGAAGAATGACAGCCATCTCTGCACTATAACATAGGTCAACATACATAAAGGTCACAGAAGGTGTGGAGATAACTCAGCCTACTGAAAACCAAACTGTGATGTTGAAACAGAAAGAAGCATATAAATATTAATAAACTTTATTCTTCCTCTGTTTTCTGCAGCTGGCAAAAGACAGCAGAACTGCCCTAGTTTCATGAATTAAGATATTCACATGTATCTTTTAAAAGTAAAACAAGCAGTAAACAAGTGATTTTTGATAAGAACATTGGTGTAATGCCACCAGTAAATGCCTCATTACTTCCACCTTACTGGTCAATTAAGGGCAATATCAAGTTTGTTAAATTGGATTGGCTGTGATCGTCTGTGGGGGTGGGAGTTATAGCCCATGTGTACGTGCTTTGCTGAGACTTAGCTGGACTCTATGCCATTATGGATTATGCCTGGTTAAGCTAACTATCTGAAGCTAGTGGACCTTTATGGACATTAAGCCTGGATTTTGGGAGCCAAAGAGCCAGTTCACACTCACCTAGCCTGTCTGGACTGTTTAGACCAGAGCTGGAGCTGCTTTATCATTGCTTCAATGACTGGTAACCCCTGGTGGAGTGAGTAACCCACTTTGCGTGGACTTGCTGGAAGCTGCCATCTTGGAGACTACAAGCCTGTGGATATACGTTGGTAAATGATAAATGGACTGAACTTATATAGCGCCTTTCCAGTCATACTGACCACTCAAAGCGCTTTACACTAGAGCCACATTCACCCAGACGCACTCACTAACGCTCAAACATTCATCAACCTACATGCAGATTGGTAGGCAATTTGAGGTCAAGTGCCTTGCCCAGGGGCACTTTGACATGTGGCAGGAGGAACCTGGAATCAAACACACAACCCTCGGATTACAAGACGACCACTCTTCTCACTGACTCACAGTCGCCTTATTGCCTATCAGGGCTGCAATGTTTATAAAGATAATAGACTTTTTAGGGTGCAGAGCCTTCTCTTACTCTGCCCACCAGCTCTGGAATCCGCTGCCACCCGATATCCATATTAATGACTTCCTTTCTCAGTTTAAAATCCACCTCCAAACTCACCTTTTTAAACCTGCATATTCCCTGTAATGTGTTATTTATGTTAAATTGCTGGTGTTTGTTGGTTTATTGTCTTTTGTTTGCTGTTTTTAACTTGTCTTGTAAAGTTTCATTGAGTTATGAAAGGCGCTTTTAAATAAAATGTATTATTATTATTATGATAATTTTATATTCCGGAAGAGAGACTCAATATGTGGAGTTTCCCTAATGTATTTTGCCAGCTTTTCTCGGTTAAAAAAATGTTTTTTGTGTATTTCTTTTCTTTTTTGTGTGTTAAATATCTTTCTACTAATCTACTGGCATTTTGAGAGTTATCTGTTTTAGTTTAGTTTCTGGCTGTGCTTATTGTGTATAATTGCACTGCTATGGAAAAGATCTTGAGTTTGTTTGTAAAATACAAATAATCTTGTTTTTAGATACATTTTGAATATCCAATTTAAAATGTAGGTCTGCAGATATCTGTAGGGTCATATTTGGAGACGACTAATTTCCTTAGTCAAGGACAAAAACAACTCCAAAACTATGCAGAAAACAAGGTGAACTTGAACAGCTGCTCCTTTAATTATTTTTATGTGAGGCAGTTTGTAGCACTGGTGCCTACCAGCAAAAAGGTCCTGATTTCGAATCCCAGCCTGCGGTCTTTCTGCAAGGAGTTTGCATGTTCTTCTTGTACATAGTTGAGTTCTCTTCGGGTTTTCCAGCTTCCTCCAACAGTCCAAAAACATGACTGAAACTATGTTTCATGTTTGTCCAAACATAATTTTGCATGTAGGACAAAGAGTTTGAATTTGTTCTCGTTGACCAGGGCACCTTCTTCCAGATGTTTTCTGTATCACCTAAATGGCTTTTGACAAACTGCAGATGCGAATTGTTACAGCTTCTTTTTAACTATACAAAAATTTTCTATAAAGGTGAAATTTGTGAAGAGCAAGGCTAATAGTTGGACAGATTATCCTACTTGAGCTGTGGTACACTCCAGTCCTTCCAGTTACCATATGCCTCTTTGCTGGTTCTCTGATTAATGTTCTCCTTGCCCGGCCAGTTGGCTTTGATGGACACCCATGATCTTGATAAGTCTGCAGTTGGTCCATCCTCTCTCCATGTTCAGATGATGGATTGAACAGAGCTCTGTTAGATGTTAACAGCTGCAGACATTGTTTTGTAATCTAACTCTGCTATAAACTTCTCCACAACTTTATCCCTAACCGGTTTGATATGTTCCTTGGCCTTCATGATGCTGTTTGTTCTCTGATGTTCTCAAACAAGCCTCTGAGGCCTTCAAAGAACAGCTGGATTTATACTGAGAATAAATTACACACAGGTGGACTCTCTTTGCTATTTTTGGACTTCTGAAGGCAGTTTGTTTCCCTAGATTGACCATATTCAGAGGCTCCGTGTTGCATCTTTTAATTTGCTAAATATGTCATTCACTTTTTTAAAGCTGGTAAGCTGAGACATTTATGGAAAAAAATTGCAAATATATGATTGTAAATGGCAAATGGTGAAACTGAATTACCTAAGACCTAAAGTTTTCCAGCATTAGACAGAGTTTCTGTGTCACTGATTTAAAATTCTGGCTAGGCCATTACATATTATAACAGCAGCTTTTTAGATTTCAGACCAAGTTCCTCTTCAGGCTTTGGTCCCTTTAGGATCAATGTTCTATAAGAAAACACAGTGATTGTGAACAGGCTCAGAAATAATAAAAATTACCAATGACACATACACACTTATGATCGCTCTGTGTCTTGAACCTTCAGTTAATACTCACTGAGGGGTCCATCTGTGAGCTAACCATACTTCATAATAAAATAACGTCTGCTATCTCCCAAAATAAACTAGCATTTATACTCTGTCACTGCTCGTGTGATGATCAATTCCAAAACAGCAGGAAACTCATGAGTTTGTATTGGTGATTCACACAAAGCAATTAGCAGTTAAAGACAGCACTTCATGCTGTTCATTGTCTGTTGAGCTTAGAGACATAATTACCTTCACAAAGAAGAAAACAGGACTCTACTCCCTCACACCTACTTTGAATGTCAGACTAAAAAGAGATCATTTTCATTCCAACAGATGTGACCAGTTGTTGCAGTTTTCTACTTTTTATACGACTGGATAATTAAAACCAGCTGAGACAGTTGGAGGGACCACAAACATGTTGTTGTTCTAAGGATAAAAAAGGCATACCATATATCAAACAATCTGGGGTTGAATTTTCTTTTCTAGAAAGTGGAAGCAGACCCAGTCTTGAACTTGTGTGATCTTCTTCAGTATTTCTAAAATTTTTACCATCTAAAATGGTATAACATCTTACAAAAGTATCCATACTCCTGTAATATTCCCTTTTTTCACATTGCAACCAGAACCTTCTATTTATTTTTTTAGGATTTTAAATAACAGACCAACTACAGTAGTGCATAATTTAGAAGTCGTAGGAAAATTATGAATGTTCTTTTCAGTTTTCTTTCAAGGTAAAAAACTGAAAACTGTGGTGTGCATTTGTATTCTCTTTTATTCCGATACTCCTGCACAAAATCCAGTGCAACCAATTTAATGTGGTGCTGGATTTCAATCTATCTGGAAATGGCAGACTGCAGACAGATAATCAGAAGGAACAGGAAAGGTCTCTAGATGTGCAAAGCGAGACTTCCAGCTGGAACTTCAGCAACATGTCGTTCTACAAAATATTGACTCAGTAGAGCCTAAAAACAAAGGCACACCACATTTTTCAGTTTCTTTTTGTAAGAATTTACACAACCATGTTTGATTTTTCTTCCACTTCATAATTATGCACTACTTTAGGCTGGTCTGTCAAATAAAATTCCCTAATAACATCTCTAAAACAAATATGCTGGCATGTTAGGTTACAACAAATAATATAATCTCAAAGATAGTAGAAAAACTTGTCAATTTACTGATCATCCTAAAACTAATTTATTGTGCTGCATCGAGTACAATTTGGTTTTAGAGCAAACTATTCTATAGAAAGAGCTTTAAGCTACTTCTTAGGAAAGGTTCAATGGATGAAGTTGTGATTATTGGAGCAGTGCTCCTCAAACAACAGAAACCTTTGGATACAGTTACAAATAACATTCTCATAGAAAAATGAGCCATTACCTTTAGCATTCTAGTTTATTTTGTGTTTTAATATTTTTATTACACTTTTTATGTTTTTTCCTGTGATTCAATAACTTCAAACATTTCATTCAAGACATTTATGCACCAAAGTTGGATCTTTTGCTTTTAAATCTTTCCAGTTTAGGAAAGTGGGTTCAGCGTACTAATTGCATTGTGACGTGATGATCTCTGGAGATTAAAACAAAAAGTGTTGACAGTTTTTTGTAAAGTGTTTGGTTTTCAGTAGATTTTGCATCTTGTCAGTCTGTGACTATGAGTGATCAGTCATTAGATTCAGGTAGTTTCTTTTAGAAAACTCATAGTTATAGGCAGTCTTTATCTCTAAGCAGATGTTGCTTTTCAAGCAGTTGATTGTGCAACTTGTGCTCTCTAAATCAGTAAGATCAATGCTCACACAAGTGTGTGCCTTAGTGACATAATGGGAAGGTTTTATGTCTGGGCGCAATGTTTACCCTGAAGATGTACCAGGTGAATATACAACCTAAATTAGTGACATAACATTATTAAAGGTATGTATTTTAGATCTACAGTACACACATTCACAATAACTGGACAAAGGTTTTCTTAATGGCTCTCTTTACCTATTATTTCGGCAGCTACTGTTGATTGGACTCCCTGTTTATCAGACCCATGGCTAAGAATGCACTTCATGGTCAATAGCAGCTCTGCTCCTGTTTGCTGGCAGCTGCTGACACAATTGCTGTAATTAAAAACAGGTCAAATAAGGCCTCTGACCTGTTAGAGCCACTGCATTTTACAACAACAGCTCCGTTAATGAATCAGTGAGATGCCATGGACGTAGTTCGCTGCTTCACTGAGGCAGGGTTAACCACAGAAATGAGAAACAGGCTGTAGAATATGAAGCTCTCCTACTGCAGATTTAGAAACCAAGGAAGATGCAATAAAATTCATTTTGGATTTAATTTAGTTTTACTTTATAGAGCCAACTCACAACATCTCACAGCAAACAGATCCAATTGATCTACAGAAATCTTTATTAAAATCAATCCCACCATACAGGCAGATTCAAAATCTGTTACATAACTTTGCCATGCAAACCAAGCAAAAACAGTATAACTTTACAGACAGTAATGGTGGTATTTCTTTCGACCTTTACTGCAAACAGCTCATCCCCAATTATATTGTTTTTGGGACAAATTGGTCCAAATTAATTTAATTGTAGGTACATTATGTTAGAAAATGTGAAGGAAAGAATAACTCAGAAAATTAGGAGGATTTTAAACATTGTTTAAGACAGATTACACTTTAAAAACTAAAATATTAACAACATTAATCTCTTTAACAATGCACAGGAGTTATATCTTTGTGTCGATCATAAAAAATAATGTTAGTATATTCTAAAGGGATAAGTCAAAATGTATTTTACAAAACCCAAAACTGCATTAGTTTTGTGAAGGATAGTTCACAAAACTGTTCCTCAGAATGTTGAACCAGCATATATACTTTTCCCAGAAATGGTTGCTGCAACATGGAGAGGAATGGAACAGCTTTTCTGTTTGCTGGAGTAATAAGGCAGTGGGAATGTTAATGATTGGATGCAGGCTGGATGGAGGATGTGTTTGTCCTTCACCTCATCGAACCCTCACTCCTCTCCAGCAACTGCCTTTAAAACAAAGATTCAGCAAAAAATACCCCTTAAGTGATCAAAGGTGCTGCTGCTGCTGGTTCTCCTGAGTCAACATGATGCCCAGGAGGTGTGTGTGTGTGTGTGTGTGTGTGTGTGTGTGTGTGTGTGTGTGTGTGTGTGTGTGTGCAGGCTGCTGTGAAATTTGAAGCATAGATCAGCTACAACCAGTTACCAGTACAGTGTTCTTGCCCTGTTCGGTTCACTTCCCTGTGCTCTTTATTGTTAGTAAGGTGTTGCCATATTCATACATTTCTTTATATTTATTTCCTTAGTTTATTCTTGTGTTCTTGTTCTTTGAGTTATTTCCTATCAGATTTCTGTTAAATATTTTCTTCTGGGTTTCTCTGTATCTCTGTACAGCTCCTCTGTGTTAATTAGTCTCTCTCCCTCAGCTTCCCTGCTTTCCTTCTGTCTCAGTTGTTCCATATTATAATATTATTAAGCCTCACTGTACTTTGAATCTGACAAGAAACAGGTGTATGAACCCTGCTGTCAGCATCACTACGAGGCAGTGAATTACCTGATTCAACCCATTACCTGTCAGGGCATGAAGCGGTCCCGACGTTTGGATGTCATACGTTATGGGATATATGTTGCACATTGGAAAGCTTTGAAGGTATTTTTCTGCAGAGCTGTAGTTGAGGATTTGATACTCATATCGAAGCTTCGGTGTCGCACTGTCGTCACTTGTTCCTCACCTTTAATCAGGTTCCAATTTGGGCTTTTAAAACATAAAATACTTCTTTATCACAATATCTTTAAAAAGCAGTGCTATCTACATGCAATATTTGTTTTAGGTTCCTTCTTGGAGCAGTCCTCTGTCCTGGTTTCTTCCAACCAGTTCAGCGTAGATGCACAGATGTTCAGAAAGCATACGTAAACATGCAACGGGTCTTTTGGGGATTCTATAATATTGCTGGAAATTGTTTTCAAATCAACAATAAAAAAGGCAGTTGTAAAACGTAATGATAAATGTACCTTCTTTTTTACAGATGTTGACTGGAGACATTACTTTTTTTCTACCATGTATTGTCAAATAGTCGAATGATGTGTTTGTCACCCTCATGGACCTCCACAAGGGTAACAAACACATCATTCCTCTAACTTGCAGCAATCTGCTCTGTGTACCTTCATATTACCACATAAATAACAAACGTACTGAAAAATTATTGTTTATTTGTAGGAAATAGTTTGCCCCATTATTAAAAACATATACATCAGCTACCAATGACACTTTATACATTTTCACATATTTCAGTCATGCTACATTTTATTTAAGTTGGTAAAGATTCCTATCTAATCTGTTTCTCCTTTTCATTTCAATCATCAAACAATCACTATCAGTTTATAAACCTTAAAAAGTGGAAACATCTATGATTCAAGAAGAAATCATCAGATTCTACAATAAACTGCTTGTAATTGTTTTTCTTACAAACACCTCATCCCACGTCTCTTCTTCATCCTATCTGCATCTGTCTGCGTCTGTCTGCAGCAGTGGACTAAACTGACAGGATTGAACATGCAGCACGAAGCACCGGGAACCTATAACTCAGTCCCGAGAAGCAGGGAGGAAGAAGATGCGTTTGGTCTAAGAGGAAACAAAAGATCTCACTCAGCTCTGCTTACAAAAGCACCCTGTGCTCAGTGGGATTTATTAGCAGAACATCTTTGCATGTATTTAATACATGACCCTGAAGGCAATGCTGCAGCTGGGGTTATTAATGACCTGATTATAAGAATAGTGCAATCCTCGTTCAGGGGCTTCCCTCCACTCAAACCATCGACTCAGGGGATCGCTTATTCTGAGGTAATTTATGACTTCTTTGTTTCTGGCAAAATCATTTCGGAGTTTTTTGGACCACATTTTGAACACTTTCACCTGTTGGGTATCTCCTTGAGTCCTAAAATGTCCTCAGTAGATGAAATTTGTTTTACACATAAGGTCTGACACATAAGACGGTTAATAAAATAATCATTTGAAAGGAAGGAGATAAAATTCAAATAATCCATACACAGAAATTCAAATAATCCATACACAGAATTATTCTGAACATTATTTATGCCCTGAAACCTCAACATGAATCTATAATAGCCCTAAGAGAATCAGGTTTGGTATATAATCCGTTGGATAATCACAGTCCGTTGAAGCATAATCACCCTAACCCTAACCTAACCCTAACTGGTTAGGGTCACCAGAAACATAGAAAATTTATAAAGGAACAATCACACCTTCAAACAACTTAGCAACGGAAACATGTGAACCTGTGGGGCGATGTGACCCTTAAAGAGAAAGGAAAGTCACTGACAGTTGCACATGTTGGACATTGATATTAAACGCTCACACAACAGCTATCAGAACAAATGTGGCTCAACCCAGCAGCTGCATGTGAAGCCAGAAACCAGTAGGCAAAGCAGAGGGAGTACGAGACAACATCCTGCTGTCTTCCTCTGTCCCAAAAAATTATAGTGCATATCAGTCAGGCTGAATTAGTTCAGTACCACCCAGCATGACGCAGCCACCTCTGTACTTCACAGTTGAGATGATGCTCCCAGGCTTCCAAGCTTACCCCTCTTTCCTCAGAATGTAACAGTGGTTATTATGGCCAAACACTTCAATTTTAGTCTTATCAGACCACACAACAGAAATTAGGTGTTTCTCCCTGAATACCATTGCAAACTTTAATCTGTTTTTATGCTGCTATTGGAGTAATTGCTTCTTCCACTCTAAGTGGCCATTCTGCTGTGGAAAATGACGCTTTCTTACTGCTACAGCCAGCTTTTTCACAAGGCCCTTTGCATTTGCTGTGTGGTTGCGAAGGACATTTTGTTCTAAAACAATTTCCTCTCGGGGGCACAGAACCCATCTCCTTCATGAACAGTATGAGAGCTGGACATTCCTATGGTGTTTATACTTGTATATACTTGATTGAACAGATGAACGCGGCTCCTTCCGGCATCTGGTATCCAAGGATGAACCCAGCTTGTGCAGGTGCATAGTTTCCTTCCTGATATCTCAGCTGCTTTCTTCTTTTTGTCCACATGTCACACAAGGAGACGTGTTTGAGGTATTGCCTTAAAATACATCCACAGGGGCATTGTGATGGCGCAGGGGTAAAGCGCGCGACCCATGGACAGAGGCTACCTCTCTCTCTCTCCACCCCATTTCCTTCAGGTTCAACTTACCAAATAAAGGCCACTAGTCGCACAAAATTAAAAAAGCAAAAACATCCACAGGTGCAACCATATTTTAATCAGAGGTTTCCAGAGCCATTGGGGCATAATCTGGACTGGTTTAAAGGCACAATAATCTGTGTTTACACTTCTGAATTTGAAGAAGACCTCTAAAATGGAGTTTAGACGAAAATTCAACTTGGAAGACTGACCTCTACGTCCGGCTCTGTTGAACTACTTCACCGCATTCTCCGCTCCAACCAATCAGCTTCTGGTCCGCATTCCTCTTCAGCCAATCATCCCTCAAGGCTTTGCTTTAAAAGACCTTCATACGCAGAATCTCCTGCTCCTCAGCTGAGCTTTGACCCTCCTCCACCCCATCTCAAGCATCAGGCTTCAAGCTCCTTCCAACTCCCTTATCTACTCAGGCCTCCACTCCACATCCAGTATGAGGATCCCGGGGGCAAGACTTCTCTAATTCTAACCCTAAGTGTTCATTCAAGCTCATGTCGTTATCAGCATCCATGTCTTCCACCGGGGTCCGAGCGCCAAGAGAAAACAAACACCAGCTAATAAACTCCTCTAACTGCTATCTCTGTGTTTCTCTCATTTGTGAGTCTTTTCAGGTTGAATTATCCTTTTCTTTATCATTTTGGATTTAACAAATAGAAATAATTTTGGTAACATTAACTGACCTAAAATCAGAAACATTTTGTCTAAATGAATGCTGGACAGTTAAAAAAAATAAAGATTTTGTGCCTTTTTCTAAAGTCTATGTTTAAATCTGGTTTCAGATGCATAGACATGTCTTTTCTGCTGTTCAAACGTTTGATCTAATGAAGACTCAGGTTGGTTTGGAAGGTAATTAATAGAATACGGGAAAGATTTCCATTCATGGATGCTTTAGACTTTGTCATAAAAGAAAATACATCATGAAATAGAGACATCTGCTTTCTTACAGAAGAACATTTTAAATGTCCTGTGCTCCACTCTCCGTGCATAACTTTAAGGAAAGTGTTATAATTGCAGTGGCTTTCTACAGCACTATAACACATTTCTTTTAATCTTCCCATCCAACATCTGTTCATCTTTTTTGCATAGTTTTTACAGATCTCTATCCCAAAAAAACTCACAATCCTGAACTTTGTTTTGCTAACCTTGATCCATTTTCATGGATCATTTTCAGCACTGAGTTATTGCAGAAGAAACAAGTGAGTTAATGAAAGTCAATGAGGTTTTAGCCAAAGAAAACACAGATTTAGTGCACCATTAAAATGATTCAATAAACAGAATCACAATTAAAACCAAATGGATTTCTTGACAGCCGCTTGTTCCGCAGAGACTGATGTCCTTTTCTTTATTATGCAATGGAAAAATGCAGAAGCTTTCTGAACAAAATGTCTAATAAAAAGCAAGGAAAACAACAGAGCTGTGAAAGATAAACTACTTTTAAGTGCTTTCATTATGTAGGACTACAATGTGAAAAATGAGTGCAAGTCATTCTGCCAATAACTGTGTCAGTCACACTCACACTTAAACACACAATCTGGATCTTTACTCGGGTCATTTCGTAAAGAATAAGCATCCTGCAAACATTCCCCCTCACATAATCAATAATTTGTCTGAACTGTGTCTATGTGTGTCACATCACAGCGCTGGTGTATGAGAGAAAATGATTAGCATAAAGAGGCTGTTTCAAGTGATCACTACAGTATTGATGTTTTAATGGGTTTATACGAACATCCATCCACTTACAGGGATTATTGTTCTAATTAAGTGTGTACTGACTCGTTCAATCTAACCTTCTGCTCAATCTCACATCCTCATTGTAGGTTAATGGCTGTAATGGAAAAATCTTCATTTAGATTTCAGCCTTATTTTCTGTTTAGGTGGACATTAATGTGCTTTAGCAGGCTAATGGGTCGCGTACACAGGTTAGTTGTCAATGTTTGACACAGCGCTGCCACGAGACCCAAATTAAAGTTTTTTGTGCATGTAGCGTAATTGAAATTAGATGTTTAAAACAGAAACTGATTTCTTATAAAGTTTATATAATTCTAGTTAATGTTGATACGATGTGAGCGCCTGAAACCAAAGTCAAAGTCCTTCTTTGTGCACACAAACCACTAAGTTTAAAATAAAAATTGCAAAACAAACATTCTTATAGAACTGACAAGGATGGTAGAGAGCTGAGGTACATATTGTTTCAATGATATATACGCCAGAAATGAAATGATTGTCCAAAATAATCTGCCAGAGGTCTAAAGTTGTGTTTGTCAGTTTGTCCAACTGGCACTTTGGGGAACATGAACAACTTAAATGAGATTTACTACACCCTTTTGTTCACAAGTTGATATTATTTCCTTTGGTGTTAATACAATGTATGCAAACTACAAAATACAGTCCATTTACAGTTTGAAAGCAACCGCATTTTGAGCTAAAGTGTCAAAATTTAAAGAAAACGTACAGGATCTCAGGAAGGAAACTGTGGATCTTCACATGTCTGGTGTATCTTTTCCAGCCAACATCACAACACCATATAACACTAAAAACATTATTCCTCATAAAAAGTTTGATTTTCAACATCAAAGTAACATATAAAGTTGCAAACATTAAAAACTATGAGCATGACCTTGTACAAAGTGACATTTTGCTACTCTGTGTTTTTAAGCCTAACATGGGGCCTCTGAGGTCACAGCAGATGTTTTAAAACCATCTGGCACCCCTGTAATGAAGAACACACACCTTAGATATGAACTTTAACCTACAAAACTGTCTTTTAGTCTCGTTGGACTAGAGATTTTGTTCAGTAAAAGTGGCAGTGTTGATGTTTATTAAATTATTAGGATTAACTTTTTATGTTGGCTTTTGATTAATTTAATATTAATATTATTAGAGGTTAGAACGGTCCAAATGACGCTAGAAATAAAACCTTTTGAAAGATAAACATTATTAGCTGTTTGATTCGTCTTTCCCATCATTGGATGAAACTAGCATGGCAGATGTTGTTATTGCTGCTCTGTTTAATATTTGCACACTCACACCATTGTTCAGATTTTCACATTTCAGCTGCATCTCTTTATTCACACTGTAGACAGAAGAATCCTTCTTACATGTGTGTAAAGTAAATCGACATACCACATCCTATTTCTGTTATGATTCTGGCCCGTCTGCCTGCTCTGCTCTCGCTCTTGCAATTAACTCATCTGCTTCACCTTTCTGCTGCTGCTGCGCTGCTGCGCAATCACCGTCATGCCACACACCTGTGGAGCTGCAGTTATATACATATATATTTGTGAGTAGTTATCCAGCGTTCCTTACTGACTGATTTCGTTCCATGACCTTGCCTTGCCTTACGGATTATTCCTTCTTGCTTGCTCCTTGTCTGACGGATTGGATTTTGGATTTCGACTCTGTTTTCTGCCTCTGGTTTATGTCTCTGCCTGCCCCTTGTCTGACGCCTCTAGCCCTGGAATTCGACCCTGTTTCTGTCCCTGGATTTACGTCTCAGCCTAGCCACTGGTTTATTCAGCCTGAGTCCGGCTGGCTCTCTAGTCTGCCTGGATTTATTGTCAAGAGGACAATCACAGCTCTCTGTGTTCCTGTCACAGCGTCAGATGGTTCCCCGGAGGATTTGGATCAGTCGGCAATCCGACTTCAGTCTGTTGGACGCTTCCTCATTAACTGTCTGGATCTCTTCCTCCTCTGGATTCTGTGCCTCATCACCAGACTGAGAAGTGGTTCCTGGAAGCTGACTGCTGTTCTTCTGCTCTCTAATCCTGAGTTTCTGAATAAACCTTTTTACTTATCACTTTGTGTTTGGCTGAATTTGGGTTAATTTAATTAAGTTAAGTTAATTAAGCGCCTTAATCCCAGGCAGGCAAGGTGGGCTTTATTTTTTGGAAGATTCAACTTCTCTTTGTCTTTCAGACCTGGAGTCAAAAATGGCAAACCAGACGCCCTGTCCAGAATACAGGGACCCTCCGAGTCACAGACCTCTGGGGAGGATGAGTTTATTCTTCCGGAATCAGTGAGACTCTCTGTCACCCATGTTGGAGTTGGAGGGGAGAGGTTTGAAAATGCCACCAAAGAACCTCCCTATTTTCCCACTTCATGCCCACCTGACCGGTGTTTTTTTTCGGAGCGCCTTTGTACCCAAGGTACGAATTCATGCCATAAATTCACGTCTGTTCTGTCATCCTGGTATTCAGCAGGACGTTGCAGATGGTCCGAACTCAGTTTTGGTGGCCATCTCTTGTCAAAGATTGGGGCACAGATTACGTCACGGCCTGTACTCAATGTTCCCAGCAAAGTGTTCTCATCGCCCTCCTGCTGGACTCTTACCATCCCCTAGCCCATTCCTCCTCGTCCCTGGGCACACACAAAGCCATGGACTTCGTCACAGGTTTGCCAGTTTTAATGGCTCACAGTTTGCTAACAAATCATCGACAGATTTTCTAAAATGGTTCCACCTTAGTCCCTCTCAAGAAGTTGCCGTCAAGCCAAGGAAATGGGGGACAATCTGGCAAGTGAGGTTTTTTTTTCCTTCACGGCATTACCCACCAGACATTGTCTCAGACAGAGGGGCCCAATTTGTGTCACGTTTTTTGGAAAAAAGGTTTTGTTCCTTGCTGGGGATTACTGTTTGTTTGTCCTCAGGATTTTTACCCACAGTCGGATGGACAGACTGAGAGGGCCAACCAAGGAGGTGGGAGGGCCAAACTTCGCGCACTATGTGAGTCAAAACGCAACCAAATGGTCTCAAAATTTAAACCCTGGGTTGAATATTGCTGTCAACACCCTTTCCCGGCTTAGTGCCACGGGGTTATCCCCTTTCCAAGTTGTTTGGTTTTCCCGCCCCCCCTTGTTCACAGTCCCGGAGAAAGAGGCTGAGGGTTTCCCTTTTGCTCAGGGCCGCGGGGCCCTAAGATGTCAGCCGCATCTGGAGGAAGGCAAGAAGGTCTATATGATCAAAAATGTCGGAGGGTGCAGGCATGCACAGCAAGTCGTCGGAGAATCCCTGCTCAAAACTAAACCCGGTGGGACAGAAGGTTTGGCTATCCACCCAAAGGGCCCCCCGCTTCTGGTTGACTCCCGTAAGGGTGGCACCCTCGGTTTTGTGGGACCCTTTTCCTATATCCAAGATCATCAATCCTGTGGCTGTTCGTTTACGTCTGCCTCGTGCCATGAGAGTTCACCATACCTTCCACGTGTCCCGGATCAAGCCCTATGTGGTACATTGTTTTTGACCCTTTTTTGACTCGGTGGTGGCATCAGCCTTCTTTTATGATGCAGTACTACGCACTGCTCCATACTACATACTGCTCCAGTAATTACATCACTATTGGACAATGTGTCTTACCCCATGCATGAAGCTGTTGAAGACCTGGAGAGCCCCTTCAGTGACAGAACACTAGGTGCACAGTGGAGCATTATCACAGATCCTTCCTCCCAGCAGCTGTTAGACTTTATAACCGTCACTACTTCCAACAAACTCAATAGGTGTGACATCCCTGCTGTTGTTTTCAAGTTTTCCAACAAAACAAAGACAAAACATCAAAGACAGACAAATGGCCAAATTTGAAGCTTCAAGAATTCAAAGAAATTTTTAACAATCTCTTTTCAAAATATGTTTTCTCAGCCATATCTCTTAATGCTGTAATTGATCAATTTTATTATGACAATCTTCAGGATCCTTTTTTAAATGAGTGCACATAGTCCAAAGAGATCTCAAACTATCTAGAAGCACAGCAACAGTTTTCTCTAACATGAATCCAAATTTACTGATGCTGAAACCCTTTGCCAATTCTTTATACTGTAACTCTGTAATAATAATAACTACAATCCTGAGAGTTATTGTTATAGTTCTCTTTTGTTTTGCTCAATTTGATCCCAGCTGTATTCAAGAATTTCTCTGCTCAGGTTAAATGCAAAGAAGTATTTTAAGTCGGCATTGACATCTTTATGGCATACCCAAACAAAACAAAACTGCAGTGTTAAACTTAACCAGAAATTAAGATAAGAAGCTTGACTCCAAACTGGACTTTGTTCCCACATAACGTTTCAAAAGGAGAACCAACATCATTTTCTTTAATTTGGGCTATTTAAATTTTAACCCCTCTTTAATTTATCTAAATGCTGATAAATGTGTCAATATTTTATTCCTTAGTAATCTGAAATTACCTTGTGTACCTTTGTACTCCTATGTATTCTTTTAATCTTTAAAACCCCTAAGAAATCAAACAAGGAGACTGTAGTTTGAGCCGACCATCCTCTTAAGTGTTGTGAGAGCCTTTATTTCTTTTCTTTTCCTAAAATAAAGGATTTTACTTCTCTTTATTCCATTATAAAGAATCCTAGCCTTGGCTCCAAAAAGAAAAACTCTTCAGCCCCAATCTGTGTTCCCCAGAGTAGAAATTTTGAGTATTATTGCATTTCAAAACTACCAAAATGACTGGAACTCATCATTGGCTTAGATCTGTTTTAATAGGAATCGGTCTACCTTTAATTAAGTATTATAATTTTATGGACCCAAAATCTATGGCTCACGGGCTTCAAAAGTCCAGGAACCACAGGTTGAGTACTGCTGCATTAAACAATGATGCTAGCTTTCTGCAGAGATTGAAGGATTGGCTTAATATCCCCAGACCTGTTAGTGTATTATTTCTACTTGGACAATAATCAGATAAAAAAATTACTAGTTCACAGCTCCTAATTTACCTCAGATCATATTTGCTCCTAACCCAGTTCATAAGAAGCTTCAGACAAACATTATGCTAAAAAAAAAAAAAAGCCTAAAAACAAAACAAAACACAGATCTGTTTTAAAATAAGGAAAAGCATGCTTAAAAATTTGGTACTGTGGTGGGAAATAATTCCACAGTCCTGAAGGCCTTTTCTATGCAGAGTCTTTTAGGGAACATGAGATTAGTTTAATTTTTGTGTGGTACCACTGTCCAATCAGATTCTTTCTTACCTTCAAAAATAACCCAATTCTTTCCATTCTCATTTTAAAGGTTTGTTTTGCCAAGGAAAATGTGTTTAACTAAACCAATTACTCTTAAAAGTTTTAAAAGTTTTAGCTGGTGATATCTTAGAAAACAACAAGTGTTTGAATATTTCTATGCAACACAGAACTGATTAGATTTCCTTTCCTTCCCCAGAGGAAAAAAAACTGCAGAACCAAGCCTTTCATAGTTTTTGTCAGGACCTGATATAAGGTACAGTTTAAATCAACACGCTGCATGAATCAGAAGAGGGAAGAAAAAAACTAATATAACCTCTTCCCAGCAGCGGCTGTGAAAAACAATGAATTTGTACCTTCCATAAGCGTAAGTTAGCACTTGCGGACAAAAACTGCACCCCACTGTAAGTACTGTGTCAGAGACTGTATAAGGACCATCTGCAGTAGAACTAAGCCTGTTTTAATGAGGTCTCTACCCATTAGATTTATGGGATACAAACTCTGACAACAGAAAACAATATGAAGGAGAAGCCCATCAGGTGTTACGCATGCCATGGGTTTTAAAAATGTTCCTTCATGAGATCTGTCCTCCTGAAAAAATAACATAGAAACACATGATTACTGCTGAGTTTTGGTTTTGAAAATGTAACTCTTTCTCTGCTTTTTAAATAACTTTTAATAACTAGAATAATTCACCCTGAATATTCCACGATGAAAAATAACTTGCTTCTCTAAAAAAAAATTAACTGGAAAATATCAAATGAGCTAAGTTATCACCCTTTTGAAGATACTTTTAACCCTAAAATAATATTTTAACCCGCTATATCTGTCAACGTCAAGCAAGCGTCACATGAGCAGCGGTTAATAAGTTAATAAGCGTTCTTCGTTGCAGAAAATAGGAAAAATTTATGCAAATGTGTGTGTTTGTACATTACCCCCATCAGTTTCTTAATCGCTCTGTCGATCGCTCGACTGTCATGGCACACAGTCCTCTATCAGTCCAAAAAAAAAAAACCAAGCCCTTTCCAGGTGTGTTGGTGGGACATTCACTCCTTCCTTGTCCACTTTAACTTCTCCAGAGAAAGAACTTTGCTCCGGCCTGTTTCTCTTCTTCTGCCCGCATAAGATGTGCTTTCAATATAAATCCAGTGTATCGCTCTTCTGGCTCTGGCAAACAGCATGGATCGTTGTCCCATCTCAGTGGTGGGTTTGGGGCCAGACTTCTTCTGAGTTTTCGTTCTGGTGGAAAAACTCACACTGTCATTTGCAGCAGCAGGCAGGCAGACAGGCAGCAGACCATCTCTCTTTCAGGGCATGCTGAAGAAGCGTCTCTGGTGGAGTAGCCATGGGAAGGGCAGGTTTCTAAAGTCCAGACTCAAAAACGCAGATGTTGCACTCAAATCCCATATATGTGTATATGTGTGTGTGTGTGTGTGAGAGACAGAAGAAAAGTTTAGTATAGGTTCAGATTTTGCACACAGAAATATTATCAGTCAGTCAGTCAGTTGTCCTGTCACTTCCTTCCAGAACATGCACTATACTCCTTTCTAAAACAACTTTCTTTTCCCATCTCTAATGTCCCTTTTCACTTTTACCTTCTTTTCCAATTAATCGCAGCATTTAAGACAAACGAAAACTTCCTGCAGTAAAGTTTTAACTCTTTAACCCCTTAATTGATGCACTCTGTGCTTTTTAATCTTTTTCTTATGTTTTATTTTTTCGCATCTCCGTCTATCAACTGTTTCTCTTTAAACTATTTAAACTATTTTTATTTCATTATTTAACTTATTTACACTCAAACTTTCACCCTGTGGAAAACCAAACTTATCTTCCCAAATTAAAGCACATTTACACAATCATCCCCACCTTTTCCTTTCATTATTTTATAAATCGCAGAGTCTGGAGAAGGACGCACCTCTGATGCCTTTGGTTCCGGAACCCATTTTGCTATAGCCTTTTTACCTGTTCAGTGGCACGTCTGCCCACTGGCTTTCTCTCCTTTATGGTGTAGAAAATTGCTAAAAACCACCCGCAAAACCCTATGTTTTGCTTGTCTTATTGTTACCAATAAAACCCTCCCTGTATACCTTTACAGGGTTATATATATACTAGCCGATTATTTCTTAATAACGGAACCTAATAATTAATATAATGATGGTTTAATGTGTATTGAAAAATTATATATCACTCTATCTGAGCACCTTCTCACCCAGATTTTAGGTTTGACAAATAGGGATCGGTCGGCTCGATCAGCCTGAGACATGCAAGGAGCAAAGAGAATTTTCAGTAAAATTGAATCTCTTCACAGATCAGAGGCAGCAGGGCTGTGCTGAGTTTTCTCTGGCATAAATTCATCAGTTCGTGACGCCTGATTAAAGGCTTTCAAATGGTGGAATTTAACCAGTTTGAGAAAACCAGCGCTAAATCCCTCTAAGAGACTAGAGGTGCGTGACATGGGTCTGTGCATGTTATTCAAAACCCTGCAGAAACCGCTTCATCAGCGGGTGGTTGAAGACCGTTCTGTCACATGTATTGGAAAAAGGCAGTTTCATGAAAAGAGGCCCCTTGTACCTTGCAGGACAAGTTTTACAATGAAAGCTGAAATTCCCCATTGGCTGCTGGAGTAATGACAGTGCGCAGCCTAATGGACATGAAATGGGCTTCACACCTTTTTGTGCACCAGCACTGAAAAGCTGTCCACTTTGATGAGTATGACGAATTTCTAAGCGCTCCTGTTCAGCGGCCAGACCCAGAGACGCTGACCTATATCCGGGACACTCCTGATTGCTCCTCCGCCTGGAGGAGTGCATCTTCCCTACTCGGCAGCTGCCACGGGCAGCCTGACACCAGCTGCTGCAGGTTAGGGAACCATGGGCAGAATCAGCGGAATGGAGGAAAAGCCATGGGCTGTGAGCAAAGGCATCGACCCCTAACGGTGGATCCTCCCGTGGGCTCAGTGAGAGCCACAACTAGCATTGTGTATTCTCCTGTGTGGCGAACTGATCCACTGCTGCTCTCCCGAATCTGCTGCAGATCTGAGAAATCAGCTCGGGATGGAGTGATGAAGACCATGATCTGGACATGATGTTTGCTCCTCTGTTCAGGACGCCGGGGATGTACACTGCTCTGATGGAGAGCAGGTTTGTGCTCACCCAGCTTAGCAACTGTCTGGTGTAGAATATAAACTATCTATGTGTGTAACTGGAATGTGCAGATGGAGGAGAGGGGAGTCAAGCTTAGGGAGTGAAGCATAGAAAGTGCAAAGTCATAAATTGGTGAAGGACAAGGGATTACCGGATGGGGGTGAAGAAGGTAAGATAAGATGAGTTTGTTAGAAGAAAATAACCAGAAGCACTCCTTATTTGGACCTAAGGAAAACTGTTATGTTATGTTATATGTATATGTTGAACACACCCTTGAGACTGAATAAAACGAGCTGGAAGCAGGAGAGAGAGCAGAGTTGGGCTCGCAGGTGTTTGGCTGGGGTCCATCTCTCCCTCTGCAGAGGCGAACATAAGCTGATTGTACTTTGAGTTTATTTCACTCTTTTGAAACCTGTACCCAAATCAACGGACCCGGGGAAGCAGAGACGGCTTCGACACTGGCAATGTTTAGCAGTTGAGCTGAACGCACACCTCCCTGCTGATTTATGTAGGCTGCAGCCACTCTGTTGTTTGTGTGGATCAAAACCTGTGGAGCATTACGGCTAACGCTTTAATGCCCTGCTTGATATTTATAAAATAACCTTTATTACAAACTGCTTTGAGATTATTTCAGTTGATACAGACACAGAGATGGAAAAGAAATGGAAAAAATAAGAAGCACGAAAAGGAGAGAGGTGGGGCAAAAAAGAAAAAGAGAGAAGGAGAAAAGAATGGAGGAGAGAAAAAAGGATGAAGAGATTACAAGATAACACCCTTGCTTGCTTCTACACCTGCAGAAACATATAACAGCATTGTTTACCAAAAAGTGCACGATACTAATGAATGCATGATGTATTTAGTGGTAACTGCGGCTCAATATAGAACATTTGTGTATCTGTTAACACCTGAATCTAAACACTTGTGGGTCTGAGTGTGAGCGCGCTTGTGTGAATACAAGGTTTCTCCATAAAAAATGGTTTCTCCATAAAAATATGCAATTAGTGAGTGTGAGGAGCCACAGACCTGCCCCCTGGGACTACCGCATACCCAGAGAAGAGCAGGGGAGAGTCCCAGGGGAACCACCCAGCAGCCACAGTCCAGAAGCCCCAGGGAGCTGCAGCGACGAGCCCACAGGCCCCCCAAGGCCGTCTACGCCAGAGCAGATCCAGCATGGACCCCGAGACCCGGGAGGACAATATCACTCCCCAAGCAGAGGCCTGACAGAGCCCAGGGGCCCAGGCCCCGGCAAGCAGGCCACCAGCAGCCACCACCAAAAATTTTCATTTCCCCCAGAGGCCCCCGGGGATTTCTATTTAAAATCTGGTATTTGAAATAGTGCATGACCTCATGCAGTCTAACAAGGGTCCCAGGGCCTTGGAAGAGAAACAGCCCCACACCATAATAGGGCTGGGTATTGTGGCTAATTTTCTAAATCGATTCGATTTTGATTCATAAGGTTCTGAATCGATTATTTGCAATTCGATTCAATTAAATTCATTATGGTCTTAAATAATTAAAATGGCTCAACTGAGTTACAAAATACAAATTTAATTTATTTTTTATCTTCACTGTAAACAAAACATAAAACAGAAAGTCCAGCTGTAAATTGGGCAGCTTAAAATTGAACTGTAAACAAAACTGTCAAGTCTCAAAAGGGCAAACTTGAAATGAGAAAGGAAGTGCGAGTAAAACTGTACTTGGAACTACAAGTTTCCATAACTGAAAACTGCATTAGGGCACTGTTTCTTTAATTTCAAAATTAAATAATAATGGTAACAAAACTACAAATAAACTTAAACTGTCAAGACCTGTCAATGTGACTTTGTTCTCACCTCTCACTAAATGTGAGATTCTTGTGAAGGAAAAGGAGCTCATTGACATGATCCGGGGTTAAGCAGCTCCTTTTTGCAGTGACAATATCACCCGCAGTGGAAAACAACCCTCTCTGACGAAATACTGGTCCCTGGGACACAAAGGTATTGCTTAGCAATTCGAGCCAACAGTGGATACTCTCTTTCATTTGACCTCCACCAGTTCAGAGGAATCTCATTCAGCCCAGCAGGGTTTTCTGCCCTGTACCTTCTTATTTCATCTTCAGCCCTCATTGCTGGATTTTTTTCTCCATGGTTCTTTCCTATTGGTGAGACTGTCCCAAGGAGAGACTTCAAGGTGCTGGATTTCTTAGGCTTCTTGGGCAAAGTTGCTTCACCCATCTCCTGAGCTCCTTTATCGATATAAATACCCTCAGTATTTTGCTGTTGAAAAAGACAGGAAAACCCCCCAGAAATAAATAGATTGAAAATCATTTATAAACTCTAAAATTATATAATATTTCTTACAATCCAATATAGAATATTTTAATTGTCAATGAAAACATAATTATTATTTAATACAATTTTTTTTCTAAATACTTACATCACATGCAGCAGTGGCAGCCTCAGTCTGCAGTCTGGAGAAGGTGTCATCTTGCTCTTCAGCAGACAGGAATGGAAGGGCCTTAAAGCGAGGATGCTGATGCTGCATACAATGTGCCTTTCTGCGCATCATATCTTCAAGACATTTCACAAATTATTTTAGATATAACCCTGAGTGAGGATAAACCTTGTGTTTGTATAGATGCAACATTTTTTTACCCAGCCCTACACCATAATACATCCTCCACCAAACGTAGCAGTGGATATGTTGTTCCCAATATTCATGCTTTCTGTTATGTCAAACCCACTTGGAGTCCTTTCTACAGAAAAAGCTCACTCTTAAGGCCCGTACATACATTACAAGAATGGTGAAATTTGTTCTTTAATTATAGGTGGCAAACACAAGAACAAAGCTCATTCTAACCAGGATATTTGGCACTTCACAAAGAAATCAAGTGCAAAAATTTTGGAAGGTCCTCATAGATCCATCCAACTGCAGAATTTGCATAATAGTTGTTGGACAAGAAACATGTTCTCCTCCTAACGTTTTGTGACAAGATAAACTTAAGTCCCAATCCAGCCTTGTTTTTCTCAGTTCTAGTTGTTTTAAACGTTTTAACTATTGCTTTGGCTTTAGATAAAGGCATGTATAGTGTTTAGTGGATCAACACATATCTGCATTACTTGAATGGCATGTTCTCCTGTCTTTACCATTTTGTTGAAAGAGGAAGAGGGCTTCGTCGTGTCATATTTATACCTCAGGGAAACAGGAAGTCATGGGCTTTTTTATAAACTCAAAAAGAAAAGCATAAATAAGAAATACTGCAATAAAATTTTTTCACCAGAAATTATTAGGAATGAAAATAAGTACTCGTACTCGTACTCGTACTCGTACTCGTCGTCTTCCGCTTATCCGGAACCGGGTCGCGGGGGAGCAGACTCAGCAGAGTCACCCAGACGTCCCTCTCCCCAGACACCTCCTCCAGCTCCTCCGGGGGGAGCCCAAGCGTTCCCCGCCAGCCCGAGAGACTAGCCCCTCCAGCGTGCCCGGGGCCGCCCCTGGGCCTCCCCCCGGTGGGACGTGCCTGGAACACCTCCCGAGGAAGGCGTCCAGGAGGCATCCGGTATAGATGCCCGAGCCCCCCTCAACTGGCTCCTTCGATGTGGAGGGAAAGGGTCTACTCCACTTGAGGCAGGAAAACCCCCCCCCAACCTGAAGAGGGCAAGCCACCCTTTTCCGGTTGAGTACCATGGCCCCTTTACTTGGAGGAGCTGATCTTCATCCCAGCCGCTTCACCACTGGCTGTGAACCGCCCCAGCGCATGCTGTAGGTCTTGGCTAGAGGGGGCAGCAGGACCACGTCATCTGCAAAAAGAAGAGACGAAATCCACTGGCCCGAAACCCCCGGGGCCCCTTTGGCAGCGTCTAGAAACTGTCCATGAAAGTTATGAACTGGACGGTGACAAAGGGCAGCCCTGCCGGAAGTCCAACACGCACCGGGAACAGGTCCCACTTAGTGCCGGCAATGCGGGCCAAACTCCTGCTCCCCCTCGTACAGGGACCGAATGGCCCCTAATAAAGGGCCCCCATTCCCCTACTCCCGGAGACCCCCCCCCAAGGCATCACGAGGGACACAGTCGAATGCCTTCTCCAAGGTCCAAAAAAAACATGTGAACCCGGTTGGGCAAACTCCCATGAGCCCCGGTACCCCTTTGGGTATGGATGGGGCCCTGTTCCCCGGCCCGGGACGAAAAAACCACACTGCTCCTCCTGAAGCCCAGGTTTTGACTATCGGCGGATCTCCCCTCCCAATACCCTGGCGTAGGCCTTACCAGGGAGGCTGAGGAGTGTGATCCCCCTTAGTTGGGAAAAAAATTCCTCCGGTCCCCCTTCTTTTGAAAAGGGGAAAACCCCCACCCCGGTCTGCCAGTCCAGAGGCCTGTACCCGACCGCCATGCAAGTTTAAGAGGCGTGTCAACCATGACAGCCCCCCAACATCCCCAGAGATTTGAGGTACTCAGGGCGGATCTCATCCCCCCCCCAAGCCTTGCCACCGGGCTTTTTAACCACCCGGTGACTTCAGCCTGGGTGATGAAAGAGTCCAACCCCAAGTCCCCAGCCTCTGTTTCCACCAGGGAATGCGTGATGGCAGGATTGAGGAGATCCTCGAAGTACTCCTTCCACTGCGCGATAATGTCCCCAGTCGAGGTCAGCAGCCTCCCACCCCCACTATAAACAGTGTTGGCGAAGCACTGCTTCCCCCTCCTGAGGCGCCGGACGGTTTGCCAGAATCGCTTCGAGGCCGGCCGGTAGTCCTTCTCCATGGCCTCACCAAACTCCTCCCAGGCCCGAGTTTTTGCCTCTGCCACAGCCCGGGCCGCAGCACGCTTGGCCTCACGGTACCCGTCAGCCGCCTCAGGAGTCCCACAAGCCAACCACAGCCAATAGGACTCCTTCTTCAGCTTGACAGCATCCCTTACTGCCGGTGTCCACCACCGGGTTCTGGGATTGCAGACCTTACGGCCGCAGCTACGGGCAGCAGCATCGACAATAGATGCGGAGAACATGGTCCACTTGGACTCTATGTCTCCAACATCCCCCAGAATCTGGTCAAAGCTCTCCCGGAGATGGGAGTTGAATACATCCCTGGCCGAGGGCTCCACCAGGTGTTCCCAGCAGACCCTCACTATGAGCTTGGGCCTGCCAAGTCTGTCCGGCTTTCTCCTCCTCCAGCGGATCCAACTAACCACCAGTTGGTGATCAGTGGACAGCTCAGCCCCTCTCTTCACCCGAGTGTCCAAAACATGCGGCCGAAGGTCTGATGATACGACAACAAAGTCGATCATTGACCTCCTGCCTAGGGTGTCCTGGTGCCAAGTGCACTGATGGACACCCTTATGCTTGAACATGGTGTTCATTATGGACAATCCGTGACTAGCACAGAAGTCCAATAACAAAACACCACTCGGATTCAGATCGGGGAGGCCATTCCTCCCGATCACGCCTCTCCAGGTGTCACTGTCGTTTCCCACGTGGGCGTTGAAGTCCCCCAGCAGAATAATGGAGTCCCCGGGAGGGGCACTAACCAGCACCCCCGACAGGGACACCAAGAAGGCCGGGTACTCCGCACTATCGCTCGGCCCGTAGGCCGAAACGACAGTCAGAGACCTATCCCCAACCCGAAGGCGCAGGGATGCGACCCTCTCATCCACCGGGGTAAACCCCAACACGAGACGGCTGAGCTGGGGGGCAACAAGCAAACCCACCCCAGCCCGCCGCCTCTCCCCGTGGGCCACTCCAGAGTAGAAGAGAGTCCAGCCCCTGTAAAGGAGATAGGTTCCAGAGCCCACGCTGTGCGTGGAGCCGAGTCCCGACTATTTCTAGTCGATATCTCTCGACCTCCCGCACAAGCTCAGGCTCCTTCCCCCCCAGCGAGGTAACATTCCACGTCCCTAGAGCCAGCCTAAGCATCCGGGGATCGGGCTGCTGAGGTCTCCACCTTCGTCCGCCACCCAATCCTCTTTGCACCGGTCCCTCACGGTTCCCCCTGCAGGTGGTGGGGGATGGCCTCGCGTCTCTCGTTCGGGCTTGGCCCGGCCTGGTCCCGCGAGGAGCAACCCGGCCACCAGGCGCTCTCCGGCGAGTCCCGACCCCAGGCCTGGCTCCAGGGTGGGACCCCGGCTCCGCCGTACCGGGCGACGTCACGTGCCTCGATTTAATAGTCCTCATGAAGGATTCTTGAACCGCTCTTTGTCTGACCCATCACCTAGAGCCTGTTTGCCATGGGAGACCCTACCAGGGGCATTTAAGCCCCAGACAACATAGCCTCTAGGATCATTTGAACACTCAAACTTCTCCACCACGTTAAGGTGGCGGTTCAAGGAGGGGTGAAATTATTAGGAATGAAAATAAGTAACAAAACAGTAAATAAATTAAATGAATGGAATAAGCGGTAGAAAATGACTGACTGATTAAATTAAATGTTGGATTTTAAACATTTTGGCGCATGAGATCATGCTTCTGCAGGAAAAAAAAATGTCACCATGGGTACCAATAAGTGTGAAGGTGCAGTAGAGGTACTTCACAAAACTGAGGTACATACATTCCAATTAATCTTAGTCATTGAACAGTGCAGTCAGATTCAGTTATTTATTCAAATTGGATAAAAAGTTTTTCTATCTAAGGAAACCCAGCAGATTGCATCGAGTCAGTGACTTGCAGCAGTCACTCCTCCCGGATGAGCATGTAGAGACAGTGGACAGTCACTGGCGTTGACTTTGCAGCAATCCCTCATACTGAGCATGCATGTAGCGACAGTGGAGAGGAAAAACTCCCTTTTAACAGGAAGAAACCTCCAGCAGAACCAGGCTCAGTGTGAGCGGCCATCTGCCACGACTGACTGGGGGTTAGAGAGAACAGAGCAGAGACACAAAGAGAACAAAGAAGCACTGATCCAGGAGTACTTTCTATGGGAAAGAAAATTAAATGTTAATGGATGTAGCTCCTTTAATCGTTTCATCTAGAAAGAAAGAACAGAAACTCTGAGCCAGTTTTCAAGGTTAGAGTCTGAAAGAGAGCACATAGAGTTAGTCACAGCAAAAGCTCAGTCAATTGCCATGTCTAGGAGAGAGAAAGGGTTAAACACTGAAAGACAGGGCCATGTGGATCATCGGTAGAGGGTGAGCATTAAGTTGTTGCCAGCAGAAGCTTGGACGATGCCCCTCTCCAGAAAGGTGTCACAGATAGACACAGAGTCAGGCCAGGTGTAGCTTCTAGGAAGAGAAAAGAGAGAGAACAAAGTTAAAAGCTGAAATAACAGCTAATAATCCAAAATTGTAGAGTAGTGTTAGAATGTAGCGAAGAGGGTGAAAGTGGTCATTATGTCCTCCAGCAGCCTAAGCCTATAGCAGCATAACTACAGAGATAGCTCAGGATAACCTAAGCCACTCTAACTATAAGCTTTATCAAAAAGGAAAGTTTTAAGCCTAGCCTTAAAAGTAGACAGGGTGTCTGCCTCACGGACTAAAACTGGGAGCTGGTTCCACAGGAGGGGAGCCTGATAACTAAAGGATCTGCCTCCCATTCTACTTCTAGAGACTCTAGGAACCACCAGTAAACCTGCAGTCTGAGAACGAAGTGCTCTGTTAGGAACGTATGGAACAATCAGATCTCTGATGTATGATGGAGCTAGATCATTAAGGGCTTTATATGTGAGGAGGAGAATTTTAAATTCTATTCTGGATTTAACAGGGAGCCAATGAAGGGAAGCTAAAGTAGGGGAAATATGATCTCTCTTTTTAATTTTCATCAGAACTCTTGCTGCAGCATTTTGAATCAGGTGAAGGCTTTTAACTGCATTTTGTGGACATCCTGATAGTAACGAATTACAATAGTCCAGCCTTGAAGTAACAAATGCATGGACTAGTTTTTCAGCGTCACTCCTGGACAGGATATTTCTAATTTTGGCAATGTTCCGGAGATGAAAGAAGGAAATCCTAGAAACCTGTTTAATATGGGATTTAAATGATACGTCCTGGTCAAAAATAACACCAAGGTTTTTTACTTTATTACCGGAGGTCAATTTAATGCCATCCAGCTTAAGTGATTGACTAAGCAGTTTCATTTTGAAAGACTCCGGTCCAAAGACGACAATTTCTGTATTGTCTGAATTTAGGAGCAGATAATTTAAGGTCATCCAAGTTTTTATGTCTTCAAGACATAAAGAGAATTGGCCCAAGTACTGAACCCTGTGGTACTCCACAATTAACCCTGGAGTTTAAAGATGATTTATCATTTACATGAACAAACTGGAATCTGTCAGACAAATAAGATTTAAACCAGCCTAGCGCTGTTCCCCTGATCCCTACAGCATATTCCAGCCTTTCTAAGAGAATATTGTGATCGACTGTATCAAATGCAGCACTGAGATCTAACAGAACCAGTACAGACACAAGTCCATTATCTGAGGCAATAAGAATATCATTAGTGACTTTCATTAGTGACTTTGATCATTAATAAATGGCACGTTTATATTTCAAAATATGATTGAATGCAGTGAGGGCACCACTGAATGAAACTGTACTAGTTATAGCCTTTTTGATATTTTGATGTTGGGTTTTATTTTTTGAGCAGTATTTGGTTTTGTTTGGCTCAGACTTTATGTAGTAATGACCCAAAACAGTGTGGTTGATTTCTAAAAGCTTTCTATTGTAAATTTTGTTATAGAAAATTAAAATTCCAGTCTAGATTATTCCCTAATCCATCCTATTTTCGAAATGCAGCAAGCATTTTACTCTATCATGATATAGTAAGAGAGCATTCATGAAAATTTAAAATGCAGCTTTAGAGTTTTGCTTTTTCTTTTTGTTGGCTCTTTTTGTTCCTTTTGCCAGTCTTCATTCTCTGCTGTTTGAGTGAAGGAGTTGTGTGCCTAGCACAACAAGTTCTACTTGGACCATAATGAATTTGCTTTTGAACTGCCAAGTAGCATCAGTGCCCGCACATAATTTCTTCTCATCACATTCCATCAGAAATAGTGCATATTTCCACTAGTTTTGTAGCTAAATTTTAGCAGCAGTAAAAGGTTTACATAAACAAAAGGAATATTTCATGACAGCTTTGTAGTTGTTAATGAGCTCAGGATTGCTATAGCACTGCCCTACTATTTAGCTGAAGTACATTAATAAAAAGCCCACATTTTGACAGGGAAGCAACTTTTATGGAAGGAAAATCATCCGTGAATAGACTGAAACTTAACAATAGGGTATTATACACAGAGAGAACTTGGTTTACAGAGCTCACAGTGAAATTAACAGTGGCTGTATACATGTGGAGCAGCTTCTGGCCCAGTGTGCTTGAAACAGGAAGCAGGAAAGGAGTTTCACATGATGCTGGGTCAGAGCGCCGTCCAGGCTGAAACCTGAAACTTGCGTTGCTGCCCTTCCTGCAGCTTCTCTGTTGGAAAGATTTAAACACAAAGATCCAGCGGACGTTCGAGCAGACCTTCTCTCCCAGTCAACAGTGGAGATTCAGTGAGCTGGACAAACAACAGATGTTTAGTGTTGGGTTTTAAGAAAGTACTACTATGAAGTGTGTGCATGATTTCAGTTTGCACATAGAGGTGGTTTAGACATTCAAAATCTGTGGAACTGCTTGTAGATGTGGTTTTGTGCTTACATGTTGAGCTTGTTTACAGTCCCAGCTTCAGCCTGTAGGCAGTCAGGCAGGCTGAAAATTGGACAGAGTGATGTTGGAGTTCCATAATGGAGAGTGGGGGAGACAAATGAGCGGCCTATAATATTTTCCAGGGACTCTACCTTGTCCATTACAGCAGAGAAAGCAGCTTGCAGCCAGCCACGAGCCCAGGAGGGAGGAGAAGCGACTTGCAAGCTGGAGATGTGCGCTAACAAAAGAATAATCCACTACCTCCTCTGGGGATGAGCTGCCTGCCCTCCCACTTACCCATTAACCTCCTTAACTCTTTCTTCAACCATACATATCTCTAAAAACAACTTGTGGCTATTTAGAGCATCCTCTTGTTGCTTTTCAGCTTGATCCGTTGCTAAGAGGAGGCAGTTTCATATATCCTTGATACTTTCTTTAGATGTTCTTTTTTCACATGGCCCATGAAGCTATAAAAGACAGAGTCATCTCCGTTTCTATGCTGTAAAGATCCTGCATAAGCAGTTACAAATTCTTTAATTTTTAATATTCAATATTTACAACTGCTGTACAGTCATTTAAAAAACTAGGACACCCCATTAAATATTAAGATCTTTCAAAAAGAAATGCTCACATATCAATGTCTGAGTTTTTTTTTATTATTAATCTTTGGAATATTATTTAATTTTAAGGTAAACACCAAAAATTCACCTTGTGTTTCTTGTTTTACTTATTAAACAGAAGATATCAACAAAAATATGCATTGTAACTAAGCAAAGTGTTAGGAGAACCCTACCCTCTAATAGCTAGTCTTACCCTCTACCAGTCTCACCTTCAGATGAGATGTTTTAGGGGTTTCTTGCAGCTATGGGCCGTTTCGAGTCACCCCACAGAATCTCAATGAAATCTAGATCTGCTCCTTTTGCAGCAATGCATCTCCAACCTATGACACTTCCACCTCCATGCTTCACAGTTGGTATGAGGTTCTTCTTCTGGAAGGCTGTATTTAGTTTATACCAATCACATCCTTTGTTCTGGTGTCCAAATAATTAGGGTTTTAGACTCATTGAGACTTAGATTTAGATTTAGACTACCGCCACTCACTTTCAAATCAACAGGAGCAAGAGTCTACTTAAAGTAGATTCTCTCCACTCCTCCCTCAACCACCTGGAGAGGGGAAACACCTATGTGAGAATGCTCTTTATTGACTACAGATCAGCATCCAATACCATAATCCCCTCCAATCTGATCACCAAGCTCACTCCCCTGGGACTGGAAAAGTCCATCTGCTGCTAAATATTGGACTTTCTTACCAACAGACCACAAGCGGTGAAAATCAGCAGACACCTCTCCTCCACACTAGTCCTTAGTGCCGGTGCACTCCAGGGCTGTGTTCTTAGTCCACTCCTCTACTCTCTCTTCACGTATGACTGTACTGCCAGGCAAAGCTCAAATGTTATCCTCAAGTTTGCTGATGACACCACCATCTTGGGCCTCATTACAGACAACGACGAGAGTGCCTACAGGAATGAGGTGAAATCACTGACCGGTTGGTGTCAGGAAAATAACCTCTCTCTGACCGTCAGCAAAACTAAGGAGATGATAGTGGACTTTAGGAGACAGCGTGGAGGCCAACGTTCCCCCATCGATATATTAATAATGCTGAGGTGGAGCAGATCAGCAGCTACAAGTTCCTCGGTGTTCACATCACTGAGGACTTATCCTGGATTGTACATGCAGACACTATGGTCAGGAAAGCTCGACGGAGACTCTACTTCCTGAGAAGGCTGAGGAAGTTCGGTATGAAGAGCAGCATCCTCACAAACTTTTACAGGCGCATTATTGAGAGCCTGCTGACGGGCTGTATCACAGTGTGGTTCTGGAACTGCACCCGTCAGAGACAGGAAGCACTAAAAAGGGTGGTGCGAACAGCAGCGGTCATCAAGCTGTCAGACTGCTGAACTCTGGACAATAATGGTGCACCAAACCAAATTTGTGACACTTTATTAGCTTATTGCTGCTGCACGATGTGTACTTTTTTATTGCACGCCATTAGTACTTTTGTTTTTATAGTGAGTTGAACGGTTCTTCTTATCCCAAGCATTTCATTGCATTGTGGACTGTGTTAACCTGCATGTGACAAATAAACCAATACATTACAATACAATCCTATGATGGTACTATGGGTGACGTCTTTTAGCATCTTGTGATATGCTTTCAGGGTAAACTTGATTTGATGTTCAGACCTGGGCATGTTGGTAGATGTTTTGAATTTTTTCAACTCATGCTATTTTCCATAAAGTGAAATGATTTCAAATTCAATTGAGACCTCTGGAAAATACTTACCAGACTCAATAGCCGCTACAGTCTTTTTTCTTAAGGCCTCAGGTAACGTTTACTATAGTGTTCACTTTCACTATAACAGGAGCACACCAAACTAAATGTCTTAGGTTTAAACAAATGAAACCTCCTTCAAAATGCTGAGTAATTATGTTTTATTCATGTACACCTCATATGCCTTTGTGTAAGTTCAGCCATGCAAGTTAAATTAAATGTTAGGGTGTCCTAAATGGGACCTTACCAGAAACTGAAAATGTTAATAGCATTTTACTGAAATGAAAGGTTTTATCTTCAGTTTTAATTGCTTATTTACAGGGGTTGGACAATGAAACTGAAACACCTGGTTTTAACCACAATAATTATTAGTATGGTATAGGGCTCCTTTGCGGCAATACAGCGTCTATTCGTCTTAGGAATGACATATACAAGTCCTGCACAGTGGTCAGAGGATTTTAAGCCATTCTTCTTGCAGGATAGTGGCAGGTCACTACGTGACACTGGGGAGGAAAAACGTTTTTCCTGACCCCCTCCAAAACACCCCAAAAGTGGCTCAATAATATTTAAATCTGGGGACTGTGCAGGCCATGGGAGATGTTCAATTAACTTTCATGTTCATCAAACCAATCTTTCACCAGTCTTGCTGTGTTTATTGGTGCATTGCCATCCTGATACACGGCACCGCCCTTAGGATACAATGTTTGAACCATTGGATGCACATGGTCGAGAATGGTTCGGTAGTCCTTGGCAGTGGCGCCCATCTAGCACAAGTATTGGGCCAAGGGAATGCCATGATATGGCAGCCCAAACCATCACTGATCCACCCCATGCTTCACTCTGGGCATGCAACAGTCTGGGTGGTACGCTTCTTTGGGGCTTCTCCACACCGTAACTCTCCCGGATGTGGGGAAAACAGTAAAGTGGACTCATCAGAGAACAATACATGTTTCACATTGTCCAAAAGCCCAAGATTTCCCCTCCTTGCACCACTGAAACCGACGTTTGGCATTGGCATGAGGGACAAAGGTTTGGCTATAGCAGCCCGGCCGTGTATATTGACCCTGTGGAGCTCCCGACGGACAGTTCTGCTGGAAACAGGAGAGTTGAGGTGCACATTTTAATTCTGCCGTGATTTGGGCAGCCGTGGTTTTTATGTTTTTTGGATACAATCCAGGTTAGCACCCGAACATCCCTTTCAGACAGTTTTTCCTCTTGCGTCCACAGTTAATCCTGTTGGATGTGGTTCGTCTTCTTGGTGGTATGCTGACATTACCCTGGATACCGTGGCTCTTGATACATCACAAAGACTTGGTGTCTTGGTCACAGATGCGCCAGCAAGACGTGCACCAACAATTTTGTCCTCTTTTGAACTCTAGTATGTCATCCTTAATGTTGTGTGCATTTCAATATTTTGAGCAAAACTGTGCTCTTACCCTGCTAATTGAACCTTCACACTCTGCTCTTACTGGTGCAATGTGCAATCAATGAAGACTGGCTACCAGGCTGGTCCAATTTAGCCATGAAACCTCCCACACTACAATGACAGGTGTTTCAGTTTCATTGTCCAACCCCTGTATATTACTTGAATTTTTCAGTATTCTTAAAACTGTTGCTAAAACTCCATTTGTCCAGATATGTTGGAGAAACACACAGGCTTTCATAAAGGGTCCTATTTTTTGCACAACCAAGTCTATTATCAGTTCTTTGTTTATTTGATGCTTTTAGCTGCATTTAATTGGGATGTGATGAAAGGTTCTTCCAGTCCTAGCTGAAACTGTAAGATGCACTGCAGCTGGTTAAATGAGTCCTGGCTGAACAAAACACTGTGTCTCTGTTTGCAGAGGAAAGCTTACTAATGTGCGCGCCTAAAGAACTGACTAAAATATTTGACATTTACAGTTAATTGAAGAAAAATGTCAAATTTTGTAAAAAACCTGTCAATCTTCATTCTGATGCAGGACAGGAAATATCCTGTAGTTTCACAAATATGTTGGTGTTTAGCCAGTTTTCAGGACAAAAAAAATAGAAAATAGAAAAATATTCTATGTATTTTTAGGTTAATTTCTCAATTAAACATCACCATCTTTTGTTTCTTCCTGCCAGTAAATTAATTTAAAAACAAAGAATTGGTCTTACATTGGCAACAATTGCCAATTCAAACTAAGCTTTTTATTCACTGCCACTGGATTTGTTATTATTCTATTATTGTCAAACAACTAATAATGACATTATTAAAGCACAGTATTGCACACAGTGTCATAATAATTCATTAAAATTATCACAGACAATCTGAGCAGATCTGTGTTGTTTATTTTCTAATGTATTTCTCCAAAGTATTTATAGACAGAAAGACAAAGGGAAATAATTTTGGCATTAATTTTCTACAGAAACCTTAGATCTACAAGTTATGGGGAACGATGCACAAGCGGTGCACCAGGATGGCTTATCCTGTGCAAACTGTCATTCATAATTAAGGACCCTCCCTTAAGGATGGCTTCATTTACATTGCAGAATGGGGCTGCAAGAGATTTACCTCTCTATTCTCTCTTTCCAGCATCACAAGGTTCCCACCACTTTTCCTTAGCTTCAGCATCTTGTTCACCAAAAGTTATATCAGCTGTGAGCATCAACAGCAGTGAAAGTCCATCCAACTAACCTAAATATTGGACTGCAAAGCATGATTGCAAGGCACCTGAAAAATAAACAAATATCACATGCCAGTCACACTTTTTGATTGCAATATTACCATATCAACATTGTGATGTGTGCAATGAGTGAGGAAATATCAGGAAAACATTAAGAATTTAACAGACCTAAATAAAATGTATATTTAAAATTAACATGTTTTTGAAACTGAGAAATGTGATGTTTTTCTGCTATTTCTAATACTTGTTAGGGTAGCGTGCCAAAGATACTAATTGTGATATACTTTGATGCAGAATGTCAAACTAGACATAATAGTTGGAGAGAAATGTATCTATATATTTAAAATATAATTGTTGATGCAAATTATACCTCTTTAATTTGATTGGTCAGATTGCTCCACCCTTTCACCCTCCCCTTGAATTACTATTATGTTAGGGAAGCACCTACAGAAAGTAAACAATGGAGAAGGACCAAGACATGAAAATATACTATTATATATACAAAAAAAATCCTCACTGAGCACAAGGTGTACTGGAGTCAAATTCCTTGTTTTCTCTGGACAAACCTGGCAATAAAGCTGATTATGACTCTAACATGACTTCATTAGACCCTGCAAATTCAGCCAAGGCTGTTTTCACAGTTTCTTAGGTTTCCACACGTTTTGAAAAAAGCAATAAACATCACAACCTGTCACGTTTTACATGTATTATTTTCATTTATTATATTTATCATACATATATATATATACCTTCTATGCACTCTTTATGACTGTTCCTTATTGGTCAAACAAATATTGTCTGATTGTTAATTAGCTGTATTATTCAGAAAGGAGGTCCAACTCCTCTACCACGTCAGTCACCTCAAGCATTCTGCATGCTAAGGTGAGTTAATCTTCATCAGTGCAGACAAAAGGTCTGCATAGTGTTGGTTGAGATTAAGTAAATCTAATATCAAGTCACTGTCACAGCATTTTAATAGTATGACAAGTTGTGATCCTTGAGCCAAATATATTTTTTATTCAGTCCAAAAGAATTAAGTGGCAGCCTGGCTAGATATAAATATCAATACTAAGATAGTTCAGATTTTTTTTCATGCATTGCTCTAGTTTTAGAAGTTTTGTGTGAGTGGTGTGTTTCTACCAAAGCAGTTTAAATTATGTTAAGTGACATAAAAAAAAAGAGCTGCAGTAGCACCATCTCAACAAGAAATGATAAAGATATGTTTTGTTCTGGGTGGCTGGATGAGTAACTAAACTATTAAAAACTCATTCATTCATTTTCTACCGCTTATTCCATAGTGGGTTGCGGGGAAGCTGGTGCCTATCTCCAGCAGTCTATGGGCGAGAGGCGGGGTACACCCTGGACAGGTCGCCAGTCCATCGCAGGGCAACACAGAAACAACCATGCACACACTCATTCACACACCTAAGGGCAATTTAGAGTGACCAATTAACCTAACAGGCATGTCTTTGGACTGTGGGAGGAAGCCGAAGTACCCAGTGAGAACCCACACATGCACGGGGAGAACATGCAAACTCCATGCAGAAAGACCCCCAGCCGGGAATCAAACCCAGGACCTTTTTGCTGCAAGGCAACGGTGCTACCAACTGCGCCACCGTGCAGCCTATTAAAAACTCCATGTATAAAAATGTTATTGTAGGATAAAACCAAATTTAATAATAGGGAAGAAAAAAAACTGAGCTTCATCTTGAAATTGATGCTGTATCAACTCCCTGTGCTGTGGTCCTAATATATAAAGAAAAAGAGAAATGATGTGGCACTGTGGTGGGTGTCTTGCTGTGAAGAAAAAAAGAAACAGCTGTTAGCCCTTTTTGATTACATCCAATTAAAATGTATCTCTATCATAACACTAACATTGCCCTAAAACAGCTTTGGTCAAAAGATGCCATCACAGTGTCCACCATTTTGACACTTTCTATATTTGAGCTTCACTTTTTTTGTCTCTCGTTTACAATATGACCATTAATGTTTTCCTCCATGCAGGGTTATTTGCTGTAAACCTACAGAGCTGACTGCTTGTGTTAGTTTTTCCATTCAGCAGCTTTCTTTAATAATATCAGAACAGATTCATAATAACACAGGCTTGCTTTTCTACTTCACTAATAAATGTGTCTCTGTGTCACATCTGGGAAAAATGTGCATATTCTTTTCTCCTCTGTCACTTTCTTTGTAGTGTCTACTGTATGGTGATGGTGCAGACAAACAGAGTGATATGCAAATGATTAATTAGGGGAGTGTCTGCACCCATTCAGGGTGAAAAATATAAATAGAAATCAGGCTTGTGCATATAAATGAATTTTATTTATCATTGTTATTAAAATTAATAAAGGAGAATCACACCCACGCACAGTTTTATGTATGTGCTGAGAGCATTGCCTTTATCCATTTTACAAATAAAGTTTCATTAATGAAACAACTCAGTGGTATGTATCTGACTTCTTGTCTTTGTTAGGGAGGGAATAATAACACGCAGGTTGGTAGGCAATGCAGAGGCCACTTAACAGCTAACGACATCCTGTCCGGTAAGGAGGATTTAGAAAGACAAGAAGTTGCATCAATACATCTGTGCAGATAGAATTATAGGTTTGTATCAGATTCAACCCTCACTCTCAGTCTTAAATGTGCAGCTAGTGTGCAGCTACATGATATTCAAACTTGGCCCACATTTGTTCAAATGTTTAGCTTTGCTAGGCTGAATCCGTCCATGTTGAACTTTATAACTACAGGTATTTTTTACAAAACATAAACCAATGTTTTGACACAGTAATCTTCTGCTTCTTATTCCTTACCCATATTAAAAGATGCTGTATGGTTACACAATGAAATGTACTTTGTTTGGATGGACATGCACTGTAGATTTAGTGATATCTATTATTGTTATAGTAAAACCTGATGTTTTCTTTGTGCCAAAATCTGTTTTAGATAGTAAAAAATCCTGATATTTCCAACCTGTCATTGCCTTGAGAGTTTAGATCAACCCTCAGTGTTTTTTTTTTGCCTAAAAGTAATTTAACATTGTTTAAAGTTTAAAAATAAAAATGATTCTCAGCAAGTTCAGCAAAACTCGACCTTCTTTGTGTAACTGGCTTGACAAAACTCCGCTCTGAGACACTGACTACGCAAAGTAGTTATTAGTGATGAAATATTTGTCAGACAAAAATGACCAGTTTTCCCAGATCAGCTCTGTATGGTTATAGTCAGATATGGAATGAAAAACTGAATTTTTCTTCTTTCTGTTTTCTTTTCATTAAACTGATTAAAACTGAAAACTCTCCATTGTTCCCTGTGAATCTTGATGATCTTTGTTTTGAGTTTAGTACTGATTAGATAAAGGGTAGGGATAAATGCGTTGGTGCATACCCTGCCGTGCAACAGTATTTTTTCAACGTTTTAGATTTCTTCTGTTTTTGCTTTTTTTGCTGCGTTTAAATGTTTTCAGTTCTATGTGAAAAAGTATTTTTCTCCTAAGCCTAATAACATGGCAGCAACACCTGCCACCAAGCATTAGCAATCAATCATTTATTTAGCTAGGGAAGAATTGTGACCCACTCTTCTTTATACAATTCTTGTAATTTAGTCACATTGAAGAATTTTTAGGAGGAAATAGAAATTCATGAAGAAGCAAAGCAGTCACAGTACCACCACTTTGTTGGACTGACTGTATGGTGTTTTGCTGGATTTTATACTAATTTGTAAACTTGGGCTTTCTACTGATGCAAATAAAATTATACTTTAAATACACACAAAATAGCAATACATGAAGGATGAAGAGGTGTGAAGAGTAAAAAACATGCTTCAATGAGCAACAGATATGAATTCTGCAACAAACTGGTAAAAGGTGTGTAAATAACTAAGTTTACGCTTATTTGTTTTTTACTTTGTGACTACTAACTTCTAACTTTTTGGGTACAAAATGTTGCCCTATACCACGGGATGTTTCATGTCAACCATGTGTCAATGTACCTGCCAAGCCAGGGGCATGTTTCGTAACCTGCCTTAACATCCGGTGAGTTAAAACTAATTTCTTTATTACTATTCTGGTCTTCTGTAGCTAAAAGTAGTTATTTCACTACTATAAATAGTATTTACCTACAGGAGCCTGCTCAGATTTAATTTGGTATGATCAGGGCTTATAAACTCTTTCATCCTATAAGAATCAGCTGGCCCAGACCGGGACCAGAACCTAAATAAATTGGAATACAATGTTTTCAGACAATAAAATACTACTAAATTAAATTACATGTGAGATTTTTTTATGACAATTTATTTACACCAACGCATGATAATACTTAACTTTACTGAAAAATAAATAGATTTGCGATGGTTTAAGTACATGGGTGTGAACTGATTAGTATGAAATGAAAGTTAGTAGGAATGGGATGGGGGTATTATAATAGTCGATTTGAGGCTGAACCATGATAACATAGCTGATTAAAAACATTTGATTTCACCACAAAAATAGTTCACTTGCCAACCTTTTAACCTTCTTCGCTGCTTAAAATTTCTGTCAATTACCCTATGAACGACTACAGGACTTGTGTTTTATTTCTAACATGTTCCATCTAGTTTTTAATGCAAACTAAAAGCAACTACATTCTTTACTCATAGTTTCCACCTTGCTTGTATTTAAGCTCTATGTTATACATCTTCCTGTTTTTCACCTGCCTTTTTTACATCCAAATCAAAGGATTTGTCTTTGTGGGTTTTCCTCTTTTTGTTTTAGCCAGACCACTAAACCAGATTGTCTGCAGCTTTACTGTAATGTTCCTCAGGCAGACCAGAAACAAGCATGTATTTAGCTGAGGCTGTAGAAATTTACATACTCACTGTCTTGCTTCTGCAGAGCTGCCAAAATCGTCCAGTGTTGGTGTAGCATTGGCTCCATATGTCTGTGTGTGTGTGTTTTGTGTGTCCGAGCAGGCATCTGTCCGTCCCTTACTAGGGCTCTTGGTATTTGAAACTCCAGATGGATGAATGCAATTAGAAGTAATATGCTAAAAACTAAATGTCAACATGTCGCCTTTTTACAGCGATAGCTCTCATTTGTGGGCGCTCTCTTGTCTGGCTGAATGGGCTCATCTCATTCTGTACATGGACCACTGAGTTTGCCTCATTTAACCGACCTCGGCTGCTGCTTCCCCTCTTTTGTCTGCATCAACATCAGCTCCAGTGTTTTCTGTTAACAGCATTTACAAAGTGTAAGATTCAGCCTCTTTTATCCCCCTCACACTGGTGGCTGATGGAGACTTGCGTCATTAAATAACGATCCGGTTAGGAGAATAAAAAACATTCTGTTACAGTGAAGCCGATTTGTAAATCATTTTGTCCTTTCGGCAACACAACAGTGAGCCACTTCCCTACTTTATGTGTTCGCTGTAACCTAAAAAAAAAGAAAGGTTTTGATTCAGTAGATCTTCATGCCAGCGAAACAAAAGACGAGGACACAAAGCAGGGTAAAGTGATGTGCAAGCTTGTCATCTTGTGTAGCTTCTTTGACCTCTCCTGGGGGGCTGTTAGACAGACAGATAAATTTCAGTATTCATGCAGCACTGGTGTCAATCAGCTACAAAAAATCAGCAAAATGTTGGAAGTATTGCTGACATGGAAACATGTAGAGGAATGTGTTAATTTATAAGATAACGCAAGTAATCCTAGTGTAGATAAATAGATTAGTGACTTGAAGCTGTTATATTCACTGCTGTTTGTTGTCACAGTAGCATGTTTCAGATCATCAAACTAGTGTTCATTTCAGACATAACTTGAGTACACAAAAAATGTAGGTAATCAAACCAACCTGGCCCTACGTGCAAATGGTAATTATGTATGGCCTGCTTAAGGTAATCTCATTTAGATTTCATATTCTGATAAATCCATACTTTGACTAGGCCATTTCAAAATGTTGTAGGTGTGCTAACGATCATTGTTTCCATGCAATACCATAGTGTACTTGAGATGAAGGTCACAAACTGATGGCTGGACGTTCTTCCTTGAGATTTTCAAAGAACAGAAATCATAGTTCCACCATGAAGCCGCAAACTAACCCCAAACCATCACACTACCGCAGCCATATTTGACTGTTAGTATGATGTTCTTTTTCTGAAATGCTGTGTTAGTTTTATGCCAGATTGTGAAACACACCTTCTAAAACGTTCCAATTTTGAGTTGTCGGTCCACAGAATGTTTTCTCAAAAGACTTGGGTATTGAATTATTAAGTCTGAGCTTAAATGAGGCCCGTGGTGCTTTAAATGTTATTCTGGGCTCTTTTGTGATATGCCCATATTTCCTTGGTCACTCCTGGGAAGGTCCACCACTGCTCCTTGTTTTCTTCATGTGTGAATGACTCTCACTCTGGTTTGCTGGGGTATGTCTACTATGGCCTTAGAAATTGCATTTTAAAGCTTCCCAGATTGATAGATGTTAATTACTTTGTTTCTCATTTGTTCTTCAATTTCTTCAGGTTTGAGAATGATGAGTTGTTGGTTTTGAGATCATTTGGGCAATTTATGTGATTTCTTGACTATCAGTAATCAGGCCTTTGTGTGGCTATAATACTGAACTGAGCTTTAAACAAAATATGGTTAATTAGATTTAATTCACGTTATAGCGGTGGAGGCCTTTTGATACTGCAAGAGGTTGGTTTGGATACATTGTTTCCCTTAATAAAAAGGAAAAATTATTTGAAAGCTGCATTTTGCATTTACTTTGATATCTTTGATTTTAAAATGAGTTTGTTAATGAAGGAGGCAAATACTTTTTCAAAGCACAGTGGTTGTGAGCACTCTCTACATGCCTGAGGTGGGCTATGCATCTAATTGTCAGGCATCAAATTGAAGTAACTTTTTACCTTCAGCAGCAGAGAGTGCTTTTGGATAGGCTACGAAAACTGATATTGCCCCAAAAGATAAAAAAGATTGTTACCATAGACAGATTATTTAAAAGAGGCATCCTTGGCTAAGATCGACTGAAAGCATATTTTGTTTTTATTTTTGCTATTTCCATTTTACTCTCATAGTGACTTGCAAGGTCGAGACCAAGTGCGCTAGAAACCTATTCAAAGTTTTTTACTGGATTATGATGCAAGTAAAGCACACTGGAAATGCAGCTTTTCTGGGATGCAGCAGTTGTCAACTCTCCTCCAAGGTTTCACACAAGAAATAACATAATAATTGTCATTTATTTAGAATTTCACAAGCTCACCATCTATGAATAATGGCAGAATATGACTGACTGCTGGAGAATCGTGCATCTAAACAATCATAAAAAAAGCCCAGGATTATTGAAGAGTGGCTAATAGGAGCTTTGATGTGCTGCTTTTAGCAGCTAGCTCTACTGTGGTGCTAATGCTAGCTTGTTGCTGAGATTTAGTTTCAGCTGTTAATTTTTTCTCAACCAATATAATACTGCAGTAACTGTCTATCTAAAGTATTTTAAGCAGTGAACAGCTACTGTACAGCAGTCAGCGACAGTCTCTGGCTTTGAGGAGCTGTCTTGGTCAAGGACACTTTGACAAAGGCAGGCAAATTAACTGAGCGTGTTTTTGATGCTGGGAGAAACCAGAGCTCCCGGAGGAAGCCCGCATAAGCTCTGCTTGCTTCAGGGTCCTCTTGATATGATGTGACAGTGCTAACCTTGAAGCCACAGAGATGCTCATATTTGCTTTAACCCTGTGTTGGTTTTTACCAGCTCCTGTGGAAAATATCAGGCCCATGAGCTGCTACATGCCCTGTTCTTCTACTCACTGACTGTGTTGTGTTCCTGGTCGGTAGTGTTGTGGGTTTCTAATAGATTTAGGCCTGAGGCAGCTTTTAGAAAGGCTTAAAATTTGCCTCGAATCCTGAGGGTTTTCTCAAAACTTTAAAAATAGTTTCTCTCTAAATAAAAATGGTTTGTCAGTCTCTTAGAAATGAGGGATAAATATTTAAATTCTGATGTTAATTATTTACTTTTTTCGTTATGAGAAGTAGAAACTGAATATAAAAGTAAAAAGTCACTCCTAATGTTTCTTGAAAGTTATAATAAGTAGCTTTTGTTCAGTCATTTTTAGATAACCTAAAGACCAGGAATTATTTACTTTAATGGGTGAATGTAGATCTTTTAACATTATGTTCATGGTTAATTAAGTATCTGTGTCTTTTTGTCTCTGTCTCAAAAGAAATACCTTATAATATGTTTAAATTTATGGGCAGGGATTTCTGTATAATATTGGGAAAAACATAAACCTGTAACCTTAAACTGTACTTTCGAGGGCGTTTCACTTCCCGTTTTAGGACATTACAGAATTGAATTGGCATTTGACTAGGCAAGGCTGGAGACAGATTCTAACAATGTTATAGTCTTTAATAAGAATATCACGTTATTAACTTAATTACACAAAGCGTTAAACCAAAATATATAATATTAATCATTTACTTTTGTTCAAAACAAAAAAGTAGCAATTAATTTACCTGCTGCAAAATAATCTAACATATTACAGATATAATGTTATTTATAACATTTATTTGTTGTTATTATGAGACACAGACTTATGCAGAAATACAGCAAAAACAATTGCTGAATTTAGGAATAGTTTTCAACTGAAAGTGTTACAGTTCTGCTCGTTAAAGAGTGACACAGAGAGCCCAACAAGCTCACATTAGCTTGTTAGTTAGTTGGGCAGTCTGCTCAAGTAGAGCCTGCAGTCAGCTGCTTAACAAATACGTCACTCATACCTTGCCTAATAGGCATAGGTCAATTTCTGGCATCAAGGTATAACAAGGTTTTATAGGTAACCGTTTCAAACGACAGCAAATTTCTATCATACAGTTTCTACAATTTATAGTCCTTTTAATCAAGAGGCCAGAGTAACCAGACTTTTCTCTTTACTATGGTCGATACCACCCCTTACTTGTCAGTCTTACACCTTTATTCTTGTTTTCAGCTATTTGGAAAATCATCTTTCGGTCTGCTTTCAGGATGAGCTTTCTTGGATGGCCACATGTTGGTAGTTGGTTTAAATGTTCCACTTGTAGACTGTTTTCCAAAGGATTATAAATTCTTTTGAAACTTTTTTAGATTCCTTACCAGACTCTTAAGCTGATACAATCTTCTTTCTGAAGGCCTCAGACAGCTCTTATAATCTGATTATGGTGTTACTCCTCAATAGTCCCACCAAACTAAATGTCTAAGGGTTAAACAGGGCAAACCTTCTTGAATATGCTGAGTAACAATTTTCTCATGATGTGCACCTGGTGCTATTCACATGTGTGTGATTTCAATTATATTAAATGGGAATAAATGTGGCAGTGTCCTAACTTATTCCTCACCAGGGTTAGCATTTTTTGGTACATTATATGTAAACATTTTAAAGGTCATTTGTTCAGTATTTTTGAAACATATTTTTCAGAGTTTTAGCTGACTGTAGAACATTCAACAGTAAGGAAACATAATTAGCAATTTTTGGTGGAGTAATGTTTTCCTTTCTTTCTTTCTTTCTTTCTTTCTTTCTTTCTTTCTTTCTTTCTTTCTTTCTTTCTTTCTTTCTTTCTTTCTTTCTTTCTTTCTTTCTTTCTGTCTTTCTTTCTTTCTTTCTTTCTACTTTTAGGTAAGTACGTGTACCAGCCCATGACCAATGTGTGCCAGCTGCCCAGCACATCTGTGCCGCCTGTTGGATCAGAGTGCAACGAGACTATCGACCTCTCCGTCTCTCTGGCCGAGCGCTTCCTGAAGCTGGCGCCCAGCTTCCAGTCTCCGCCTCACCTGGAGTCGCCCAAGTACTGCGTCATTGCGGACCTGTTTGTGGACGACTACATTGTCAAAAGGATTAACGGGAAGATGTGCTATGTGCAGCGGCCCCTGCCTCCCTTACCAGAACCTCCTCAACCTCCCATCCCTCAATCACCCACTCCAGCTGCACCTCAGATGCCCCCTAATCCCAGGCCGCCACAGCCGCTGGTTAGCCCAAAGAGGCAGGCTCCTGCTCCTCCTGTTCCTCAGGCATACAGCGACCAGAAACACCTTTCGACTGTTGAGAAGTTAAAAGGCCCCAAAATGGACCACTGCTCCTCCCCATCCAGCTCAGAGGACTCCGGTATCAACGCGTTAGGCCTCCACTACCTGGAGTCCTGTGAGGAGAGAAGTGAGGATGAAGAGGACGAGTTGAGCACAGATGGAAATTCGAGCCCTGGTAGTCTGTGGGATCAGGATGACTGTTCTCTTCTCTCCCCCTCCAAGTCGATGATAGAGATCATCGAGAAGATTGAAACAACTGTGTAACTGACAGGCAGAAACCATTTGTGGAGAGGATCAACGGAGCAGTGTTTGCTAACAGAGAAAAACACTGCAGGATATTATTTTCCAATGACTCACAGGGAGCAAACCCCAAATCTAGAGCTTCTGTGGGGTGTTTGCAAGGTTGCTTCAGGCTGAATTTGTTCTCCTGCAGGTGGCTGAGGACTATACGGCCACAATTTCACAGAGCCTCTCTTCTGTCCAATCCCCCTGCATGGAATTCATTTCTGAGACTTACTGGAATCAAAGAGGAAGTACATCAATCGCAAGGACATGAACAGTGGACAAAAAATGACTACAACTGAAGAAAAGAGTTAATGCACTTCAAAACAGTCATGAAAGAAATAAATGATAGGCATTTTTGTGATTTTCTTGTGTAGGTATGTAACAGAAGCTTCATTATATATGAACAAATATGATATGTTCTCTGGCAACAATGAACAGTGAGGTAATTCTTAGTGTTCTCCAATTGTTAGTCCTCAGTCTAATTTAACATCCAAGTGGCAGATAAGCACGTCTTCTCTTATTCACTGGTCACTGACTCCACCCACACATATATTATTAATTCTGACACTTCAGCATAATGACTGCAAGGCCAGCTACCGCTCATAGGCCTCAATCACATAAGCCTTTTAACCTGTTAAAGTCTCACCTCCGAGCTGCCGAGACACCGCCTGCTTCTGTCGCGTTAGAAAAAAGCTTTCAGAGGCCACAGTTCGTCTGCACTTTACCGACACCATCACAGGCGGGAGGTAGGTCGGTACTTGACAATCAAGAATTACACAAAAGCACATTCCTACACTGTACCTGCCACTGAGGACCTGTTTACCCTGCATTAATATGTTCTTCTGACCACCTTTGTTTGATCAAACCTAACTAAACTGCAGATCTGTTCAAGGTTAGAGGCATAGTTCAGATTTTTAGAGGTGGGGTTCTGTGGAAGAGTTTGAGCAGTCAGTGTGTTGCACTTACCTGGAGTTGTGTAATTATACAACTCACTAAACGAAACAGTATTATGCTACGTTTATGAGAACGAGATGAGAAGAGATTTTAGCTGAATTCACAGAATTACCATTTTTTTTATTTTACATATAAAGTAAGTAAAGGTTTTATAAACCACAAACTGTGTTTTAATCAGTACCAAATATTCCATTTGTCTTATTTGTTTTCCATGTTTTATTGGTCCTTATATTTTGGCTTTTATACATTTAAAATGCTCTTTTTTGTGTTTGCGCAAACAGTGTTAAGATTTCTAAGTTTGCAATTGGGAATTTAAATTATTTTGCTAGATAAAGTCACATGTTGGCAGCAACTGGATAGCGGTTCATCACACAAGCTAGGCTTGGACGAGAAATATTGCATCATTTTATTATTTTAAGATCTGGTACCATACGATCTCATAACACCACAGTGGTAGATCTCTGTTTTTAGATGGCTGAAACCAACTTTGGTCTGGGCCCAAATCTGCTGACTGGAGAGCTGATTACAGGTATGAAGTAATACCAAATTTGTTGTATTTTTTTTCTATATAGGTTTTCCAGTATAGTATTGAAGTATAGAGCAGTGGAGTGCTGGCCCTCTCCCACCAGTTGCATTGCTCATCAGCTGGCTGAAAGAAGATTGCTGTCATTTTCACTCCCTTACTAAAAAAGACAAATTAGGCTGTTAAGGAGAGATTTCTGGTCACAAGGCAACACAATAGGAGCATCCCCCATTACTCTTATTAAATTAACACTGCTTTAAATCTACACTTTGCAAACTCTGGCTAATCAACCAGTTATTATAAGGTTGTGATTTTTGTGTTTTGCAAAAAGCTATAACCTGTGCAAAAGTCATTTGAAAACTAAACCTACATTTTGGGTGTTTTAATTTTAATTAATTAATTTAATATAAACAATACAAACACATTAGCATAAACCAGATGCATTGTTTTTAAGCACTATAGCAGACAGACATGTTAATTTTCAGCACCTGCCCATAGGATTCAATATTTTTGCTTAGATTTATGTATTTATTTTCACTTAAATAACTTAAAACCCTGGTATTTTTATACCAGCTTACTGTACCATGAGAGTCTCATTCCGGCCTATGCTTAAACTAGTCAATAGCTCAACTCACTGGTAAGAACCAATTTAATTTTTTTCCAAATTGAAGCCGCTCAGGTAGCTATCTACTACACGCAGGATACTGACTGTTCATAACAACTCCACAAAATCCTGGTTTAAATAATAGGAACCATCCCTCTAAAATAGATCTGTCTAAGATGCCAGATATTGAAATTGCTTCGACATATCTCTGGCACAGTAGAGACTTTGACATGTTCAAGACTATTAATATACATGATATAAGGGCAATTTGTCTAATTCATTCTTTCAAATTTATATTATAAAACAGCTGCATAGTTATTTGCTTTTGAGGCTATATATGCATCTTTTATGATGACTGAAAGAGTAGGCTGGGAAAGAAGTAAATTAGAATAGTTAGTTTGTACTACTGGAAAGAAATAATCACTTATTGCACCTTTAGAGGGATATTACAGTATGAGATAGGATGTTGAATAGGTGTTGTGATGTGGTTGATATAACAAGAAACGAACCAGCCTATTTATTAGTTGGTCAAATTAAGCGGGCTGGATTTAAAAAATAAAATAAAAATCTTTTGTCCTTTTTCTTTTTTTCATACCGTTCACTTTTTCAAAAGCTATCAGCAAAAATTACCAAAATTTTCACAAGTGTTGGTGATATTCTTTAAGCACAGAAAGCAGAAGTCATTTTGCATGACTGCGTTTGTTCTAACAAATATATAGGTATATATATATATATGTATATATATATATAGATATATAGGTTAACAAATTTTGTGATTCTGTGTAAAAAGAACAGACAAATCCTAAATCAGGGTGACACTACATGGAGCAGAATCCTTATTAATGCAGTTCAAAATGTGTTATGTTCTTATTATTGTTATATTATTTTCATATGAATAAATCTTATGAAACTGAGTTTTTTCCTCTCTTTTTGTGGTGCAGCTTCACTTCTTTGATCATAATGTCATCGACGTCACACACACAGAGGATTAATGCCTTACAGAGCATCAGAGAAACTGTAAACGAAAGACAGGGAAACCAGTTTAGCTGCAGCCGTTTCCTCTTGAGGAATGTCCTTGATTTTTCTCTTTTCACTCTTTTGAAACCTTTCTTTTTAAAATGTGCACAGAGAAGTATTTCACTTAGAAAAGGAGCTAAGCCTGTAGACGGTAAAAATATGACCTGTGCAACAGCTTTATGTAAGACATGAAATATTGATCAGAGTGAAGTCTCTCCAGCTGCGACGCCCAAGCCTTCCCTTCACTGATCAGCAGTACAGGTGGAGCCCTGCCATGTCCTTTGGGCCTCCCTCGTCGACATTCTTCTTCACATTTTCTGTGTAGGAGCTGAATATATGAGAGCACATGCGAGTGAGTTTCTCATCTTGACTTCAAGCGAAGATTGATTTCTTCATGCTTCTCTTTTCAACTTGCATTGTTTCTATTGATTATTTTTTCCAGAACAGAGAGAAAACAAAAGCATGGATGAAATGCTAATGAGTTTTTATGAACGTTCACTTTCTTGTAAAATGTGGAAGAGGAAGGGCGAGTTGCAAATGCTGCAGAGAAAAGCTAGTGTTGTGAAAAAGGATTTCCCTTTTTAGAGATTTCTTCTATTTTTGCTATTTTTTCAATCTTAAATGTTTTAGATCAACCAAATTTTAATATTAAAGATAATCGGAGTAAATAGAAAATTTATTTTTAAAATGTTGATTGTTTATTAACGGGAAAAAAACATTTCAAACTAACATGGCCTTATGTATTAAAGTAATTGCCACCTAAACCTACTAACAGCTTCTGCCACACTTGGCAGCAACAACTGAAAGCATTTGGGATATGGGACATTGTCCTGTTTTACATCGTTATGGAGAAATTTCAACCCACTCTTCTTAGCTATTATTTTAATTCCACCACCTTGTGGGTTTTAGAGCATAGGCAGCCCATTTAAGTTCTTGCAACAATGACTAAATCAAATTTAGGTGCAGCCTTTAACTAGGCCACACCAAAACTTTCATTTCGTTTTTTTTATCATTTGAGAGGTACAATCATCAGAACACAGAATACTTCTTCAAGTGTTTTGGGTCCCATCAAGATGTTTCTTTTATGAAGTGTGAGATGGACCTTTGTTTTCTTGGTCAGCAGTAGTTTTGACCTTGGAACTCTCCTATGGATGCCAATTAACCCAGTCTCTTTTTTTTTGTTGACTATGAACACAAAGCTCACCAGAAGCAGTTGAGCACTGCATTACTTGTTGTTGCCCTACGCTTTTTTCTAACCTCCTTGTTGAGTCGGCGATGCCCTCTTGGAGTAATTTTGGTAGACTGATCACTCTTAGGAAAGTTCACCACTGTTCCATGTTTCTCTCTTTGTGGAAAATGTTGTCCCAAAGCCTTAGAAGTTGCTTTATAATCCCCTCAAGCACGTTAGATGTCAATGACTTTGTTCGTCATCTGTTGTCAAATTTTGTTCTTGATCTTTTAGCAGGTCGGGCAGTCATCAGTCTGAGTTTGGTGAGTAAAATGAACTCAGCTTTCTAAAAATATGTGGTTAATCCAGATGAATTTTTGAATCAAATATGGACATGATTTTTTTTTTTAGATATTTCTTTTTCTTCAAGTTACAACTTAAAAAACTATTTTTTTTTATTACTCAGGGTGTGTTTGTCTAATGTTAAAATTTGTTAGATGATCTGAAACATTCAAGTGAGACATAAAAGCAAGCAGAAGAAATCTGTAAAGGGGGGAAATACTTTTTAACAGCACTGAATAACAAAAATGACGTGTAATAAAGTCAGATAACAGGGAATAGGTATTAAACACGTGAAAAAAGGAGCTACAAAAGGCACAACAAGCCAGGAAACTGTCAATATTTAGAAAGCAGTCCTGCACCTTGTCAGTGTTAAGGGTTAGTCCTAAATAATAATCTATAAAAAGCTTTCTTATTACCAAAGTATAGCACAAGAAGCAAAGAGCTCTCCTAAGATCTCAACCTTATTGTTGCAAAACGTAGTGATGACTTTGGTTACGGATATATTTCTAAATTTCTTGCTATCTTCTAAAGATTACTGTTGTAACAATAATCAGAACGTGAAAAGAATATAATTTCACCACAAATCAACCATGACTCGGAGCTCCTCACAGGAGTCAAAACAATAAACAGAAGAGTTGTTCAAGAGCCAAGGACCACTAACAGAGTCCTTCAGAAAAAACTGGAATTAGCAGGAAGGTTTTTCCTATGAAGACAAAAGTAACAGCCTCTATCTTAACTTTGCTGCAGAACATTTGGACAAGCCAATGAAGTAGTAGAAAAACATAGTCTGGTCAGATAAGACTGAAATGGAACTCATTGCACACACTATGTTTGGAGGAGAAACATGACTGCAAATAACCCCAAAAACACTGAACTTTAATGGTAAAGTTTGGAGGGAAGAACATAATAGTTACTGTTGTACAGTATTTGATACTGGTGGATTTATTATTGCTAAGCAAAAAGGGTGAATGGAGAATTTACTGAGACATTTTAACAAAAATCTGGAGATGAAAGATGCTTGGATTTTTCAGCCACACAATGATCCCAAACACACAGCTGAGGAAACCCTCTACTGGTTTCAAAAGAAAAGTAAGGCTGCTCTAATTACCCATAAATCGGCTAACCTGAATCTAGCTCAAAATCTCTGGACAGAAGTGATCCCCAGAACTTCAATATCTGAAGACAGTTTGTGTAGAAGGGTCAAAATTACACCTGAAGAGTGCACGCTTATTTTCAGGCTGTCATTACCCAAAGAGGTCACTAGTACAGGAACCATATTAATACCAGGGTTCTGTACTTAAACATTAGTAGCATACTGCCATTTATGCAGCTGTGTAGCTCATCTGGAAGAGATGCTGTGCTTCTAATCCATAAACCCCAAGTTCAATATGAGCTCATTCCAGTTTTATGTTTCATTTTAGAAAGCAAGTTCAATACTTCTTCCTAATTACACATAACTGCTGGATGCTTTTTAATGATTTCTTTGTATGTGTGGATTACTGGGGTTGTTACCGACAGCTAATGTGAATCAATAGGCTCATTTAAAAAAAAAAAAAATCTATATATCTATATATCTATATATATATATATATATATATATATATAGATATATAGATATATAGATATATATTTGCTCAGAAATACAATGAAGTGTTCAGTACTTATTGTCCCCTCTGCTCGATGTAGAGAAGAGGGGGAAAATGCGACAGGAAGAGGAAGCTCAATTAAAAATATGATGATGCAAGAAGACGCAAAGTCTCGGCAAACGCTCTGGATGTCTGCGTGCTCTGCTCGGATCTGTGTGAAGTTGAATATTATTTTCAAAGCTTCAGATATACTTGAAGAGATCACTGTACTGCTAATCCCTCCCAGCAAAGTGATTCAGTTGGCAGGCACCTTGACCACGAAACACCCACAGGATGGAAGACACACGCCATATCAAAAACGCCCCTGTTCAAGGACTGCTTTGCTGGCACGATGGCCACAAGCTATAGGGGTGTGTTGTCAGTTCCACTTTTCTTCATTTCAAGGTGTTTGCAAAGATGTGGCTCTTCATTTCATGCAATTTCTGTTTTTCCTCCAGGGGAAAACACAGGAAGAACCCAATTACTCAGGAGAAGTTAGAAAATAAAGAATGTGATATACTAGCACTTCAGAAGGGCTCAATTTTCACATTTAAATTCGTTCAGAGATGAGGCATTTTTCTCTTAAAAGTGCATAAATAATATCTTATGCTGATTGGTTAGCCTCATAGGTGTCTCTGGGTTTAAAGGTGTGTGAAATGTGAAGCACAGTGTTTTGCACTCACGTTTATTGTGTAAGAATATAGAGTTTAGTTAGAAGACGATGACCTAATGTAAAAAATAAATACAAATTTGAAATATACATTTATTATTCATTTAGGAGCAGAAATGTAATACAAGATTTAAGAGTTTGAGTTGGATTCCTCAGACCTTGTCTCAGCACAAAGAAGTCACTCTTGTCAGCATCAGCTTTGTTGACAAAGTCATACAAGGTTTTTGGATGATATCTAAGGATTCCCAGATGTTTCTGAGCTCTTAGTGTTGAAATGTAGGCAGTTAAGAGTAAAGTCTATGTTTTAAGCTGAAGTTTTAAAAATGAAACAATGCAGGTCAAACGCGTTTTTCTCTGCATATTCTGCTTTCCAACAGTGTAGCAACATGTTTATTACAATACTAAAATTATTCTAAAAATATTAATGCGCTTTGAACTTTTTAAAATGTAGTCATTTTACAACCACAAAGTAGTTTCTTAGGTGTGATAGACAGTGTTGGGCATGTTACTTTAAAAAAGTAATTAGTTAGTTACTAGTTACTTCTCCCAAATAGTAACTGAGTTATTAACTGAGTTGCTCCACTATAAAAGTAATTAATTAACAGGGAAAATAACTATTGCGTTACTTTTTTGAAGTTTAAATATGTCTACGAATTTAGATTTTTTTTAAGGTTTCACAAGCATAAAGTGCAATTACATTGACAAGTACTTACACCGAACTTCTAATATATACTTCACATGTTACGTTCTTGCCTTTTACCTCAAGGAGAATAAAGTAGTATCTGTATTTCCATTTTGAAGACACAATCTTTCCCTCCAAACCCGCCCTTGTTACAGCTACATCTGCTAGTTTGCCTGACCAGGGCTGCTGTGTGCGTTAGTGGTCTGTGCGTAAACTGAGCACTGCCTCTGATTGGCTTACAATTTACGATTTAACCTATTCCACTGCTGCTCAGAGTGCATGTTTAGGGTTGTTTTTCTGGAATTTGAACCCTAGAGTGTTAAGTTTTTTGCAGCTTCTAATATGCTTTCTTCAAGGATTGCCCTGTATTTAACTCTGTCCCATCAATTCTGACAAGTTTCTTTGACCCCCTGAAGAAAAGCCTCCCCACAGCATGAAATTACCACCACCTATTTTTATTTTGGGGATGGTAAGTTCAGGGTGATGTAAAGTGTCAAATAATCAGAGATAGATTCTCTTACTGTTTCTCTAAATAATGCTCTGCTTGCCCATCCTGTCACTTTAGGTCAGGGTTCTGCAACCTGTGACACCGGAGCCACATGTGACTGTATTGTTTTATAGCCTAACTTCGTGTTAAACCTCTCCACCTCTTTATCTCTGACCTGTCTGCTGTGTTCCTTGGTCTTCATGATGCTTTTTGTTCACTAATGTTCTCAAGAAGGCCTTCATGGAACATCTGTGTTTATATTGAGAATGAAAGAACCAGGTTGGATTATGGGGTTGAGGTGGGGGCAAAAACCTACTACTTTCTGAGTTATAAATCCAACTACATGGTGTGTTGCAGTTTCTTTTCAAGGGGTAACTTTGAAGGAGTAACAAAAACCAAAAAGGTAGGCCGACAGAAGCATAAATACCTTTATGGAAAGGTGACCAGGATGAGGGAAGTGTGTCCCCTGGTATATTGTAAAGCAAGGCTGAAAAAGTCCATTCAGTCAGTGGCCCAGTAGCACGTCATGCTTTGCGGAGGAGTTTTTAAATAAACCTGCAGGGCTTTAGCTTGTGCTATGAGAAACTTTTGAGTTTTTATTAAAACAGCGAATGTGCTCAATGCAAATTCACGGTTTTAATAATGTGTGACAGTGAGTCAAAGTTTAATTTAATGTTTTTTTTTAAACTAATATCTGTTGGGGGAGTTCAGCAAGTTTTTAATTTAAAGCTTTATGACAAACTGATATCAGCATCGCACAGATATCCAGACCACATTTAAATCATAAAACTTATTCCTTTCAACTGAATTTTTCAGAGCTAAACCTCAGCAGCAGCGCTTCTTTCATTTCAAAATGGCCATTTATGTTGCAGCCTGCTGTCAATGTGATTGGACCAATGCAAGCAGCATGCCGGTACCGGGGAGGGACGGTGGTGTGGACCTAGGAGCGCTCTGCTGATAAACAATCAGACATATGGCCTGCTTCGGCCACGCTGGATGGGAGATGGCTTTCTGATAAGCTCTAAAAACGCCAGATTGTCACATAGAGTGCAGCTTTGCTCACCTCACCTGTAAAATATTCATTACTTTTCAGTCGGTGTCTGACACACGTTTTTAAAATGCTTTTTATTCCTCTTTTTAGACGCAGAGTGTGACTACAGCTTTGAGCTTCAGTGTCTCTGTTCCCTTTTTGTTGCTGAAAGCTGCTTGGTGATTCATTCTCTCAGCACTTCTGTTGGGAAGCTGGAGAGTGTTATTTTTTATGATCTCAGAATGACTCACAGTGGTGTAGCGTAATGTGATCTTTCTTGCTGTTAACTGGCCTGCATTCGTCGATAATTGTGTGGATGAAGAAGCACTGGACAAGAAGTTTATTTAAAATTTGCAAAATGGTTTAAAAGGTTTAATGTGGTATGAAAAACTCAATTCACTGACAGAGATAAATGGTCTCATTAGTTTACGTTTACACCAAAGAAGTGTTTTACTTCTTTATTTCCTTCTTTGATAGAGAGCATTTTCCAGTTTGCTGAGTAAAAGTCTGAATCCATCTTAATCACATCAAAGAGTCAGGATATTGGAGAAGCCACACTTGAACACAAGTCAAAACTGATTCCTTGAATCTTATCCCCAGTGATCGTAAAAGCAGAACTATCAGAGGAAAGTGTCAGTAAAACTTGATTCCAGTTGGTCTTTCTTGCTTGAATGAACGCATAGCACTGAACGTGATTTCCTTTGAAAGGTGCAGATCACTAAAATTGAGGCAATCAAACATATTTCATTAAGGATTTCAGTACAATAATATCATTAATACAGAAGAGTAAAGGTTGTTGAGAAATAACATAAATAACATTAAATATTTCATTGCATTTGCATAAAACATATAGAAAAATGCAACCTTTATTTCATTGCACTTATGAAAAAGGGAAAAAAATCTATTTGCCAATAAGACAGCACTTAGTTGGCTTCTATAAAATTTCACAAAGTTGGAGCGTTCAGGGAGAAGGATATTTCTTTCTTTCTTGATGGATTGTGCATTATCATGTCCCCAGATCTAAACCCTACTGAGCACATGTGGAGCATCCTCAAACAATAGGTGGAGGGACGCAAGGTCTCTAACATCCACCAGCTCCATGATGTCGTCATGGTGGAGTGGAAGAGGAATCCAGTGGCAACCCGTGATGCTCTGGTGAACTTCATGCCCCAAAGAGTTAAGGCAGTGCAGGAAAATAATTGTGGCCACACAAGTTATTGACACTGACATTTGTTGCCAGCGGTGTAGACATTAATTGCTGTGTGTTGAGTTATTTTGAGGTGACAGCAAATTTATACATTGATTGCTTTACATTGTATCAAAGTGTCATATCTTCAGTGTTGTTCCATGAAAATATTTAATGAAAGAGTTACAAAAATGTGAGGGGTGTACTCACTGTTGTGAGATGCTGCATATACAATATATGTAGTGTGAACTGCATGAACTGTGTGATAAAGCCCTTTAATCCCTTTGCGTCCAGTCCAGTCAGGCGCTGATTGGGATCACTGTGGCAGCAGGCTACAGGCCTCTCTGGCAGCACTTTAGACAGATGTGGCTCTCAAACTTTAGTGTTTTATAAAGCTGCCTCTCCAAAAATGGATTGTTCTCTGTTTTAATACAGTCCAAGGGATTTCCTATAATATTAGAGAGGGACAAATCAAGGACAGCCCTGGATTCACATAGCTTCAAGCAGATATATCTGAGAAAAAATAGGGTTAGAAAGCTCATGAACCATTAAAACAAACATTGGTTTCAGGGGGAGCTGCTGCTGTAAATGACTTCAGCCATTAAATTGCCCCAGGATGGGCTTGGTAGATCCAATCATGTAAACTGAGATCGTGAAGGAAAAATTGGTCTTTAAAGAGTCATAATCCTTCAAATCAAGCCCATAAAGCAGCAATAAAACTTGTAAACTTTCCACGGCCTGTTTGAATTTTCCTCTGTCAGAGTTAGTAAAATGCAACCATGGACAGTAATTGGTTGCATCACAGGTGATTGGTGTTATTACTGGTTTACTGCAGCCGTGGCTCTTTGAGGCTATTCTTTAGCCTTCTTTTCTGCGGGCAGCTAAGTTGCAGTGCACCCACACCAAGCCTTGAGTTGCATCTAAATAAGAGACATTACACCTACACCTTGCAGTGAGAGTGTGGAAAAGGAATAAAGGTTGCTCATGTTCTGGCCTTGAATTCTTCTCTCATTTGTAAATAAAGACCTTTCAGTTCAAGTGCAGTTCATGTACTAATGTTCTAGTAAACCTAAAATACATGAGACAGTTATATTGATCGAAAACGACATTAAGACAAGCACTGCAGGAAATGAGCAGACACATTTAAATATGAACAGAGGTTTGGTAGTCAGTGTGTGCCAGAGGAGTAGGCAGAAGAGCAGCGTCCAGTCGACATGTCCGAGCGAGCAGGACGTAGATGAACTCTGGCTGCACCAGATGAGGACCAGCAGATGGTTTCCCTCTCTGCAGGGTTTCTGCACTCTACTACCAACAATAAAAGTCTGTCTGTAACAAGTAACGCAGTGCAACCCCCCTGCTTTGGCCTCCACCTCATCATCTTCACCAATGCCATTAGTATGTAAATGATAGTTAAACCCCTTTGGCCTCAGCTGTCATAGAATGCTGTACCTCCACCTTCCTGAAGCATTAATGTGATTTTCTGCATTGTTGTGGGATTATGGAGAGGGAGGGTGCAGGTTGCAGAGAGATGAGGCTGGCTGGAGTCCTATATGAAGGCTAAAGGTTGTAAAATTTGATGCAACTAATGCATAACAAGGAATAAAGAATGGAAGAGGAGGTGATCGCTTAAGCGCATGAGATTTAACCACTGCCATTTTTTTCTGCAAAGTCTTCTTAATCTTGTTAAACCTTTTGCTGCATATCTTTAAAGATGGCGATACACAGAGAAAACAGCGCTGTGCTTAGAGCATTGTCCATCAATCAATGATGATATATACTGTATATAAGAAGCTTTTCCATGTTATTTTTCTTTAAAACATTTTCAAAATACAACTAAGGTCAGACGGAAATTGATGCTTCTGTCGGTTTCTTTCAAACGTTTTAAAAAATGAAATTGTGTATATAAACAGCAACCATCGTTTAAAGATAAAAATGTGCAGAATTTTGATGTGAAATAAGGTATTTTAACTTGCAGGTTCATGGGAAATTGTTTCGTTTTAAAGTGCAAAAAATACATTTGAAAAACTGCAATCCCACATAAAGACGTGGTACATGTACCCTCAAAAATCTAACTCACCCCAATGTAGATATTTCATCTTGGCTGTTTTAGTCATAACTGGCCTTTTAATTTCCTAAATATTGTCTTGAGACTGGTTATAATTTAGTCTTCATACAAAATGAATAAATTCCTGGTTCCCGATTTACCAGCATGAGAGTCAGATCAGCCTTCCTAGCTAACAAATAACGAAAGGCTTCTTTTTTACCAACACAAATAATTTTTGAGCAGTTTTTTCCAAGCAAATACTGCTTGCAAATCTCCAAGCCTGAATAGTAAATGAATGTTGTGTGCATTGTTATGTTTTTTCTGCAGCCATACATCCTAATTTACAACATTAGCATGTTATTCTGCATACAACTAATTTCTTTTAGTCTCAGTGCCTCTTGCTATTTCTGGCTTCATTTGCTGACCCTGTTTCTATTCACTCTTTATTTTTGTGCACTGAGCCCTGAGAGAACTATTTGAACAAAATAAATAAAATAATAATAATAAAATAATTGCATTTTTTTTTTCCAAATTTAAAGAGACAGCAGTATACAGATACCTGCTAAGACCCATAAATAAAATCCAAACAGGTCCTGTCCTAAACAAAACAGGTGCCTTGCAAAAGTATTTAAACTCTAAAAGCTCTTTCTAGATTATACAAGTCATAACTGCAAATGTTAATGTGTTTCAAAAATAACCATCACCATGTACATTTGTATTAATACTCTTTCTTATGATACCACCTCATAAAATCTAGTATGAACAACTTCCTTCATGAGTCACATGATAAGCAAATAAAGGCAAGCTCTGCTCATCACCCTAAATATACCATCCCCACTATGTAGCATGGCAGTGGCAGTATCATGCTGTTGGGAAGTTTTCCTTCAGCAATGAAGGAAAACTAGGATGCTTGTCAAGGCTGAAGGGAATAGGAATGGAGCTAGATTCAAGCCAATTCTGCAAGAAAACCTTTTAGACTATGCAAAAGACTTGCTTTGGGGTGGAGGTACACCTCCAAGTAAGACCACGACCTTAAACACATCTCCTGAGCAAATATTTAGTGTTTTAGATAAAGAATACTTACATGTTAAAATGACCATGTCAAAGTCCAGACCTAAATCCAAGTGAGAATCTTTGGGGAGGGTTGAAAATTTATGTTTACAGATGCTCTCCATCCAATCTGGCTAAGATTCAGCAATTTGGGAAAGAAAAATGAGCAAGAATTTCTGTCTGTTGACGCGTGAAGGTGGAAAAGACACATCCCAAATGACAGGAAGCTGTAAATTGAAGTGAAATACATTTCTGCAAAGTGTTTTCTCAGGGTAGATGCCACCACTCATCAGATTTTTATCTGTAAAAAAAACTGAAATTCCTTTTGTTTGATTTGTAGAAGGAGGTGTGTGGGGGGGGGGTATGGTAACTTCACTTAGGTTAATTAGGACATTTCTGAAGGCAGTCGCACCAGGTTGCACCAGGTTGCACCAGGTTTTATTTAGTAGTATTGGCATAAAGAGGGATGAATACATGGGCACATTACACTTCAAAATGTTTTTTTCTGAAGGATTTCGGTAGAGGGCGATGATCTCTCACGCTCAGCCAGGTTAAAGGGATGTTTTCCTTTTCACTGTTGCTACATGCATGTTCAGGTTAAGGGATTGCTGTAAGAACACAATGCAAGCAACAGTCCGTTGTCTCTACATACTCATTCAGGACGAATGAATACTGCAAGTCGATGACTTGATGCAATCTGCTGGGTTTCCTTGGATAGAAAACTGAACAGAACCTGACTGCATTGTTTGATAACCAGGATCAATTTGAAATATATATAATTGACTTAGAATCTGTCTGTATGATTGGACTGAACTGGCCTTTTTAGTGCCGTAAAATGACATGTCTGGAGAATTGGTTCTATATATAAATATACTGAATTGAATTTCAAAGACAATGTATCTTTTTCCTTCCACTTTACAATCATGCACCACTCTGTATTGGTCTATTACATAAAATCACAAAAAATACACCAAAGCTGTTGCTGCAGTGTGACAAAATATGACAAATCTCAGGGGTTTAAACCCTGTACTAATATACACAAAGCATTGAAGACACACAAATGGCTAAACTGCAAACTTTTAAGAGGTAAAAGTTATTTTTAAAATTTTTATGCCTCCTCAGATTTTCTCTGACAGCTGGAGGACGCCGACTGTGTCCACACAGCACCCTCCCATCATTTAGATGTTCTGCACTTGTTCGTCTGAATCTCTTAATCATCAAATCATTGAAGTTAAAAGATGAACTGCCCCAGTTTATGTTGAACAAAATGCTGCTGTTGTGAGCTGTGCCTCAAATGGTGAGAGCACACACACATACAGACACAGAAAGGTACAAAACAGTTTACTTCCCCAGAGCTGTGAAAACAGACCGGAGGTCGGTGGTTTCAGGTAGCTGGATAACAGAGCACCAAAAGTTTCGCTCAGAACATCCCTATGTCCTTAACTGCTCTGAGCTTGCTCTGGCTGCACTAAATTATTCAGAAGACAGCAGTCATCCCAGAGGAAACTGAAAAGACTTTGCACTAAGCCCAGGAAGAGGCAAACGGGAAGTTGGGGCACCGCTGCTAGAAATAACAGCAGAGACATTTGAGTGTTGTGACTTCAGCAAATAGAGTTTGTATCTGGTTTAGAGACAGCTGAGAATGGAGCATGTGTTAGCAGCCGGGAAGGGTAAAAGGTCTGCAAGCAGATGTGCTGATGCAACATAGAACAAAGGCTTCTGTCCAAAGAGTATTTTGATGATGGATGCAGTTGACTATCAGTCCCTGTTTTAACCTCTGCTGCCTTCTATTTCTCTGCGAGCACCTCCCCCTCTTCACTCTACAGAGACATTTCTGCTCTGAGGAAAGTGACAGTCAATCTTTTCCTCTCTGTAGGCATGACCAATCAACTCTGAGAGGAGTGATGGATGATCACTGACTCCTGCCTCTTCTGCTCTCACAACCTGACTAGTTCACTCCTTTGTTATCAACCTGTCAACCTGAAAATCCTTGTTTGCAGAACCAAACGTTTTTTTAAGTTCAGCCACCTGAGGAAAAACACTTTCCTATACTAAAATAAATGCAGCCTTTGCCCATTGGTCAAGAGATCCAGAGAATATTTGAGTATGATAGGAATTCTTAGTGCATCCCAGTAAATTAGAATGTCATGGAAATGTTCATTTATGTTCATTTATTTCTTTAATGGAGTATTCAGAAACTGAAACTAATATTCTATACCGTAATAAAGTCTGCTGTCTTGACAGTTGTCCAGTGGACATTCACTGATATCCCCCACAAGGAAGGTAAGCCAAAAAACATCATTGCTAAAGAAACCTGCTTCTTCTAGAGTACTACATCCAAGCATATTAGTGGAATGTTGAGTGGAAGGAAAAAGTGTAGAAGAAAAAAGGGTGCACAAATACCAGGGATGACTGCAGCCTTGAGAGGTTTCTCAAGCAAACCACATTCAAGAGTTTGGGACTGAAGGTGGAGTCACCCAGGCTATGTGGGCTTCTTTAACACCTCAGCAGTTCCACAAGCTGATCGAATCCATGCCACGCCGTATTGATGCGAATATTCATTCAAAAGGAGCTTCTACAAAGTGCTCAGGAAGAAGGATTGATGGAGTCAATTTAAATGGCTGGCATTCCTTTGATAGCTTTTTACCAATTGGCAGTATAAACTGAATTTGACTGAACTGTATTATAATTAGGATTAAATTGGTATGAACTGATTGCATTTGTTGTTAAATGGTGCAATATAAATAAACTGAATTCAATTCAAATGAACATGCATATACATGAACATATGTTTCAATAGGCAAAATAAATTACCAGAAATAGATATATTTGAAGTAATTTACTCTGTGTGTAATAAATCTATATAATATATGAGTTCCACTATTTGAATTTAATTACTTCAATAAAGACTTGATGAATTTCCGATGTATTGGCCTGTACTTCATTTCTGTGTAAAAATTGTGCTCAGTTTCTCAGTTGTATTTAGAACAGTTGTCTTAAAATTGCAGCCTGGGGGCCACATGTGGCTCTCAGAATAATTTGTGGGGCCTGGGACAACAATTAAAAAATGGTACAAGTCTGACACACCAGTGGAAACTTTAATAAATAAAAAGAGAACTTACAGGGGAATCGGAGGAGGAACATCTTAAAACAAAGGCAAAACTGGAGAGTATTTTCCTAAAGTTTTTTTTCTCTGTTGATTAAACTCATGTTAAAGGTTGTGTGTACCTAAAAAACTACAATAAAATATGATGACATGATGGAGGTCATCAATTGTTTAACATGAGGCTTCAGAGTGGCAACATCAAATAGGGAGCACTTGCTATATCAATGTCTACACCTTTCAACAAAGCTCTGAGGGAGGTAGTGTTGGAATAATTATATATAGATTTATCTTACATTTCCTCTGCTATTTGACCTTTATAAACTTTCATGTTGTATGTGTAAGTAAACATGTGATGAGTTGTTTGCAGGCAAGGAGGAAAGGAGGAATCGGGATTATGCAGTCACAGTTGAGGACATCACAAAGACAATGGCTGATTGTGCTGAACAAAGAACGCACATATTTTAAGATTATGTAGACTATGCAAGCTTAGTTTTGTACAAGATAATGGTGTGCGTGACCTATGTCACGTTGCTGCTGTTTGTTCCCCCATCCTTAAGAGCAGCAATGTTCATTGTAACTAGGGACCACCCTAAATAAAAAGAGGATTCGGAGAGATGGTTTTCAGAGCGGTAGGAGATATGTAACTGAAAGCACATCTCTGTCCGTTCTCCTCGCAGCGAGTAAGAAACTAATTCTCTTGTCTTTTCTTCTTTTTGTGATGTTATAGGTATTTTAGGTTGATTAAACCTGACATTTTTGGTCCTTCGAGCCGGTGTCCAATATGCCTGAGGATTCCAGTGGGTTGGTGGAATCGTGTAAAGACCGTGCTCACGGCAGGCTCCATCAGGGAGACTCTCAGACCCTTTCCGGGACTGGACCTCGGCCCGCTTGCTGGGGTCTGACGGAACTCCGAGAGAGAGGGGAAAGACAAAGTGGTGAGTTGCAAAGTAGAACAGCAGGACAAAAGAAAGTGAGTAAAAAGAGTAGGTGGAAAGTTTTTGTTTTGTACCAAAGATCTGATGAGGCTTTGACAGGATTGGATGGGCTAAAATGAGTCCCTTTGGCTTGGGATTTCCCCTTTTGGTGAATAAATCCATCCCCACCATGGCTGTACCTCGTGTATGTTTTATTTGTGTTTATTTTTTATTGTTTGAGATGCTGGAGGCTGTTGATACAGCTTATCACGGAGGTTCATGGCATGACCCGTTTCTTCTGTGTAACCTTAGAAAACATTTTACTCTTTTAACAGCAGCACAAATACTGGAGTATAAAATGATGCACGTGAAGGAATAAAACCAGTAATAGAGGATTTAAGAACTGGAGGGGTGATAATAAAATACGAAGACTCACCATGTAACACCCCCATTTTACCAGTTAAAAAACAAGCTCCATCAACAGGATGGCGCATGGTACAAGACCTACAGGCAGTTAACAATGCAGTTGTTCAGAGAGCACCGTATATTCCTGATCCTTATACATTATTAAATTCCCTAAGACCAGATGCTAGAATATTTACTGTACTTCTAGATAAAAATAGTCAGTTCTGGTTTGCATTCACTTTTGAGGGACAAAGATATACCCTTACCAGACTACCTCAAGGCTACCGTGAAAGTCCAACTATATACTCTCAGGTAATGAGTGCAAGCATGGCGAAGTTTGACCCTCCAGGAGGTAGTCAGGTTTGACTATATGTTGATGATGTGCTATTAGCCTCTCCTGATGAGACTTGTAAAAATGACACAATCTTCCAAGAAATCTTCCAAGAAATCTTCCAGAAATCTTCCAAGATGGCGCCGACGATGGCAGCCTCGGAGCTTCGCTCTCTCTTTGTTTGTATATTTTGTGTGTTTTTATGTTTTTCGAGCCACAGTACTGTGGTCTCGGGCCACAATTCTGTGGTCTCATTCAGTAGAGAGGAACTTCTCAACATCAGAGAGTCCTCTCTTGGGATTTTTTCACCATCTTTCACCGATCGAGGTTCACCGAGCTCCTGGCAAGCGGAGCTGCGGTTCTGTTTGGGATACTGCGCCGAAAGCGCCGCAGGGGGAAAGCCTGCTGGCCGGTTTGGTAAAGCTCTGCAAAAGGGGGATTTCTTACCCACCCCTTTCCCAATCCATCTGGCAAAAGGCCGGCTCTCTAAGCAAAAAAGATGGACGAGCTGCTTTTTTCTCACCGGAAAAAAAAACCCACGGACCTCCAGGGAATCAGCGGTTTCTTTTTTTCACCGAGACATGGCTGAGTGAAAACATCCCGGAAAAAACCGCTTTGGGGTGCCCGGACTTTCCCAGCTTTTCAGAGCGGATCGCAGCGCGGAGCTATCGGGGAAAAAAGCGAGGAGGGGGGGAATCTGCTTTTAAAAAAACGAAGGTTGGTGCAGAGACATAAAAGGGGCTGGGGAAAAACATGTACCCGGATCTGGAGTTCATTTTCCATAATCTGCAAACCGTTTTATTCCCCCGGGGGGTTTCCTCGTTTATAATAATCGGCTCAAAATTTTTTCCACCGCATGAGAAGGAATCCATTGCATTGGAGTTCCCAAAGATATAAAACTGTATGTGCCCTTCTATCGGGGGCTCTTCGTCATGCTCTAACAGACCAGCGGGGTTCCCAGACGGGAGCCTCAGCGCTGATCTCTGTAATCATTCCCCTCGGGCCCTTTTAACTTAGAATAAAAAAAGAGCTAAAAAATTTAAAAAAACTGGGTTTGGGGGAGTCGTTCCTTTAAGAGTCTTTAGATAGAGTGTGATCGCTTCATGGGGAAAAACAAGTACCGGAGGGAGCTCCGAGGTGTTGGGCCCCGCAGCAGGGTGCGGTAGCCTCGAACAAAAAACAATTGGTGATTTCCGCCCGCGCCCCGGGAAGCGAAAAAACCCACATTTTTTGGATAGGATAGGGTTGCCCCAGGGAAAGGACAAAAAAAAACAGCTGTGGGCCGCAAAACAGGTAGGAGATTCCTATTAAAAAAATTTCAAGGTTTTTTCCTTAAAAAAACCCCTTGGGCTGTGTTGTTAGTTTCTGACGGAGCTGTTTTTTTTAATTTTTGGAGGCGGAGAAAGGGTTCTGAAATAATTTTTTACGTAGGGGTTTTAAACCGTAAGGGTGTAAAATAAGCGGTGCGACCAAAAGGGTGGCAGTCCGGGAAGAAAGGTACAAAATCTTCTAAAAAGAAACTAGGAAAACCAGGGAGAAGGTTTGAATTTTCCTTTATTGTATGCAGGGAAAAAATCGGATTCCCCTCGCACACAATATTAAAGTGAAACTCCCTGAATGAGGCACGTAAGGCTAATACTCGGTTAGGGTTTTTTGGGTCCCCCAAAATTTTTCCATAAGAAGGGGGGCCCCCAAAAGATACTACCGAGGGGAGGTGTATAGGGGTTTAAAACGGCGTCCCTGATCTTCTTAAAAAAGATCTGAAATCTTCCCCACCCTTTGATCGTAAAGCATGCAGGTGATGCGCAAACTCGGGTAAGGTTTGTAGGGTCCTGGACCCCTCGTTAAAAAAAGGTCCGAAAAGATTAAATTCCCGAAGGCAGGTCTTTTCCCCCTTTTGTGAGTAAAACCAGCTGTGAAAAAAAAAAAAAACAAAAAAAATATATATTTTAGGGGATAAATATAAAAAGGGGTAACATCAACTGGCCAGTGGGGATGTGCGAGAGGGGGATGACTGAAGTGACGGAGGAAAACATTAAGACTGACGGACATTGACTGCTACATGCTGAAGGTAACATGCTAAAAGCTAACCCCAGAAAGCTACATGCTAAGCTAACAGGCTCCCCGGGAGTGTGTAAAAAAAGGTTGTGTGTGGGTAAAAATGATGGGGAAAATCACTAAAAAGACACAGGGATTGAGTCCCGGTTTTAATAATTGTCGCACCCAGAAAAAGGGTGAAAAAGAAATAATTTTTAACCATTAAATGACAAAAAGTGGTTTCTCCCCTCTAAAAATGCTGATTTTAAGGGAAAATCAAACTTTATGGGGCCGATTTTTTGCCCTTTTGTCTGTTTTTTTTTGTGAAATGAATGTCTGTTTCATGTTATGTTAAAAAATTAGGGGATATGGGCAGGATACATTGATTTAAATTTTTTTCTGATATGAAAACTAATTAAAAATTTTTTGAGTTTTTTAGGTTTGGAAAAGCGGTTCCTGGCCATGGGAACCGCCTGCTTGAAAAGGTAAAAAACATTTCAAAACTGTCTGACGCTCAGTGGTTATTTTTAAAAAAGGTATCACAATAAACCAATTAGAGATTGCAAGAGCATGTTTGATCCAGCAGTACCATAAAAATATAATGTTCCAGTTCTTTATGTAAAAACAAAAAGGGAAAAGTGCCGGAAGAGGAAAACAATCTCTCCCCAAAAAACATGATTTTTAAAGAGGGTTTGACTTTTTTTCCAGTCAGAATGATTAAATTAGACTCAAATTTTTCACACAAGATGAAAAAGCACCTTAACAGAATTACTGGACTGGACTAAAAGAAACAAACTTTGTTTACTAAAATTAAAAAAAAAAGTAAATTTATAAAAAAGGGAAAAAACTGTATGGGGGTTTTTTTAAAAAAACTGGGTCAAGACAAACTAAGAGGTAGAAGACAAAACCTTCCCCTTAATTTTTGTGTTCCTCAATTTCATTAAGCCTTTCTAAAATAATGAGGAAGTTTTTTCCCCAAGGTCTTGGGACTCTTGCCCCTCTCACAACCACATAGTACACAAAAACCAAAATCCAAACCCCCAGCGTAGCAAACTGCATGACACTTGGGGACATCAAGACACAAAGTAAGACCACACATACAGAGTTCATGGCCCAACATCTCTGTGAGGATTAAGTCCAGAAAAAAAATGAACCTTTTAAATTCTTACTGAAAGCAAGAGAAAGATGTTTTACAAAAAGTAAATATGAAAAAACAGTGATACAGTAAGTAAACTTTAAACTGAAAAACAAAACGTCTAATTTTTTCCTTACTCTTGGTGAAAAACACATAAAGATAAAAACTGATCAGTATTTCTCAGGGCCATATTTGTGAATTAAAAATTTGCTGAAGTATTTTTCAAAATTACGCAGTATTTCAAAGTTTGAGGGGATGAAAAGTTTAGTTTTTTGTGGCTGACCAAAAAAATAAAAAATCAGGTTTTTCTAGATTGGCAGCAGCAGTTGGTAAAAAATTTTTTTACGAGCTGGATGGGAAAAAACATTTTCAGAACAAAAATGTGACAATTTTAAAGCAACAGGCTTTCAAAAACAATTTTACATTTAGGATTTTAACTCGACCAGGGTTTAGACTCAGATTTTTTTTAAAAACCCCACGGAGGGATTTTTTGAAAACTTTACAACAAAAAATTTGCAGTGATTAAACTTGGGAAAAAATTTTCACTCATTTAAAAGACTTACAGCGGGAAAAAAAACCGCTGTTAAACTTTATATAATTTTGAACAGAATAAAATCTACCATTGCTTCTGACAAGATTAAAATTAGTGTCCTATGTTAAAACTTTGGTTTCACCAAAAAGTAGTATTTTGTTTAAAATGATAGAGTTGATTTAAAATTGAGGAAATTTAAAAGCAAAAAAAGGGCCGGGGAAAATTTTACATACTGATTTATGTCAAGTCATATTTTTTTTTATAAAAGAGCTTTTCTGCAAAAAAGGGCACTCAGGACGCTGTGCATAACGAGGGGCATTGCAGTGAAAAATCAAATAAACGAGGTACGAATATGGAAGGATGGATAAGAAAAAAGAAAGGAAAGTTGGACTGAAAAAATTAACTAATAATGTTTTGATTTCACAGCTATTATTTTAGCATGAATAGATTTATTGAGGTAGGCAGAAGTACAAAAAATTAAATTTTTTCAGTTTTCCTACACGATGCTGTAAAAAAGGGTAAAAAGGGCCAAGTATCCATATTTTTTTGTCAGAAAACCACCAGGTGCTACAAAGGTAGGCTATACTTTCTTTTCTGAACAAAAAAGATTCTTTTAAAAAACTAATTATATTTGGGTTTTTTTTCTTCTTTTAACTCCTTAAAAAGGCTGGTTAAAACAGCAAAAAACGCAATGTCGTTTTTTTTTGTCTTCTTTGTATATTATAATAATAGAAATAACAATGTACAAATAATGGCATTGCCGGGCCCCAATACTCAAAGTTTTTTCTGGAAAGGGGGTTGATGAAGAGGTTCCCTCCCTTTTATTTTCCCTGATGATGTGAGTGTAAACCCCAAAACATGTATTTTTTCTCCTTTGGTGAAGAAGGCCCTGAAAAAGGTGGAAAAAAAGTGAAAATGACCAGCCTGGAAAAAATGCATCTTTTTTTCACATTTTTAAAAAGGAAACATGAGACCCTGGGGGTTCACGGAAACAATAGAATCCAAAGATTGTGTTTGAGGGGTTTAAAACGTGTTGGGGTTGAGAAGAGTGTGGGAAAAGGAATTATGGGGAAAGGGCCCCCGGTATGAAAGGAATTTAAAAGGGGGGCCACATGAGTGAAAGGGTTCATGGATCAAATGGTATGTTTTTAGTTTTCTGTGAGCTCATTTTTGTTTTGGGGTTTCGAAAATTCATAGTTTTGTTCGGAAAACTAATGAACGTTTTTTTTAGATTGCACCACGGTTTTTTTTTCATTTGTTTTTTTAAGGTTTGGTTTTTCCCTATATGTGTTCAGATGCTGGCAAGTTGGAACAAATTTTTTTTGTTTTATCGTCCCCTTCCTTCCTGAACACAGTACTCCCCTGGCCAACCCCTCTGAATCGCTTCTTTTCTGCCGGGGCATGAAAAGAAGCCGTTCACACCTCAAACCATCTCGTCCACATCCCATTCAGGAACAAATTCCTCCCATAAAGTAACCAACCCCCTACCTTCAGATCCTCTGCCTGCACTAAAGATCCCGGAGGAAGATGTAAATAGGCTCTTTCAGCGCATGAAAACAAAGAAAGCTGGAGGACCTGATAACGTCTCCCCATCATGCCTGAAAGCCTGTACACATCAACTTGCCCCGATCTTCACCCGGATCTTCAACAAGTCACTGGAGACGTGTGAGGTCCCCTCCTGCCTCAAATGATCCACCATCATCCCAGTGCCCAAGAAACCCACCATCCTATGATTAAATGACTACAGACTGGTAGCCCTATGGTCATGTGGTCATGAAATCCTTTGAGCGGCTGGTGTTGAAGCACCTGAAAGACATCACAGACCCCCTGCTGGACCCCCTGCAGTTTGCTTACCGAGCAAACAGGTCGGCTGATGATGCTGTCAACTTGGGCCTGCACTTCATCCTGCAACACCTCGACCGTCCAGGGACGTACGCCAGGATCCTGTTTGTAGACTTCAGCTCGGCCTTCAACACCATCATACCAGACATCCTCCACCAGAAGCTCACCCAGCTTAACGTCCCAGCCTCAGCTTCCTGACGGACCGACAGCAGCAGGTGAGACTGGGGAGCATCTTCTCCCGAACCAGATCAACAAGTACTGGTGCCCCCCAGGGGTGTGTTCTATCCCCACTCCTCTTCTCCCTCTACACAAATGACTGCACCTCAGCGGACTTGTCCGTGAAACTCCTTAAGTTTGTAGACGACACCACTGTCATTGGACTGATCCAGGACGGTAATGAGTCTGCATACAGACTGGAGGTGGATCGGCTGGTCCACTGGTGTTGTCAGAACTACCTGGAACTGAACCCAATCAAGACTGTGGAAATGGTGGTGGACCTTCGGAGAACACCACCGCCATACACCCCTCTCACCATCCTCAACAACACCGTGTCAGCTGTGGACCTCTTCAGGTTCCTAGGAACCACCATCTCTGAGGACCTGAGATGGTCTTCACACATTGACACTGTTCGAAAGAAGGCCCAGCAGAGACTGTACTTCCTGAGGCAACTCAAGAAGTTCAACCTTCCACAGGAGCTGCTGGTCATCTTCTACACTGCCATCATTCAGTCTGTCCTGTCTTCATCCATCTCTGTGTGGTTTGGCTCATCCACAAAACAGGACAGGTCCAGACTGCAACGAATAATCAGGACTGCAGAGAGAATAATCAGGGCTGACCTTTCCTCCATCCAGGACCTTTACAGGTCAAGGGTCAGGAAAAGAGCTGCTAAAATCTCTGCAGACCCCACACACCCTGCACATAAACTGTTCAGGGTTTTACCTTCAGGCCATCGCTACAGAGCGCTGTTCACAAAAACTAGCTGCCACAGAGACAGTTTCTTCCCCCAGGCTGTTTCTCTGTTGAACATTTAATAGAATACCAAAAACAGCATACAGATGTTGCAAATGCACCTTTTTATTTATATATGTGTATATTTGTACATTGTAAATATGTATATTCTGTAGTGCAAAAACAAAACCCAGAGAGCAAGTGTACCGGAGTCAAATTTCTTGTTTGTATGTACAAACTTGGCAATAAAGCTGATTCTGATTCTTCAATAGCATTATTGAAACATTTAGCTGAAGTAAAAAGAAACTTCAGTTGTGCAAAAATGAGGTTAAATCCCTAGGCCACAATCTTAGCGCAGGAGGACGCACAATTGTAAAAGAAAGAAAGACTGCAATATTACAAGTTCCAAAACCAGTAACAAAAAAGCAAATGATGTCCTTCCTTGGACTAACTAATTATTGTAGAAACTGGGTGCCAAATTATGCAGAAATAGTAGCTCCATTAAACAAACTAATGTATGAGGAAGAGCTGAAAATGACGTCTGAACTAAAATGGAGTGTAGAAGCTGAAGAAGCATTTACCGACATAAAAAAAGTTCTAGTTTCCAGTACTGCTTTAGCATTACCAGACTATAATAAACCGTTTGTTAAGATGGTAGATTGCAAGGGACATTTTATGACTTCAGTCCTGGTTCAACAAAATGGAGATAAAATGAAACCAATAGCTTATTTCTCCTCAAAACTAGACAGTGTTGCGTGTGCGCAACCATATTGTGTGAGAGCTGTAATTGCAGCCTCAATGGCAGTTGAAGTCAGTGCTACAATAGTGTTATTCCACCCTTTAACTTTAAGAGTTCCCCCCATGCAGTTTCAGCATTATTACTGCAAACAATATGACCTTTCTATCACCTGCGAGACTTTGTCCTGCATGTCAACCTTACCGTCACAACCCCACACTTAACTATAGAAAGGTGCACCACTTTAAAACTCAGCAACATTGTTACCCCCCAACCTGAAGATGGAATTCAGCATGAATGTCAAGAATTAGCAAAAAAAGCAGCAAAAACTAAAAGTGATTTGCAGGATCAACCCCTGGTACAGGGCAAGATAGTCTATGTGAGGGTTTTTCCTCAAAAGATGAGAGAGGGAAAACACAAACAGGATATGCAGTGGTGACAAAAGATACAGTGTTAAAAGCGGAACAATTACCTTCACATTATTCTGCACAGGCTGTAGAGCTTATTGCGTTAACCGAGGCCTGCAAACTATTTGCAAATAGGAAGTAACTATTTATACTGATAGTCAATATGCATTTGCAACAGTGCATACATTTGCTCAATATTGGAAGAATAGAGGCATGATAACGTCTACTGGGAAACCAGTAACGCATGCTGATTTGTTAAAAAACTTACTGAAATCAGTACATCTCCCTAGGATATTAGCAGTCTGTAAGTGTGCAGCTCACACTTCTGGCACAAATGATATAAAAGGAAATGCTTTTGCAGGTAAGACAGCAAAAGTGGCTGTAGCAGGACAAATCAAAATATTAGTTATGGAAAAACAGCATAGTGTAGACAATATTGTGTTAAAAGAAATGCAACAACAAAGCCCACCACAGGAGATAGAAATGTGGAAAAAATATGGGCTGCATTAAAAGATGAAATTTGACCAGATAAGAAGCCTATCCTACCAAAGAACCTATACAAATGGGCAGCAATATTGAGCCATCGTGTTTCACATGTCTCAATGGGGGGAATGGTGGGACAGATAATGTACATCAATATTATACAACATATGGATTTAACTCTTATTCAAAACATTTTTGTAGAACATGTTTAACATGTGCAAAACATAATCCACAAGGGAATCTAAGGCCACAAAGGGGACAATTTCCAGAATCACATCCCCCTTTTCCAAACAATTTCATATGGACTTTATTAACCCCAATGAAGGGAAAAGGATCTGTTTAGTCATTATAGATGCATTTTCTAAATGGATAAAACATTTCCACTAAACATCCAGATGCCTTAACTGTAGCAAAAAGGACTGTGTAAAGATATCATTCCCAGATATGGGTTCCCGAGAAAAATTTAGTGATAATGGACCCCCTTTTGAATCAAAAAAAAAGAAAATAGGAACATGTTTCACAAAAATCTAAGAAAAACCATTGTGCTTACCCCCCTCAAAGCGCTGGATTAGTGGAAAAAAGAAGGGAAAACATAAAAAAACCGCCTGAAAAAAGTGTACTGAAGAGACAGGAAGACCATGGACACAGTGTCTGGATCTAGTAAAAACTGTATATAAACATCACAAGTACCTCAGGGCTAACACCCTATGAAACGTTATTTGGAAGACCATACAGAAAACCCGCCCCCCAAAAATCAGGGGGATTAGATGAAAGAAAAAACCTAGCTGATTATATGAGGAGTATGTTAGAAAAGCAACAGAAACAACATCAAACTAATGAGGACACATTGTAAAAAGGTAATTTCGGTTGAAAACTCCGCCAGGGGAGGTGATTTACAGCCTGATAATAGGGTGGACCCAGACATTTAGAGGCTGGAGAGACCCGAAAGTCAGTGAAGAAAATTAAGACACTGGAACCACTTAGAGGAGCCGAATTTTAGCCAAAATGACTCTTGGATGGATTAGCAATGCAGTCCTATGCTGGGCATTTATACTTTTCCTCATATTGATTTTCTTATTTTTTGGTACCTCTGGGAACCAGACAAGATAAATCAAATGTAAAACACCTGCTATGAGTCATACTAAACGAGTAGCGCTAAAACCAGGAAAGGGAGAACCCAACTATGTGTACTGAAAAACTTCTTATACCTACGGCATTCAAGTGTGCGTGAAATCTAATTTCCACAGCTGTAGTGCTGATCCCACTCATTAGCTTAAACCCAAAAGGGAAGGAAAAGGACAGGATTATAAAAGATATAATTGGTACTTAACTAATGACAGGAGAGACACCCCATGGTCCACGATGGTAGCTGATGAAGGGAAACAATTGGACACCAAAGTGGGGCACCACTGCTTATGCTAGTCATCAAAAGAAGTTGTTTTGACTCCATGAAGGGATAATGCAATCCAAGTAACCATTAACCTCACGCATAACCTCTATTCCCTCCCGACTACCCCTTCATCAGGGAAAAATTTGGGGTTTTCTCCTGTGGGGCCTGGGTTTTGGGGTCAGACCAACTTTGACCTTTTTGTTTGTGAAGTAAAAAGTGAAACAACTCTCCCCCAAAACCACGGCAAAGAGAGTAAAAATTTTGCCAGGAAAAATCAACCACGGATGACTGGTTTCCCGGGTTTTTACCGGAGTATCAGCAACAAAAATAAATGGTTATTGATGGTAGAACAAGTGGGTAACATGACTAAAAAGATGTGTTTTTTGTATGGGGCCCATCCCTTTGTTACAAGTAATTCCAGCTGTAATACCACAAACCCTGTATGATGAAAGTGATGAATCAAACTAATCCCAATGAAACATGTCAGCACTGGGATTCTGTTTTTCCCAAAAAAGCAGATAAAAAAAACCTTTATTCCATAAACGGGTCACCACTGGGAAACTACACATGTATAAAAATACAGAGGAGGGAATAAATTAGGAAATCTCACTGCAGTATGGTGTACTACAAAAGTAAAGAAATAATTTTTAAAACCCTCTCTAGAGGAGACATTTTGGTGGTGGTGTGGTGACGACAGGGGTTTTTGATCGATTACCTTCAAATGTAACGGGACTCTGTACTCTAGTTACCTTATTGTTACCAGTTTCGGTATATATTATGTCAGTAGATGAAGTAACACATGGACTATCTAGTGTAATACCACTTGACTGGCGTAATAGAAAGCACAGAGCTGCAGCTTGACAGACTGAGGGAGACCCTACGTATATTGATGCTATAGGTGTACCTCGAGGAGTGCCTGATGAATATAAATTAGCTGATCAAGTAGCTGCAGGACTTGAGTCAAGTATCTGTTGGTGGTGTACAATGAACAAAAACGTAGACAGGATCAACTATATCCACTACAACGTTCAAAAAGTAGGAAATTGAACACAAAGCGGGGTTTGAAACTGTCCATGATCAATTGGCTTCACCCCTGATGGCATTCCAGAACAGAATTGCTTTTGACATGTTTTCTGAAAAGGGGGGTTTTTGCAATTTTGGAGAACAATGCTGCACATTCATACCTAACAACACTGCTGCTGACGGCGCCCTCACCAAAGCCATAGAAGGTTTGAGATCTCTAAATGGGGAAAATGAAGGAGCATTCTGGGGTAGACACCCGATGTGGGACTCCCGGATGTGTTGGGGAGGTAAAAGTTTTTTAGTATCATCAGTAATAATTTCCTTTGCAGTATTTGCTGCAATTTTGACATTGTGTGGATGTTGTTGTATTCCCTGTCTTCGTTTTTCTTTTAAACCTCTCATCACACGGCTATTTCTCCTATGGAACATAGAGTTAACCAGCTCTATCCGCTACTTAAGCATCAGGATGATCAGGATGATGAGGATGATGATGATCCGACTGACCACTTTACCCAGATTCATCTCTATATAATTCTGTAGTTTAAATGTCAGTAAGTGCCCCTGAGTGTAATTGTATTTGTGCTCATGAAAAATTAATCTTACAGTTAAAAATCCAAAAGAAGTGGCTGTTTAAGTGATATGAGAATATGAGCAAATATAAGATAAACAGGGGGGAAATGTTGGAATAATTGTATATAGATTTATCTTACATTTCCTCTGCTATTTGACCATTATAAACTTTCATGTTGTATGTGTAAGTAAACATGTGATGACTTGTTTGCAGGCAAGGAGGAAAGGTGGAATCGGGATTATGCAGTCACAGTTGAGGACACCACAAAGACAATGGCTGATTGTGCTGAGCAAAGAACGCACATACCTTAAGTTATGAAGACTATGCAAGCTTTGTTTTGTACAAGATAATGGTGTGCGTGACCTATGTCTCATTCCTGCTGTTTGTTCCACCATCCTTAACAGCAGCAACGTTCATTTTAACTAGGGACCACCCTAAATAAAAAGAGGATTCGGAGAGATGGTTTTCAGAGCGGTAGGAGATTTGTAACTGAAAGCACATCTCTGTCCGTTCTCCTCGCAGTGAGTAAGAAACTAATTCTCTTGTCTTTCTCTTCTTTTTGTGATGTTATTGGTATTTTAGGTTGATTAAACCTGACAGGTAGAGTCCAGCAACCGTCCAGAACTTTTGTCATTCTTACTCGACATAATCTTCACCCATTAATCTTCTCTCGGTATGAATCCATCTGGTCAAAACTATTTCTCTGCATTTTTCCTACCTTCACCTTCACTGCCTCAGGCTGCATGCAAGCAAGCTGCGAACGCTGCCGTGAAGCAATAATGTAAAGCCTGAGATATTGACTCCAAACTCTCTCGGGATAGCCTTCATGAAAAAAATTGCTACAAAGAAAAAAAAATTACTCTTCTCCTTGTGGTCTCAGACATAAGCTTTATAAGGACAAAATTCAGACAAATTGCTGCTGTTTTTTCACACTTTGATTTTAAAAATGATATTTATACCTAATTCATCAGTGTTTGGAGATGGATGGTTTACCCACATTTTTAGTCTAATTTCCTTGAGCATTAAAAATAGTTAATGCAAAATATATATAAATAATTTTTACCATGTTCTGCAATCACTGTATAAAAAGTAAAGACATCTTTTTTAGTGGCTTTCCTTCCTTGATTTTAAAAATCCAAATGAATCCACATGTAAGGCAGAAAACTGAAACATTTACAATTTCCCCTGTTGCTGTTGTAGCTCAGATTGTGTGTGGTTTAAAAAATGTTGCAGGTTTCCAGCCTTTTATTCTCACACTCCATTAGCAATTTAATTTCCAAACATCTCAAAATGAGTTTGTCCCTTGATTTATGCTGCATTCTGCTCCATCAACAATCATTATAGGTGCTGTAATAAGCCTCCCAGCTTGTCTCTACCTTTCATTTACTCTCTCAGCTGTGCTGTGTAAAAATAGTTGCGCTGTTTTATGATGTGCAACAGACCTTTTTGGCAACTGTGATTTCTTAAAAACCGTGATTAGACTCTGGCTGTTTACTTTCCTCTGCCTCCCACAGCTGTTTAATATTCACACTTATTAGAGGGAAAGTCCAGCATTTAGAAAATGTGGGAGGAAGACAAAAAGAAGGAGGAATCTTTGCTGATGTGTATTATAGTGAAATAATCCTTACAGATGTAGGTGGGGGTGTATTTAAATGGACTATGTGTATGTTAATATTGAGCTTACTGGAAATTACAGAATCAATGATTGTGCCTGTCACACAGCAGTAACACCAGAAAAAAACATAAGGCTATTTGATTATTGTTAGATTTCTGCTCTTTGACTGATTTGTGAAGGTTTCTCTTAGAATAACCAAGGGCAAATGAATAAGTAATAGAGTAAGATCAGGCAGCTGAGAGGCAGCTTTATTAGCAGTCTAGTAGTTCAAAAATCAGCAGTAAACCAGAGATCATACGAAATAAGTCTGCAAATAAATCATAAAACTACACCAATGATTAGGACAAGCAAGAGGTAGACTAATAATAAAACAATCTGGCAGAGCGCCTTCCAAAAGTATTCAGATCTTGAACTATATCACATTCTGCCTTGATACAATTCAAACTTAAATGTATTTTATGTAACAGCCCAACACACAGAGGTGCACGATTAGGATGTGGAAGAAAACTGATATGAGGTTTTCAGTTTTTTGTCAATCTGTATTAACGCCCTTTACTCTGATGCCCCTAAATAAAACCCAGAAGTCACTTCAGAAGTCACTTAATAAACGGAGTCCACCTGTGTGTAACTCATTCTCAATGTGAGCTGTTCTGTGAAGGCCTCAGATGCATGAAGATCAAGGAACAGCAGATCACTAAGTGATAAAGTGGTGGAACAGCTGAAAGCATGGATAGGATAAAAAAACAATATATCAAGCTAATACCAAGACATTGCTGTAACCCCATCCCTGAAACCAGGAGAGTAGAGCTTTATTTGGAGAAGCAGCCAAGAGACCCATGGTAACGCTGGAGGTTCTGCAGAGATCCACATCTCAGGTGGAAGAATTTGTCAGGAGAAGAACTTTTAGTGGTGTACTCCACAAATATGGCCTTTATTGAAGAGCAGTAAGAGGAACACAGTTGTGGAAAAAAGGCTTGTCACAGCCAAGCTGCATAGTGGGTACATCACATTGCTATCATCCTTGCAATACCCGAGTGCAAAATAGCAGTTGCAGAAAGAGAAGCTCTTCTGGATGCAATACTTCAACAAATGTACATAAAGCAAACAAAAAAAACCTTCAGGCAGAAACCTGCATGATGATGTCAAACTGCTAATTTTTTGGAACAATAGCTGAAGCTATTTCCTCTTTGCTGCAGCTCAGACCCACTCCTCATTTCTGCCAAAATATTATTGGAGAAGAGGCAAGAAAGAAAAACGACCCAGCTTGAAGCCAAATGTGCGTTTTGTTCTTTTTAATGTAAAAGCTAACATTAGCACTGCTGCTAGCTGCAACTGGAAGTTAGAAAATATCAATTAAAAACATCATCCAGCCCTTTCTTCAAACGTTGCATAATGGTTTGTAATCCATCAATGGATTGCGTCATTTAAGCAGATAATTAATGCAGTGATTGAGTTCAATAGTTTTTAACACTGCTGTTGTTGATAAGGTTAAATTAATGTTGGTGACTGATTTTTAACCTCCATGATAAAAGGTTCTGTTGAAATGAGTTGCCCCAGGTCTGGATAAACCTACAGCAATGTCAAACTGTTATAAACTTACACAAGAAAAATCTTTATTTCTAGTATTTTTATTACATAATTTGCTCACAGCTTTGTTTTGTTCTGGATCCCTGAGTTTTCTGCTGCAACTCTGAACTGCAGAGTTGATCATCCTGAACTCTCCTGGGTTTCTAGTTCAGAAATGATGGGCTATACAAAGTACTAGGTATGTGTTCAGATGTCGGTGGGTCCATTAACGATTGGACCTTATGGATTAAGAATAGGATGTCATCAAAGTTCATGTACATGTAAAAGTAGGAAGACAAATACTTTTGGCAATAAAGTGTATCCTGTATTGTCTCGTCTCTTTAGCTGGGTGTATCGTTACACCTCTACAGAAGGTATACCTGTTAAAATGGTTCTGTTTGTGAGAAGAAAGTTATTTGAAGTGTACCAGCTTCTCCCAGAGTCTTTTCTTGTTCTAGTTGGTCAAATCTTCTAATTTAAACCTATACAGAAAAGGCATTGTTAAACATTTGCACTCAGCCTTTTGAATATTTTCGGTGAGTGGGAGACAGACAGAGCGCAGCTTGAGATCAAGTGGGCTCGAGAATTAATTATGAGACTAATTATGAGATGGAGAAGTGATTGTGAAGACAAAGCAGTAATCACAGAAATACATTGTAACTCTCTCTTTGACAGTGATCATATTCTAAAGCCTAAAGAAAACATATACGAAGCAATACTTTTCAGCAGAAACCTGCATGATGATCTCAACCTGCTGATTTGTGGAACAATAGCTAAAGCTATTTCCTCCTTGCTGCTTTGAGTGCTACAGCTCAGATCTGCTCCTCATTTCTATTTAATGATAGTTGTTCAATATTTCAAGTGGAAATAATATGTGATATGCAATATGTTAGACACAGGAAGAAATAAAGTTCCATCCTTCAAGAAACAAAATTTAAGCACAAAAAAGCTTTCCAAATGACCTAAATTTGGCCAACCAACATACTTTGGTGTTATACTGAGGTTGTAATATGCACATTTCTCTCAACCCATCATTCACATGGTCATGTGGTGTCAGAGGCACCAGGCACTTGGACCTAGCGATCTAATTTATGTCCAGAAACATAGACTGGGAGCTCAAGTTCCTGACAGCTGTGCAGCCGTTAAAGGACATATGCTGTCTAAAAATAGACCCAAAGATTGTCCTGGAAGGCAATTAGAGGAAAATTACAGGCCAACTAACGTCATAACGACATGGTTATAATTATTTAAAAGTGATTGGTCGTCAGAAAAGGTGTCATCAGCATAGCAGTTGAAGCTTGTTTCCTAATATTAATTTAGGACACCTAACAATACATGATTTAGGTAAAAACATCAGGCAGACCTGTTTGGTAATGACTTGAAAAAACGAACATAAGGAATTTAACCATTTTAATGTAATACCCTGCACACTATGAACTCCCCATTCTATCAAACCTCTGAACTTATGTTTAAAACAATTATTATTATTATTATTCAAATCTTTTATTGATTTTAAAGATTTTTGAACAGCATTACAATTCACAAAACAATAACAGGAGCTAACAAATCAAGAAGGCCACACCTAGGAAGGGGAAAAAGGGTGGGGTTGCTCTTTCTCCAAGGAGAATTCAGTCTTAAAGTACAAAAGACACGGCTACCACGTAATGCTGTATTTCTGAATAGAGCCATTGACAGTATGTTTCAAGTGTTCAACTTCAGGTGGGACATAACATCTTCTGCCCACCGCTTGTGAGACGGAGGGGCCGCTTTCTTCCAATTAAGCAGTATTGAATGTCATGCGCAAATCTAACTGTTTTTGAGAATTGATACACTCTATATAAACAATCATGTTAATAATTATGCTTTTCAAATGGGAATGATAATTCTAGCCTTCTTTTGCTGCTGGTTGAGTAAAACCTGGTTTTATTGCGACAAAATGTATTTTTTGGAATCTGTGACCTCTCTGCTTACAGCAGACATGCTGGTTGTGTGTGTAGAAGCTTTGTGGTGAACAGCTTAGACCGAGTTTTGTGGTTACGTCATTTGGTGGAGTTTATTTTCTGATTCAACTGCCTTTTGTTGTAACTGTTTGTAGAAATGGTTTATCTCAGCTTTTAGCCAAGATTCCACTTGTTCTGTGGACACCAGATGTTTAACTAATGGAACTTGCAGTAAAAAAGTAGAAGAAAACAAGTAAAATTTTTCCCCCAGTACTGGGGGTTGTGGCTTAAGAAGTTAAAGAAATATATACACAAATGTAAGTTTATGCCACAGGTTCGTGCAATAGTACCCATACCCGCTAAACTTTTCCATATTTTGTCCTTTTACAACAACAACAATGTGTTTTAGTGGGGTTTTTGTTATGGTTTTGGAGTATGTGTGTGCTGGATGTTCTTGTGTTCTTGCTCCAGAAGCTGCCGGGGCTGGTATCTGCAATCAGCTCATCTGGTTCAGAATACTTAAGGAACTTTCTGATGATCATTTAGTCAAGCCAACCATTAGATCTTTCCTGATTTTCTTGAACAACCCCTTTGTTCTTGGCTGTTCATGTTTTTTGTCCTTTGCTCTCTTACAGAATAAGAGTTTCCGTAAGAATGATATCTACATATAATTTCCCATACACTTTAGAATTGGGCTCTACATTGTGTTGTTCTAACACATAGATTAAAGATATTCAAGTTTGTTATTGTGTATTGTGTTCTTTGCATGGAATTTGTATGTTTTCCCAATGCATATGTAGGCTCTCTCTGGGTACTCCAGCTTTCTCCCACAATCTGAAAACATGACTATTAGGTTAGTCGGTCTCTCTAAATTGAGTACATGGTTGTTTATGGTGTGTGTCTCTGTGATGGACGGGCAACCTTTCCAGTCTGTGCCTCGCCTCCCGCCCAATGACTGCTGGAGATCTCTAGAAAGATACTTTCTTTGCTACAAATAAGCGTAGTTGTAGTAATAAAATCTGAAAGATTTAAGGCAAAATTGGTCAGATTTACTTAACTCAGAAGGACAAAACTGATGCATTGTCGTGTTTTGATCAAAGGTTAAAAACCTGCTCGCCTCTTGAACTAATATATAATAACAGAAATCTATTATTTATGGTAACAGAATGCCATGCCACAGCAACATGTCTGCTGGAAAACTGAAAAACCATAATAGAAACGTAATGATTATTGGATACAATATCCTTTATCCAAGAGATATATCAATATTTATATCTGTATCTGCTGATAGTCTGACCTTTAGTCTCAAAGCTTTCAAACGGTAATAACTATATCATTGAATAACAGCTCTTAATAATTGACTTCAATTCAGTCAGTCATTTTCTACCGCTTATTCCATAGTGGGTCGCGGGGAAGCTGGTGCCTATCTCCAGCAGTCTATGGGCGAGAGGCGGGGTACACCCTGGACAGGTCGCCAGTCCATCGCAGGGCGATGGACTGGCGATGGACACAAACAACCATGCACACACGCATTCATACACCTAAGGGCAATTTAGAGTGACCAATTAACCTAACATGCATGTCTTTGGACTGTGGGAGGAAGCCAGAGTACCCGGTGAGAACCCACGCATGCATGGGTAGAGCACGTAAACTCCATGCAGAAAGACCCCCGGCCAGGAATCGAACTCAGGACCTTTTTGCTGTAAGGCAACAGTGCTACCAACTGCGCCACCATTCAGCCCTCAATTCAATTCAAAAATACTTTATTCATCCCAAAAGGAAATTAAATGTTGTAGCTCATTATGTAGGTGTGATGGAATTTTCTTATCAAAGTGAGAGAGAAGTCGGCTCATTAATAGACAAAGGCTGGACTTTATCTTTAAGAGGTTTATTCAAAGGTATACAGCGTTTGAAGACTTTGTCACTAAGCAAGTCAAATGAACAGAGCAACAAGCACAAGTCACACACATGTTTTTATACCAAAAAGCAAAGTGTCCTCTCTACTTCAAAAGAGTTTAGTTTTATGGCCCCTAAACCCTTCCCAGGTCAGAGGTAACAAAGTTATTCATGAGGGCCCAATCTGCCCTCCTTCCAAACATAACCCTTTAGGGAGTGTTAACCATAAACCTTCTGGTAATGGATTTAGAGTCCATCTGCTCTAAATAACAGAACACTAACAAAAACACAGAGGTCAGAGGAGAAAGGTAAATGAAGTTCATAGCACTTAAGAACGAATTTCCCTTACATAGGTTTTTTCAAAGAGCCGTTGTAAATGCTGATGGCCGTGGGCAGGAAGGATCTCCTGTAGCGCTCTGTCTTACAGCAGATATGAAGTCTCTGACTGAAGACACTCTGTTGTTATAGGACAGTCTCATGAAGAGGATGCTCAGGGTTCTCCATAATGTTCTTCATTTTATGAATAATCTGTCTTTGCACAATGATCTCCAGATATTGCAGATCCCACTGAAGGATAAAACTTTTTCAGCCATTTCTCTGTCGACCCAATGTTTGATGAATTAACAAAAAATTATTCTCGTACTCGTAGTCTTCTGCTTCTTCTGGGACCGGATTGCTCGGGCAGCAGACTAAGCAGAGACACCCAGACGTCCCTCTCCCCAGACACCTACTCCAGCTCCTCCGGGGAGAGCCCAAGGCGTTCCCAGGGCAGTCGAGAGACATAGTCCTCCCAGCGTGTCCTGGGCCGTCCCCTGGGCCTCCTCCTGGTGGGACGTGCCTGAAACACCTTCCGAGGGAGGGATCCAGGAGGCATCTGGTGTAGATGCCCGAGCCACCTCAACTGGCTCCTCTAGATGTGGAGGGGCGGCGGCTCTACTCCAACCTCCTCCTGGATGGCCGAGCTCCTCACCCTATCTCTAAGGGAGTGCCCGGCCACCCTACGAAGGCAACTAATTTCAGCCGCTTGTATCCGGGATCTCGTTCTTTCAGTCATGACCCAAAGTTCATGGCCATAGGTAAGGGTAGGAACATAGACACCAAGTCACTGGAACTCCTCCAGTTGAGGCAGGGACTCCTCTCCAACCTGAAGAGGACAAGCCACCCTTTTCTGGTCGAGAACCATGGCCTCGGACTTGGAGGAAATGATCTTCATCTCCAGGAGTACGGAGTCGGGGGCCCTTTATTAGGGGTGGTTTGGGGACCAGTGGATTTCATCTTTTCTATTTGCAGATGACGTGGTCTTGCTGGCCCCCTCTAGCCAAGACCTACAGCAAAAAACTATTCTATTATATTCTATTTCATTTTATAATAAAGCAGATCCAAATTAATCTGTCTGTTAATGTAACTCACCGTGTTTCTTCACCTCTATTGTCACAAATGCCCACTCAAAGTTACATAAAATCAAAAAATGCCTTAGTTATAAATAAATGTGTGTCATAATTCCATCTGGAGGTGGACCAGAAATGCAGGACGAGCGGAGACAGTATGGTGAGTTGAATTCTTAATTTAATAGAAAAGCCAACTTACACGTAGGCAGACGCTGGTTTGACAGGCAATCCAGGTCGTACAGCACATGAACAATACAGGCTTCTAGAATCGGAATCACAGGCATAGCATAACCAAAGTAGACTAGGATCGACTAGGTTAGACTAACGACCCCACGACGAACACAGAACAAAAACAGACTTAAATACAGCAGGGGAAGCGCGTGAAACAATGGGGCAGGTAATCGTGGGAAACAGGACACAGGTGTGGACATGGCTTGCAGGGACAGGTGAACCAGATTATGGATGACAAGGACATGAGGAGGTGGACGAGAAACAAAGAGTAAACAAACCCCGGGAAACAGATCACAAGGGGAAAACAGCGACAAGAGGAAAACAGTACTAAATTACATCACTAAGCAAACCTAAACAAAAGTAAACAAACATAAAACCTACTAGTCTAACGTAACACTAACAGGGGTTAACAAGGAACTGAAGAAAACAGAAAGACACCTGACTGCATGGACAAAAACCATTCTAAGTAATAAATAAATGAGAAAGCAACCACCAAGGGAACTATGGGCGAGGGGAGAAAGAACTACTAAAACTAGGAGGCAGGAGAGAGAACAAAACTATCAGGGAACAAAAGGAATAAATAAACAGAACTACTAAAACCCAAAGGACAGAAACATCAAGCTGAAAAGTAAACAAACACAAAACCACAACAAAGTCCAAAATGGCCGATCCCGACAATGTGTTTCTTGTGGATTTTTGTTCTGTTTGGAGCCTTCAGAAAGATAGATTCCCTTGAAATAATGCATTCATATACCATGTAAATTCATAATGACTGGATTCAAACTTTATTTTATATAGGTGCACACATAGCAGATGCAAAGCAGTAAAACTTTTAACGACTGTTTAACGACTGAACAGAGAAAAAGAGAATACCACAAATTTTTTCTGGTTGTAGTTAAATACACAAATTCAAAAACTAACTGAAGCTTCCCACTTCACAGAAGTGTTAAAATCATGAGCCCATTTATAACTGACGCAATCTTATCATCTTAATTGTTTTATTGGAATGAAAGTGAACATGTTTGGTATGATTGACATGAGAAACTATCACAGCTCCTACCTCAGAGTTCCTTTACAGTAGACAAAGACCCTGAAGTGCTCTCCATGCTCTACTGTACATGACCTGATAGAAAGTCAGATTTGGGTGAAGGTAATCATGTCGTCACTACACTCACGGAAATAAACATTTCCCTGCAATATTCTTCAGCATTGCACTAGAAGATCACACTTGCATAGAGCCCCTCCATCTATCTGTTCTAGCTGGTTTTCTACATCATAGAGCAATTTTCATATGGTGTGAAGGGGTTCTGTAGTTCTGAAGCTTGTAAATGATATTTGGCAAGACCAAAGTTGAAAAAAAAAAAAAATTCGGAGTAGTTTGACTTTTGTAAATATTGACATTGAACATCCCAGTGCAGTTTCAATAAAAATTGCCTTCCTGTAAATCAAAGGTTAAAGATTTAGGTTTTTATCCTCTCAAGGTCAACAGCTGCTGTGAGGATGCAAAATGCACTTAATGAAAGCATAAATGTATTGCCAAATATGGTGTCTAAATTAGAAAAAAATGTATTATGCATTTCAAAAAGATTGATCACTTTTTATTCTTATAGTTGTAAGGATTATGAATCTGAGAATATTATTCAATATTTAATATTATTGTTTTTATATTTATCAAATAATATTTCGGTCTGTTAAGGGTTGTCCTGTGAATACCAGCCCAGTAAGGCGATGGTATTAGGACAAAATAGAAAAGTGATTAAGCCAAACTCTGACATTATTGAACAGCATAAACTCTGCACACACAAGGAATGAATTCACACAATTTCTTAAAATATAAGAATTTATTAACAAAAATAAGTCAACTCAAAGTCAAACAATCCAACTAAACTACCAAGCAGAATTAAAGAATAAGGAAGACTAATGGGCTATGTACAATATAAACAAGTTGATTAAAAAGATGATTGAAAACCATGACCAAAAGAGTGATGCAACATTACCATGCAATGTTATTTATTTTTGAGAACCAGGGATTATCTTGAAGAATCTGGAAATGAAGTTAAATTAGTGTTGAAACTAACTTAGGCAATAATCAGCATACTTTTAGACAACCATTCACAATGCAAGATCAGATAAAATATTATTTTAATAAAATAATGTTTTGAATAATGATCTGCTGAATAAAACCAACCTTCTGGATGACCATTTCTCAACGGTGTCTAATTAGCTGCCTTTATTTATTAAAATAATATTTAAAGAAATATTATTAAGGGAGTATTTGGAAAAGAGCCAAATATTTCTGAAGAAATGGGCCTTACTGGTGTTTACTTGTTTTCAAATTTAGTAAAATGATGTTTAGGGATTATTATTCACTAGCTTGAAAACTAACAACCTTTCTGTTAAATACTCTTTAGTAGCAAGCACAGGTTCTTACCGGTTAGCAGTTGAGCTAACAAAAGAAGCTGATAGCTTAGCACCAGAATCAAACACATACCTCTAAAATACCAGGGTTAATAAAAGGGTTAAAATGCATAAGCGCGGACAGCGCGTTATGAGCAACCTTCTGTTTAAAATCACCCTTTAAGTAAAGTTTGTCTTAACTTTAAAAACACACAAACAAAGAACACAACCTGAACACGTGTGCTGCAGATATTCTGCTGAGTTCAACACAAACAAAACCAAACTTCATAAAATGAAAAACGTTTAGATCATTTCAATCTAAATCTTTCTATTATTGTTCTGCCCAAACCTAACCTCTGACCATGCTGAGGAAAAGCTGTCTGGGGCGGCGAAGTTTGAAGAAACGTCCACAGTCTTTAAACGGTTAGCTGCAGCTAACCTCCTTATCTGTGGGGAGTGGCGGCTGCTCTGTCGCCGCCCAAAACTGCACGTTACCGTAACCACGGTGATGCGGCTCCTGTTGTCCTTCTCTCAGACAGGGAAAACCACTCCGCTCGGCTTCGTAGAGACCGCGTCTCTGTAGGGAACTTCTCTGGGACAGTTTGCTTCTGCAGGCCTCAGAGAGAAAGTAAGCAATGCTTACACCTTAATTTCCCCGTTCATGAATGAAAATACCGGATGCACATACAGTATTTCATTCGTACTTAACTTTGCATATGATCGATGATCGTATGACATCTTTGGATCCAGTTGAAGAGTTTATGTCTTCTTCTTCTTCTTCTTGTTGGTTTTATTGGCGGTTGGCAACAAACTTTTTCTAGCATTACCGCCACTTACTGGTATGGAGTGTGGTTCATGTCGGTCTATCTATTTATATATATATTTAAATTCTACAAATTAAATAATAAAATAAAAAAATAAATAAATAAATCCTACCTATATATACAAATATACATACTTACACATTACTTTGTATTCTACCCATATATATCCTCCATACTTTCACAAATTTATCTACTATAATCAAATTCTTTGAAATAAATCAGTTTTCTTTAAAAATTTTATCACTATTTGTATATGTTTACTCCCTAAATTCTTCCTCAAAATATCTAATAAATTAACCTTTTCCTTAATACCTTCAACCTGTCTCCTCATATATCTTCTTTCTCTTTCATATTTATGACATTCTAATATAACATGTTCTATTGTTTCATATTTTCCACAGTAATCACATTTACCAGTATTATGCTTTTGAATTTTAAAAAGTGTATAGTTAAGTCCTGTATGCCCAAATCTTAACCTTGTTATCACTCTTTCCTCCTTTCTATTTCGTCTTCCATTTCTTCTTTCTCCTACTATCTTCTGAATTTTATAAAACCATCTTCCTGTTTTTCCTTCATCCCACCTTTTTTGCCATTGTTCCATCAGTTTTCCTTTAACAATACTCTTTCCCTCAGATTTACTTGTTTTAACTGTAAAACTAATAGGATCTTGAATTACCCTCTTTGCCATTTTATCTGCCCTCTCGTTTCCTTCTACTCCAATATGTGCTGGAACCCACACAAATATAACTATCAAGCCCATTTTTTTGTATTCTGTATAATGTATGAAATATTTCTAATAAAATGTCCATCCTACTATCTGATTGATTATATTTTAAACTTAATAATGCAGAGCTTGAATCTGAGCAAATTACTGTTTTTAATGGTCTTATGTCTTCTACCCATTGTAAAGCTAATAATATTGCCAACATTTCTCCTGTGTATACTGATAAGCCGTCTATAATTCGTTTTCCTATTTTTATATTGAATTCTGGTACTACAAAAGCTATTCCTACTTTTCCATTTATTTTTGATGCATCTGTATGTATTTGAATATTTCTATAATAAATATTTAAATGTATCTGTACTGAATAACTATCTACGATGTAAAATTTATCTTGCTTCTTTTCCATTATTGACATATCAACTGTTGCTTCTGGTAGAATCCATGGTGGTATAATTGATATTGGTGTAGTTTGACTAATTTCTAAATCAATCATTTTAAATTCTTTTATTTTATTTTCAATTGTCCATCCGAAACTCTTCATTTCTTTCTTTTCTTTTTCCCAACATGGTTTTAAAATTTCCCAAACTGGATGATCCAAATTATTACCCTGTAAATTTAACCAATAATTTATTTCTAGTTTTATTCTTCTTAACTCTAACGGCATTTCTCCCATTTCTATTTCTATTGCTGCTGTTGGTGTAGTTTTAAATGCTCCAGTACATAATCTTAATGCCTGATGTTGGATAAAGTCTAATTTAACCAGATGTGTTTTAGCTGCTGAACCGTAAACTATACAACCAAAGTCTATGTTAGATCTTATCATTCCTGTGTAAATCTGTTTTAGTGATTTCCTATCTGCTCCCCAGTCACTGCCAGCCAAGCATCTCATAATATTTAAAATTTTCTTACATTTATCAACAACTTTTTGAATATGTATATTCCATTTTAGTTTTTCATCAAACCATAATCCTAAAAATTTTATACACTTTACTTGCTCTAATTCTTGGTTTTATAAGTTTAATTTTATTTGCTTGTTTATTTTTTTCTGGTTAAATATCATTACTTTGGTTTTTTCAACTGAAAACTTAAATCCCCATTGTAACGCCCATTTCTCTATTTCAATAATAACTTCTTGTAATTTCTTTACAATGATATCTACATTTTTTCGTCTTTTCCAAACAGCTCCATCATCTGCAAAAAGTGAACATCCCATTACTTTTCCAATATCTTTAAAAACATCATTTATCATAATTGAGAACAGTAACAGACTTATAATACTCCCCTGTGGAGCTCCATTTTCTACTATATATTTTCCTGAGATCACTTCCCCAATTCTAACTTGTATTTTCCTATTTGTTAAAAAGTCTTTAATCCATTTAAACATTTTCCCTTTAATGCCCAGCATGTGTAATTTAATTAATAATCCCTCCACCCACATCATATCATGCTTTTTCTATATCAAAAAATACTGCCAATACACTTTCTTTATTTACCTGTGCTCTTCTAATTTCATGCTCTAAACATAGCATTGGATCATTAGTACTCCTCCCTTTTCTAAAACCACTTTGATACTTTGACATACATCCTTTATTATTTAAATAATATACTAGTCTACTATTAATCATTTGTTCCATTATTTTACATAGATTTGATGTTAAGGCTATTGGTCTATAATTTCCTGGATTTGAGTTATCTTTTCCTGGTTTAGCTATTGGTACTATAATTAATTCCTTCCAGTTCAGTGGTAATTTTCCCTCCTCCTAAATTTTATTGTATAATTGTACTATTATATCTTTCGATTTTTCACTGAGTTCCCTTATCATTCTGTACCAAATTGGATCTTTACCTGGTGCTGTATTTTTTGTCTTCCTAAGTGCATAATTTAATTTGGCTTTTGTAAACTCAACATTTAACAAATTATTTGTTTCTTCAACACTCAGTAATACATCTTTATATATAAGTTTTGTATTTTCTCTTCTTTTTCTTCCCTCTTCACTAATTTTATTTGAACTATTAATTTTACTAAATATTCTTGCCAATATTTCAACTTTATCTTCATCTTTTATTACATTTATATTATTTATTTTTAATATAGGATATTCAAACTCTCTCTTTATGCCATTCATTCTTGTAATTATTTTCCAAATTTTTTCTAGTTTTGTTTCTTTCTACAGAAATTTCTCCAATATTCTCTTTTTGCCGTCTTAATAGTTCTCCTTACTATTGCTTGCTTTCTTTTATAATCAATTAAATTCTTATAAATTGGATTTCCTTTTAGTACCTTAAATGCTTTATTTCTTAACTTTATTGCTTCTTTACATTCATTTGTCCACCATGGTACCATTTTCTTATTATTTTTACACCCTGCTTTCTTTATAGAATTATCTGCTGCTTCCATGATTATTTTACAAATGTTTAAATTGACATTATTTATATCCATTCTCATATCTACTTTCCCTAAGTTTATTTGACTCAAGTATCTAAATTTAGTCCAGTCTGCCTTATTAAAATTTAGTTTTTTATTGACATTTATATTCTTATTATTTAAATCCTACTCTTATTGTAATGGGATAATGATCACTACCTATTGTTGAATTTTTATCAATGAACCACTCACACCTACCAGCTAAACCCTTTGAAACCATTGTTAAATCAATAACTGATTCCATCCCTGTTCTTACATTGTTTCTTGTTCCCCTCCCAACATTAATACATACTAGATTTTTTATTTCCATTAATTCTTCTATAACTTGTCAATTTTTAACATTACAGTTAACCCACAATGTATTATTTGCATTAAAATCCCCACACCAAATTACGTTCCCTTCCAAATATTCATTTAACTCCTCCATTATTTCAATTGACAATGTTTTACATGGATTATAACAATTTATTATTTTAAATTTACCTTCTTCCCATATCTCACTTACTATATATTTAAGTTCCTTCCCTTTCCCTAGTACCTGATATTGTATCCCTTGCTTAATAAATATTCCACATCCTCCTCCACTTCCCTCCAGTCGATCTCTTCTTACACCATCATATCCTTTTATCACAAAATCCAATTTTGATTTTAACCATGTTTCCTGAACACAAATAATTTCTGGTTGTTCTTCAAGATTATCAATATAACCTTTAAGTTCTTGTCCGTTAGCAATTAAACTTCTTGCATTCCATTGTAATATTAACATGTACTACTTTCACCAGATGTTCCTTGTCTCCCATCTACCTCCAACTTTTTATTTATGTTCTCCCATGATCCCTCCTTAAACCCCAAAAACTTTTCAGCTCCTCTCACTATTATTTTAATCTTCTCAGTTTTATGCTTGGCTTGGTCAGTACAGTTGATAACATATGCTACAAATAATATTAGTTTTTCTACTGATATTGTAACATTTTCTTCTGACTGTACTTTGCTTTGCTGTGGAGTTTGACTCGCTATTTGTTCAATCTTTCTTGTTTTCTGTTCCTTCACATTTTTAACTGCTTCTGCATAGCTTATGTTTTTAGTCATTTTAATCTGTATGATTTCTTTTGCCTTCTTCCTTACTTCACATCCTCCATACGTAACTCTATGTTGACCTCCACAGTTACAACATTTTTCTTGTACTTCTTCTTTACATTCTTCTAACTTGTGATCATCATTTTGGACATCTCTGCTTCCCTTTACAAACTGCTGCTATGTGTCCATACCTTTGACATTTGAAACAACGAAGTGGTGGAGGGATATAAGGTCTGACCTGAAAACTGAAGAGTTTATGTCTGTTTGCCAGCAAAGAGACATTAGCGCGCTGTTCCTCTCCGGCCAGTCTCTCAGCGGAGTCCCGGGTGGTAGAGATGGGGCTATTGCAAAGGGGGTGCTTTTATACAGCCAGTGGCATCATGGGAAGTCCGCTGTTACCCCCAATTCCTAAGTTGTGCCGGAAGTGGGTTAATGCAATATATTTTGAAAGTTCCAGAAAAGTCCGTAGCGCATTTCCTGTTGCAACTCATGGCTGTGGGTCCAAACAAAGTTACACTCAAATAAGTCTTAACCAAACCCTTACAAGCTAGTGTTGTTATGGTTGAAGGTTTTTTATTTTTAACCCAATGCATGAACACACTGGCAGCTGCAAAGTAAGGTAAAGTTAAGGTATTCTGTACAAAATAAATAATGTCTGAAAGTCTCTGAGAAGCTGCAAAGCTGGGAATGAGAAGGAGGAGGAGAGAAATGAGGTTAGAGCAGCTCTGGGGAGTTAGTTAGAATTGTGTGTATTTCTGTTTACCCTTACTTGGATTGTGATGGTTACCATTGGAGATCCAGGGGTGGGTGAACCTTGTGGCAGCAAGTAGTACAGGAAAACACAACTGCTGATTCCAGCTGTAAAACATAAATTTACAAAACTACATTTCCCGGAAAGCTAATCATTCAATTTTATCTCTTCCCTGTCAACATAAAATAATTATAATAATATTAATAAAAACAACAACAACAATAATAATAATAATAAAAATAATAAACTGTTAAAATTAAGTTTATTTTTCTTCTGGAACAATGACATGAATTTGCATTATTAACTACATCATTAACATTTGCTAAACACATTTATGACCTCTGCTTCACAGGTTACTTTGAAAAAGACATTTTAGTCCTGGTTAATGGAGATGCTCACCTCCTGAATATTTAACTGTAGCCATGTTTGTTTGTCTCTGTGTTAAACCTTTGACTGACTGGCTGTCGGCTCCAGGTTTATCCTGCAGCTGATGACAGCTGGAACTCTTTATTATCCAGAATGAAGCAGATACAAACAAATCAAAAGAGATAAAAACACAACCACTAATCTGTCATTTATATTCCGGTTATTTTCACATTTCCAGATATTGTTTTTCTAGATTCTGTGTCCCCATCTAAATGGAACATAATTAATATTGTGTTTCATGAGTAGGCTTTTACCATTATTGATCTCTTTTAACCAGTGACTGCAGACCAGTAATTTGACAAATTACAGGTTGTTCCTACCAATAACATCTTTTTCTTGTCCATTATCTCCTGAAAGCAAAGAGATTCATTTGGAAAAACTATAACCAAAATGAGGGAAAGGTTCATATAAATTATCCAATTCAGTTTAAACAAAATTCACATTTTTACAAGTTATAATTGATAGTTCTGGGTTTTATGCAAATCATTTTCTCTTAGGGGAACAATTCTCAAAGATCTGGACAAAACCTGCCCTCATGTCCAGAACCAGTCAACCCTTTATTTTAAGGCATGCTTAGCAAGGGCTCAGCTGGCAGCTGTTTGAGAAAGACCTGAGCACAACACAACATGCTGCTCTAACTCGAGATGTTATTCATCAAAATGTTCAATACGATAACTCATAACCTTAAAGGAAATGCTTTATGAGATGAATTATCAAGGAGTCAAATTAAAACAGAGAGAAAGCAAGCTAGCATTAGCCTAACATCTCTGCAACCTCATCCTCAGCAGGGTGAGATGTACGTTTAGCTCAAATGTACAGAAATAATCAATATCACAAGCAGTATCATAACGAATGCCTACTCTGTAGTACTGCAGGAAAAAACAGGTACCAATAAAGAAACGTGAACCTGAACCTAACTTGTGGTTTTCTGTGAAAAGACATTTTTATCTTAGTTGGAGGAAAGTTTGTTGTGCAAGGTCAGATCAGTGAGTTTATGAACACTACAATTTGTTAAGAACCTAATCTCATCTAAAAATAAAAATTTGACCTTTCAATTGGAAATTTTAGAACCCTATTTTGCAGAGTGCACAGCCATCAAGCTGATAAACAGACATGAAGCAGTGATATTGTCAGCAGAAACTAAAGACACTAAAACTCAGCTGGGATTAAAAATATGAAGGTTTTGCTTGTATGATGCGTTTGATCAGTGCAAATTCTAGTTGAAGGATTACAGAGTGCATGCTGTAACTTTTCTAATTCCTGTCTTGTGGAGTTGTAAATTAGCATGTTGTTATGGCTTAGGTGTCAGGAAAGAAGTTCCCCTTTTTCCCTGTGGGGGTTTAGATGTGAAAAAGGCTGCACATAAAGGCAAAGTGAACTCTCCTTGGGCAGGGGATGGCACATTTTACTCTGCCTTCCTTTAAAGTTGCAGGTGAATAATCTTCACTTGTCAAACTGACAGGTTGTCTTTTTAAAATTCTCCCCTTCCAGAACTAACACTTTAAAGGTCTCAGTTCATTCCTCTGACTTTTTACCCCACAGAGTTTGGATGTTGCTGATTCATCCTGTCCCCTACAGAGAAAATAACTACAGTCAGAGTCTTGTACTTGCAAAGTAGAGCCCTGCCTCAAAGAACAGCATTTTTGACTAGTGGCGTAGCGTGAGCCTTTGTAGGAGATCATTAGCTGCTGCAGGAAATGTCATGGCAGTATAAACGAAATGTGACATTATGAAAATAAGGGCATAGGAGGTGTACCTATACCGTTATGTACTGTGGGTGGGAATGTTCTTTGCAAATATAATTTGTTCCATCTGCATCTTATCTGCTTTTAGAAGCTTACTGTGACATACATTTAATGTCCTTAACCTCTTCACCCTGTAACCTTAACTGTGTGAAATGGCAGCTGAACTAACAGCACAGCCACAGAAGAACGGGATGTCCCCGACGCCACAGCCACTCAGAGCTGGCTCCGTTCCTTCACCTTCTTTGCAACAATTCAAAAGCAGCTTGCACAAATTAGATCTACGGGGAGCAAAACAGACCAATGTGCAGCAAACAACTGTCACTCAGATCAGCTTCTGCTGAAGACAGAGGGGACACTGCTGCATATGCAAGGTGCTCCAGCAGTAGAATTGGCCACGAGGGAGCAGATGTTTCTCTGCTGTGATGCCTCTCTCGCTAATAAAAGCTCTTGGCACTCTACTGCTACATAGCACCCACACTTGTGTTTGCTTGCTTCTCAATAAACTTCAGACAAAGATATTGTTGAATGTGGAGAAAAGTAAGTGTTTGAGAGCACCTAAATCATGTGCAGCTTGTAAATGTATTCATACTCTTTTAACTCATTCATATTTTAAATACTACAACCACAAACTTATTTTATTTTGTTGGATTGTTTATGTGATTGTAGTGCACAAAGTAGTGCATATGTGCATAATTGCATACGATGCAACTGCAGCTGCAGGTTTTTTGAGGTTTGTCTCTACTAGCTTTAAACAAGTAGAGACTGAAATTATGCCTACTCTTCTCTCATAAATATCTCAAGCAGTCTGGACAGAGAGTGTCTGTAAACATCGATTTTTAAGTGTTGCCACAGATTCTCTATTGGAGTTAGCTCTGGACTTTGACTGGGCCATATATGTTCACACAGCAGGCAAGTATGTCCAAAATCCGATATTTTTGCTCATATGCGACCCAAATCTGACTTTTTCATGGCAGTCAGAATCGCCCAAAACTCTGTGTGACATCAAAATTCTCCTTCTGCTCATGCGGGTCACTTTAGGATCTTGAACCGTTCAGTCCGAACTCTGTTGGTGGTTTGCAATTATATGGTAATGTGAACCATTACACCAAAAATATCAAATTTCAACAAAAGATCAGAATTGAACATCAAGAACGTAGCCAAACACATGAAAATGCTTTGATCTGTCATGATTCTGTTGTGAGTGTGTTTCTGTGTTGCTGTGAGACGTCATCCCAGCAGAGAATCCCTGCTGGTGGGTATAACTGGCTGCTGCTGGTCGCACACCTATTAGTTATTCCCTCATCAAGCCACTGAAGAATATAAGGAGCTGCAGGACAATCACTCTTCGCCTGATGATCCGTCTATGTCGGCAGAGTCAAGCCTTTATGTTCTCGTTGCTATTTTCCAAGTCTCCTTGTTACCTTCTAGTAGAAACTTTGATGCTCTGTCACTACCAAAAGAGTCCAAACCCGGATCCCTATTTAAGTCCTTGCTGTGACATTCTCCGTTGGAACTTAGTTACCTCTTGATCGTCCACTGCAGCCTCAACCTCCCCAGGCCCCTGCCTGCTCTCTCCAGTGTTAAACTCTCCTACCATGCGGAACACAAGCTCACCGAGCTCAAAGCCGTGAGAACTCCTGCAGGAACTCAAACCAAACCACCATCACTCATCGATGGATTCTTCGCTCCCTCCTCAACGCCTTTCATCCTCTTACAGACAGTAAGCTACTTTCAACTAATTATCCTGCAATAATAATCCATAAAGAACTCCCCTCCAGAATCTAACTTTCCCTCGCAGTTCCAAACACCCTGGACCTAAAGTCCTTCTCAGTTGTGCTCATTTTTCATTTTTGAAACCTTTTTAATAAACATCCTTACCTTTTATCTACTGCATTCCTTGTATGATTCTGCATGTGGGTAAGGAAACTACATCAAAACATGACAATTGTATTGTAGCTCTGGATATATGTTTAGGGCTGTGGTCCTGCCGGAAGGTGAAACCTCCACCCCAGTCTCAAGTCCTTTGCAGGTTTTACAAGGTTTTCTTCCAGAATTGTATTTAGCCTGATCCATCTTTCAGTCAACTCTGACCAGCTTCACTGTACATGCTAAAGACAAACATCCCCACAGCATGATGCTGCCAGCACCATATTTGAGTGAGGGAATGATGTGCTCAGGAGGATGTTTTCTGCCACATATATTTTGCAGATCAGTCAGAACGTTTCATTTTGTTTAATCTAACCAGAGCAGCTTCTTCTGCATCTTTGTTCTGTCCCCCAAAATTGGTTTTGACAAACCTTTTCCCACTTTTCCAATAAGGCAGACTTGTGGTGTGGACAGCCAATAGTTCTACTGTCAACAGATTCAAACCTTCATCTCTAGTCTGCTGTGTTCAGTGGTCTTCATGATGCTTGTTGTTCACAAAAGTTCTCTAATAACCCTCTGAGGCCTTCACATAATAGCTATATTTATGTTCAGTTTAAAGTGCACTATATTTTATTTCTTGTTGTGAAGACTAAAGGGGGCTTAATTCAAATGCACGCCACACTTTCAAGATTTGTATTTCTAATACAATTGAAAGTTCCCGTCCTTCCATTTCACAATTATTCACTACTGTGTTGGTCTATGACATGAAATCCAAATGAAATACGTTAAACTTGCGGCTCTAACTTTAAGAAGTGGGAAATGTTCAGAGGGATTTAAAACGTTTGCAAGAGAAACTAAGCTGCTCTCATTGTCTGCAAACACACATCTGGGACACAAGGTGACAAGAGCCAAGGAGAGAGAGAAGGAGACAAAGTAGTATGTCTCCCCACGACAGGACCATGGCAGCTTTCGCAACTTTTCAGATGGCAGGTGCTGCCTTCGCAACCATGATCGAGTTAGGAACGCCACACATCAGTGCAGACGGCCGGATGAGCTGCCAGGCGAGCAGAAGGTGTCACATTTGACTAGAGAAACACAACAAACTGTTACTCTTCTGCAAGACAAGTAGTGATCCCCAAAAAGCAGAGGCAAATGCTGCACCAGAGGACCATGTCAGTGCATAAACTGGATTCTCCACACTTATTAGTTACACATTGTATTTTATGCAGAGAAAAGGATTACCCTTAATACTTCATCTGGTGAATGCATTATTGTGTTGTAACCTGAAAGTGCATAAATCGCTGACATAAAAGCAGCCCCTTGAAAAGAGAGGAAAGTTTTTTGAACACACAAGTACACAAGTTCTTGAGAGCAAATAAAAACTGCTGTACAACACAGATAAAAGTAATTAGACAGTGCATACAGAGTGCAAAATTAACACATTAGAAAACATTCACGCTTATTTAAACAACAAAGGACTTTGTTCGTTTGGTCTTTGCCACTCTTGGAGTTCAAAAGATGGTGAAAACACGTTTCTTATCTCTTTGCCCGCTGCCATTGTCGAGGATGGTATACAGTTTGTAATGGCAACCAATTACTTTGGCCTTTCATCCAGGAGACAGCATCAAACGGCTCGACTGTCAACCTTTGTTGCTAGAGGCGGGCGGGCAGTGTGGGTGGAAGCTGATGGACACTTTCTTCTTCCTTTCCTGATGTCCATCTTTAGATGATAAATCGCCTTCACGGGGATCAGTTTAACTTCATTTAAATCGGGACCTCTGGCAAATGCTTAAAGGTAAGAATACAGCATTAAATACCAACTAAAGGTTCAACTTCTAAACCATGAAAAAAAAAATCAGATCAATTTAAAGGTGTTTGTAGATTAAAGGGGTTGTAAATCCAATATGTTTGTCACCCTGTTGCTACCTAAGAGGTTTTCCTCTAGCTTTCTCTCCTGGGATTTGACAGACACAACAGATGGAGCCTCAGAGCAAAGAAAAAGCCCCTCAGGTCTGTGTTTTTCTCCAAACAAAGCATGCATAAAAGTGCACAGATATAAAAACAGGAAGGGACTAATGAAACCTGCCTGTGAGGGCGTATATTTAGATTCTTGCATAATGTGCTTTTAAAACAACACAGAGTGGATGAATTTTTAATGCCTGGATGGAGAAATATAGAGACAGGGGAAGAGAGAAAGGGAAAAAATCAGTAAAGTTAAGCATTTAATCTGTGCAGTTGCTTTGGGGTGAGACAGAGATCTGAAAGCAGCTTATCAGCGTCAGGCACATGACGCTGGCTGGCTACCGATGCTGCAGCCATGGATGGCTGCATGTGCAGGAGAAGGGATGGCGAGCAGGAAAGAGAGGGGAAATATTTGGGAAATGCATGAGGCAGAAGACCGAGGAGAGGGACGTTTGCATGAATGAGTGAGCAGGAATAACTATGAGCCATGTCAGCAATGTGCCGGTTTTCCCAAAGGGATCAGAGTACTGCAGCTTCTCTGGCAAAGCTCCTCCACTCGGATGTGAATGTTTACCATGTAAAGACAAGACCAAACATGTATACCACAGTGCCTGGCTGGAAAAAGTTACTGAATAAAAAGAGCAATCATCTGCCACTGAAGTCAAATTTCCTTATTTCTGTTTTATATCATGTTCATTTATTGGTTTCATCTCAGAGAAAATAAGCAGAATAAGAAGAAAATTGCACAAGATGCTGAGCAGAAAGGCATTGAGAACATCTAAAAATAGAAGCAGAAGAATTTCTTTTCCCAGTCTTAGTATTAAAGTGTGAAAAGGCTTTTGCACATAATTTTTGAGATTTATGGTTCAGAGAATTCAAGTTTATTCTCAGTTGTTTTTACCACAAGGAATTGGGAAAGCACATATATTTCTGACAGCATAAATCAACACAAACACTTTGCAAACCATGCTTTATGTTGCACTGAGGGCCAAAAACAGCTATGACTTAACAAATAAATGAAACAGAATTGGTTTAATTGAACCACATCTGATGGTATTTGAACAAGAAGGGTTAGTTTGGGGTCATGCCACAGTGTCTCAATCAGGTTTAAGAAACATGCAAAAAGCTGCTCAGCGATAGTACAAAGGCCTGGTGGCTGTAATGCTGAAAAAGACAGACAAGAGTTAACTTTACATCCATGTCAACAAGTTGAGCACCTTTTTGTTTTAAAGGGAACATATCATGCAAAATCCACTATTTTAACCCTTTAAATATATTTTGTTGTGTACTTGGAGTCTGTAATTTTATTTTAGTCTCTCCAGGTGCTGCGTAAATATCATATTCTGTTTGGATCATATTTTGCAGTCCGTTCTCTGTTACGTTTTTTTGACAATTACATCACAGTATTTGCAGATAATCAAAGTCATGGACTTCTGGCCATTTTCATTTCTCGCTGTGATTTTGTAGTATAAGCTCAAGTATGCTGAAGCTGGAAGATCATAACTCTAAATGTTTGGTTGTTGGGTGTATTAACCTTCACAATTAATTACACCGTCACCAGCATCAGGACCTCTTCAAAGTGTCTGGTAACATTTAATTTTTCATGGAAATGTTCCCACATCAGTGGGAAAATTCCTAAATTCAAGCAAAGGTTGCTGAAGGCACAATAGCAACCTCCGCCAGTATCAAGGATTTGCTGAAAGACTTCATCTGATTAAGGGGTCAGTTCCTTTTGCTTATTAAAATGACGGACACAACAAAGCGGTAAGCTGCAAATAACACTAAAATGACAAACTATATTTTAGAAATGAATTTATTGTTTTGATATGACGTCCTGGTCATTGTGTTGATAGCAGTAGCTCCTTGAGGACAGAACCGTACTATGTGTTTTGAATATGATTATTACATAAACAGTTTTACATTGTAAGGCTTTCGTTGTTGACATCTTTCAATAAATTTGGGAATGAAAAGTTTCTGCGCCGCTAGATAATTGTATCTCTGTTATCAAACTACATAAATGGCTGAACGGGTTAAAGTGGAGCGCTCTTTGACCTGGAGGGTGTGAATGGCCTCACCAGCATTTAAAGTGACGGCACCAAAACGAGTTGCTCTCAGATGCACCTCAGAACATGGGTAAAGGAGGAGCACTCAGACCAAAGCATTGCAGTTCCACTTTTTATATGCCACAACTGAATGATTTAAATGTGAAAGGAAGGATTTAAAAGCATGATATGCCCCATTTAAGGTCTACTTTGACTTTCACCAGTTGTATAAATACCATATACCATATAAATTCAATATTAAATCATATTTATATCTGAAAACAGGTCTTACTACGTCTAATGTATCAAACTGAATTGTTCCCTAGTCCTGGAATATGATCCCAACACTGTTTGCAAAAGATTGCAGACATTTATTAAAATACATACCACAAAAGTTGTCCTACAGGAAGCATAAAAAACTAAATTTTTGTGTCTCTATTATTATTATTGTTGTTCATATAACATGCAATCTAACGCTTGAAATTCCCTATAGTGACTCCTGGATAGAGCAAACGGGAGGCAGCATGGGATGCAAAATGTGAGCTGAGGGAATTCCAGTGTTTTGTTTACAGCTCACCTAGTAGGGTGAATGAAGCTAAATACGTATTTTAAATATTATCTGTTTTTCTGTCTTTATTCACATCATCTTCAACATCTGCAATGAAAGCGAGAGAATCAAAAAATAGGCAAATAGAAAACAAATACAAAACAGAAGCTATTATTACGCCAGAAGCACAAGAATGAGCTCCTCTATGGACACTCTGCCATAATTGAACCATTTATGAACCAAACATTAAAAATGGCTCACAAATATAAAAAAAACCAAGCAATTACCTAAAATTGTATCATTTTTTCAATCAGAAAACAACAAATCAAACTGCAGGTTAATGCCTGGGATGGTAAAAACGTTGCACAACAAACAAAAATAAACCTTCTCTCTCTGTTGTCCACCTTTTGCGACATGAAACATATATGTGTGAACATAAGCACTGCAGGGTGGAAAATTACAAAGGAACCTGATGAATTAATCAGTGGAAATGTGAAACAGCTGTGGCAAAATTAAAGTAGGAAAACTAAGGGAGGAAGACGAATGAACACAAAGGGAGCTGAACTAAGACACAAAAGGATTGACAAACCAAGAGGGAAAAAGCCTGACCCTAACAGAGAATGACCAAAATGCAAGGATGAAAGAACACAAGAAATACAGGGGTTGGACAATGAAACTGAAGCACCTGGTTTTAGACCACAATCATTTATTAGTATGGTGTAGAGCCTCCTTTTGCGGCCAGTACAGTGTCAATTCGTCTTAGGAATGACATATACAAGTCCTACACAGTGGTCAGAGGGATTTTAAGCCATTCTTCTTGCAGGATAGTGGCCAGGTCACTACGTGATACTGGTGGAGGAAAATGTTTCCTGACTCGCTCCTCCAAAACACCCCAAAGTGGCTCAATAATATTTAGATCTGGTGACTGTGCAGGCCATGGGAGATGTTCAACTTCACTTTCATGTTCATCAAACCAATCTTTCACCAGTCTTGCTGTGTGTATTGGTGCATTGTCATCCTGATACACGGCACCGCCTTCAGGATACAATGTTTGAACCATTGGATGCACATGGTCCTCAAGAATGGTTCGGTAGTCCTTGGCAGTGACGCGCCCATCTAGCACAAGTATTGGGCCAAGGGAATGCCATGATATGGCAGCCCAAACCATCACTGATCCACCCCCATGCTTCACTCTGGGCATGCAACAGTCTGGGTGGTACGCTTCTTTGGGGCTTCTCCACACCGTAACTCTCCCGGATGTGGGGAAAACAGTAAAGGTGGACTCATCAGAGAACAATAAATGTTTCACATTGTCCACAGCCCAAGATTTGCGCTCCTTGAACCATTGAAATCGACGTTTGGCATTGGCATGAGTGACCAAAGGGTTGGCTATAGCGGCCCGGCCGTGTATATTGACCCTGTGGAGCTCCCGATGGACAGTTCTGGTGGAAACAGGAGAGTTGAGGTGCACGTTTAATTCTCCCGTGATTTGGGCAGCCGTGGTTTTATGTTTTTTGGATACAATTCGGGTTAGCACCCGAACATCCCTTTCAGACAGCTTCCTCTTGCGTCCACAGTTAATCCTGTTGGATGTGGTTCGTCCTTCTGGTGGTATGCTGACATTACCCTGGATACCGTGGCTCTTGATACATCACAAAGAACTTGCTGTCTTGGTCACAGATGCGCCAGCAAGACGTGCACCAACAATTTGTCCTCTTTTGAACTCTGGTATGTCACCCATAATGTTGTGTGCATTTCAATATTTTGAGCAAAACTGTGCTCTTACCCTGCTAATTGAACCTTCACACTCTGCTCTTACTGGTGCGATGTGCAATCAGTGAAGACTGGCTACCAGGCTGGTCCAATTTGGCCATGAAACGTCCCACAATACAATGACAGGTGTTTCAGTTTCATTGTCCAACCCCTGTAATAATAATAAGAAGAAACTAACCACAAAAGAATTAACTCATATGGTAAAATCCTAATGGCAATAATGAACAACTAAATATGGTGAGACCTTTTCTACCAATAATAAGCCCAGAAATGATTAGAGAGTAACACAAAAGAAAACCAAAATACAAACACCTGTGGATCTTCACAATGGTAACAACAAAGGAGCTACAGAGATCCACAAATCAGGTGGGCGATTCTGTTGACAGATTTCTATTAGGCGGGAGCTTCACAAATCTGGTCTTTATGAAATGGTGGCAATAAGAAACACTCAAGCCATATTGGGGACACAGAAAACATGTAAAAGATGCTCCTTTGACCAGTTGACATCAAGAATGAACTTTATGACCTAAATGCAAAATGTTATGTGTGCCAGAAAACTATGTCATGCTGTGTGGATGCTTTTCTTCAGCAGGGACAGGGCAAAATACAGGGAAATACTGGCCTTCGCTTATGGCCCTGAACACACCAGCCTGTCGGTGAAACATGGTGGTGGCACCATCATGGTGTGGGGATAGTACAAAGAAATGGTTCTGAAACATGAAAACATTTGCAGGGTACTGGATATTTTTACTTTAACATGCCAAAATGCTTTTCTGCAAATCTTCTAAGGTTACTGTTGCAAAGCCCCAATTATCTGTTCCATCATTAGTCTGTTTTTGTTTCGCACAGCACTAGATGCAGATTCAACTCAAATGAATAAATCAGGGAGGCTTTTAAAAGCACTGACATTTATGGATTTAAAATGGATGAAATTCTTCATGCTGCAGTCCAGCACCTTAATCTTCTATTTGCTTGCAATTACAGGTTAGGAAAAAATAGATAGATACATCTGGAAGGTGCAATCAATGTGTAAGGTGAAAGCATTACCATCATCTCCTTATGTGTACGATCGACATACTGGCACATAATATTTCATCTTTGTGCTGAGACCAAATTAGCAACCCATTTCCCTGCCGTTGGCCTGGAAGCAAAAAGCAAAAAAGCCACACAGGAGTCTTGAGACTTCATGGGAACACCTGCCTCTAAAGGTGGTGAGCCAGTTCCTCCTGGGAGCTCCAACACCTACTAGATGACTCACTACACGGTTTTCCACTCAGCGTTGCTGCTTTCCTCGTAACAATAACACCTGGGAGAAAGGAAGATGACAGAAAACACAAGACAAAAAGTTGTTTGGCTTATTCACAAGTTTCTCTGAAAACATTGTGACAGCCAGAGTCTAAATCTTGCATTGCTTCTATATTTACAGTGGGCCCAGATATTTAAGTGGCGATGACAGTTGGAAATGACAGATGGTCGATAGAGAACTAACTTTGCTGTACGAAGGAATCTAAAGGGTCAGAGGATTGGACAAGGATCTGCATGGTTGATCAGCAGATGTATAAGCTAGCTGCTATTAATCCTGCCCATATGCTCAGATCTCTAGCAAGAGGCAAAAAGTGACAGAGACAGTAAAAGATTGTCAAATTACATCGGCTGAGGGCCATAAAGGAAAAATAGTCTGCCTAAACTGATGCAAATCATAGTTCCCTCTCAGTTATGCCTTTAAGCTGCTGATTAATTTTCTGTTCACGCTGCAGCTCTTCCAGAGAAAACAACAGTCTTTGAACTGTTTCACCCAGTGGAAAGTAAGAGTCATCTATTGATCACTTTTAGAAAAATCACACCGTTCTGAATAATTGATGGAAATCTCTTTCTTTGGACATAAAGTTCCTAAAGCGCTCAGAAAATCTAAATATAAGGGACTGCAACTGACTCCATCATTTAATATGAGCAAACTCTTCACCCTTCTGGTAAAAAAAACAAAAAACAAAAAAAAAAAAAACATTTTGAGACTGGGGGGAATTAATAAGGAATGCTCATTCTAAAGGTCTATGAACTTAAAATGCTTCTATAAATCTCCCTTTCTAGATTTCTCACAAACATATTAGTCTGAATATTACATATTTGAACATAAATTTACTGTTCTTAACTGAAGAAGTGCATCCTTGTAGGACACTCTGCAAATAATGAATTCACATAACAGTGATGCCAAGCAGGAGACACACTAAAAAGGGACCTTTGAGCTCTTCAACCCCCCAAGCTAAATTGCTGGATTAACATGCGGCCATGTTATATTTCTTGAATAATGTGTAACATTTTCAATTTCTTCTCAGCAAATGAACCATTTGGCAAAACTGCTTTAGTGCATTTTGAGAATGTTTGAGGGTTTATTTTAAACCCCCACATGACCTTCTCCTTAATCTTCTGAGCTGTGTTTATACAGTAAACCTGAATTGGGTCCAGTTTCATAGAAAACTAACTAGTGAAAAGTGTGACTTACTGGTTTCTACATGTTGAAAAATGTATATTTACATGCAACAGTATGAAGATTGTTCTGTTACCTACTTTAAAGCCACAATGTTACATAAGTTTACTAAAATTACAATGTGTTTAAATAATTTTGGAAAGCCCAGAAGATGATGTCATGGTTTTGTACGCTTCTAATAGGTTGTTTCTCAACATTGAAGTTAATTGGCAGTTATTTAAAGTTAATTGGAGGTTAACTAGAGTTGTTAATTGGAATGTGCCCGATTCATGTGCCACATTCATCTGTTAAAACAATTATACACGATTTTAAACAGTGTGTGTGTGCAGCCACTATACTGTTCAAAAATGAGACTGGTTCTGTGATTCCCGAGAACTTCTTTTGTTGCAAAAGGAGAGGAAAAGGTAGAAGTTATTACTAAACAAAACAATATTAGAGCCATAATACAATTTACAAATGAATGGCATCATGAGGAAAGAGTAGTATGTGGAAATACCGAAGCAACATCTCAAGACATCAGCCAGGAAATTAAAAGTTAGGCACAAAGGGGTCTGTCTACAAATGGACAATGACCCAAATCATGCTGCCAAATCAATCAGTTTAATTTCAGACAGTGACAAAAAATTATATTTGTCTTTTTATACATTTGGCACATAATTATCTGCTTTTAGTTGTAATTAGGTGGCATGTAATCATGTGCTTAATATAAACAAATTGTCAAACCAGTGGCTCACACTACTCACCATTTAGTTTTCTGTATAACTGAACACAATAAAGCTTTGTTGTCAAAACACAATTAGGAAGATTAACGAAAAGATAGAACCACAGTCAACTACTATTACCGTACAACAAAATTAATTTCTAGTGCATTAATCAATTAATATAACAGAAAAAGTTTTTGAAACCACTGCGAAAAAAGTTGACCTTATATAGTGTACACAGCTTGAATACAGTTTAAGAATATTGTCACCAACATGTCCAGGTCCCTGTGTCTAAACCAGGCAATAACCATATAACAGAAAAGTAAAATCATCATTGTTTCAGTTTAAAAATAAAATTATTTCCACGATAAACCTCTACAGATGGATTCCACTGCCAGCACTCTCTGGCTCCAGATGGAGTCCTGCAGTTAAACGGAAATATACTGTATGTAAAGCAAGTTCGGTCTCCTTTTCTCTTAATCAGGCAGTATGTAGGTGGCATGCAATGTGCTTAAATTATATATTGACAGGATACCAACGAAAAGTCCATTAGCAGCAGTGTTTTGGTTATGTCATGAGATTGTCCTCGGTTAAAAAAGAAAGAACCCGCAAAAGAACATTTTTAGAAACCAGACAAATTTACTGGTGGAATCCGAAAAAAAGGTTTTTCCTCACCTTAAATAAAATATTTTACCCATAGTCAATCTGATTTAGCTTCTTTAGGTTTAGGCAAAAACATTTGAAAAAATAAATAATTACACGTGAAAAAAATTTATTTTTAATACACAGACTTGTAATTGAGATAAGCTATAGACTATCAAGACACATCATTCATTCAATCACTTCCTCCTTTCTGAACACCTAGACCTGCCTCCACTGTCATCCTCCACATCCTGGCTGCCTCAGTCGATGCCTGCCTGTCTACTCTCTAATTTTCTTTGACACTCTCCCACGACTCAGACTGGAAACCCCCATTTTATCCAAATCATCTCTACGCTCTCCACCATTACCACACCCAACCACTCACCTCTGGAATCAACAGATCCTCCTTTGATCCAAATCTGCAAGCCAAAGCTTTCCGTCTCGTTTAAGATCAACTCTCCATTACTTACCTGCAATAATTACCCCACTTCTCCTCCTCAGACCCCAGCTGCCAAAATTATCAAGGATCCTTGAACTAAACTTGGATTTTGCTCTAATTTGTGACATGAACCACAGTGGTCTTGCAATCTGAAAGGTTTGGGTTTTATTCCAGCCTCCTCCTGTGATATGTCTATGTGCACTTGGGCAAGGCACTTAACCCCAAGCTGCTTGCTGATGTGTGAATCGGTGTATGAATGTGTGTGAGTTAGTGAGTCCTATTGGATGAATGCGGCTCTAGTTTAAAGCACATTGAGTGGTCAGAATGACTGGAAAACCTCTATATAAATTCAGTCCATTTTCCATTTATTAACATCGTCTTACGGATCATTAGTTCCTGTTTGGTTCTTGCATTTGGGTCAATTTGAGTCATTTTTCTTTGCAAATAAAAATGTAAAGTGTGACATCCATGGCGTCCATCTTCCCATTAACTCTGAACAGCTTACCTGTCCCATGGCCACTGCATCATGCTGCCACCATGTTTTGCTGTGGAGATGATGTGTTCAGGGTCTTTCTGCAACACATTGTGTTTTGCATGTAGTATAAAACACTGCTTTTGAACTCATCTGACCAGAGCATCTTTTTTCTCACATTGATTGCTTCCACTCCAGTTTTGCCACAGTTTCAAAAAGGACAGCTTTGTAAATTGTCCTATGGGCAGATTTTCCCATCTGAGCTGTGGATCTCTGCTCTCTTTGCCTGGCCTCACAGATTAGGTGGATGTCATGGTAGGTTAGCTGTTTTTTGCCATACTATTTCCATTTATTATGATGATAGCCCTGGTTTGACTTCTCCACAACTTTCTCATTGACCCGTCTGCTGTGTTTCTTGGTCTTCATGATGCTGTTTGTTCAACAAAATTCTCCTCTGAGGCCTTCACAGAAAAATTGGATTTATACTAAGATTAAATTACAAACAGGTGGGCATTATTTAATAATTAGGCTTCTGAAGGTATTTTATTGCACTTGATTTTATTTACAGGTATCAGAGTAAAAAGGGCTGAGTCAAATGCATGGAGCATTTCATACACTTATACGCTTATTTGTACAAAAAAACTCAAGCCATATTATCAGGCTACTTCCTGTTGGTCGATTACAAAAATACCATCTGATTTAACTAGAGTAAATTGATTGTGTGGAAAAAATGAGAATTACAGAATTGCTGCATCGGTTTAAACTTCTTGTGAAACTATTATTTGGAAAATGGGCTTAACAGTAACAATCCCAATAACAACATTTCTGGCTGTAATTTGACAAAATGTAAAACAAATTCAAGGGGTATAAATACTTTCCTTTGACTTGACCTAATTATCTAGTTACAATATGTGATAAATAATAAACAGAAGCCTTACAGCCATGATCATCACCCGCTTCCTCCAAATAAAGGTTTTGGCTTGCTCAACTTTATTTAGTTTATCTAAAGCAATGAATGGTCAACAATGTTCCATTAAATAGAGAAAAAAACATATGTTTTTAAAAAACTGATAATTCCTGCATAATTATGTGACAAAATCGATAGTGGGTGCTTTGAATTTCCTGTGCAAACTGCTTTATCCAACAGCTAGATGATCTATGAAACAATAATAAATTCCATGATAATTTTATTTACTCTTTAATAAAGTGAAAATTCATCTTAAATGAATGTTTTCCATTATTCCTCAATACACAATTGAAAATAGTGGTAGGACTGATAATCAATGGATAATAGAAAAATAACTTTTTTAGGAACTGTACAGTCTGCACTTTTGCTTTGTTTTCCACCTTAGCTGAGATTTCTCTGTGGCATCAAATGTATTTGTAGACACTGAACAGGGCACTTTTTCAAGCCTCATATTCGAATTACACTCAGGCCCATCCGTCTGAAAAGAAGGAGAGGACCTTCCTCCACGGTTTGACACTGAGGCTATGAACGGAGCTCTGTTGCAGGGAGAACAAAGCAGCCTTAAGCAGACAGAACAGATGCAGCTGCAGCATACAGAAGCAGCACTGCTTTCTATTTACATATTTTCTATCTCTGCTTGAAGACGAAGCACCAGATGTGCTGGTGTCATTTCCTGTTCAGAAGCTTAATTAGGAGAAGAGAAAGAGAGGAAAGTGGCAAGGAATTTTTATATTCATAGGAAGGTTTTATATGTGAGGAAGCAGCTAATCCAAGACCACCCAGCATATCATGTGCTGCATTTTAATTGACACTGACTAGCAGGAGAAACGAAGTTAAAAGCAGCAGCTCCTCTCCTGACTTTGCTCCCTCTTACAGCTGAGTTTGTTTGAGCCCCAGGATGCGTGAGTTGCCATCCAGGGCTCATCTGGCCTTTGACGGCCCTGAGGCGGCAGCTGTCACCACCCGAATGGACCTCCTGCTCCTGGCTGAGTTTTCCGACGAGCTGGGGCTGGCTAATGAGGACATTATTAGATCAGAGTCCTCACTCTGACACAAACAGAGCCGCCAGCACAACCTATGTGACCTTTTCCCACCTGCTCACAAGATAAATGGCAGGGAACTTCATACGAAATTGTCACAGCAGATGAGAAGTCACGGATATTGCTTAATACTTCCAGAAAGTAAATAACTTTAGACAGAAAATAGGAAAATAATTGTGTAGTTGGTTGTATTCATGAGCTCTATGGTTCGGAAGATTGCAACAGAGTAATTTTCTAAAACTGAACCTTGAGTTTTCTTTCTATAATATTTTGAGCAAATCATTTCTGAGGGTGGTTTCTAATATGTATTTTTCAAACCTATTTGCTGGTTCTTAGCCCATGCAGTTTGTCAGTTTTTGTACTTATAGTTTCGTTATGCAACCTGTTATAGCTGACTCTCAAATACCAGCAGAATATTTGTTCATAACAACAGAATATTACACTTTGTGTTGAAGAGACATTAAAACTGTGAGCCTTAGCATTATCAATGACATCATACTGAGCTAACTAGCCACTTACACAAAATGAGGCTAGTACTATAGTAGCATGAAAAAGCATTGGCTCCCTAACAGATTTTTGTAGTTTTGCTTTTCAAATTTTCAAATTTTGTTATCAGATAAAGATAACTCCTGGGAATGACTGCCTGTCATGATCCTCAACTATATGTGTTTCTGTTAATTACACTCACATGTTTTTCATGTAGCTCTTTTCACCTCAGTTGTATTTAAGTTCCTGTTTTCTCTCCCGTCATTGTTGGGTTTTTAATTAACGTTTATTCATCCACCATGCACCTGCTGATGCTCTGTTGCCGCTATGGTCCAAACTCAAAATGTGACACTACAAATGTCCCATCTTTCCTACATTGGTGAATAATGTCTCTTACTGTGATTCGCTGCCTTTCCAGACTGATAAATATCAATGACTTTGTCATCTGTTTATGAGTTTCTTTAGGTCTGTGTATGATATATTGCTCTGTCAGATCGTTTAGCCTGCTTCATGTTGTCAGACAAGTACTGTTGAAGTGATTTCGTGATTTTACTGATCAGGTAATCAGGACTTGGTGTAGTATTGATATACAGCCAAAAATTGTGGTTAATCAGTTAAATCATGATACAACAATAGGTGTAATTACATTTTCACATAGAGCCATGTTCCTACTTTGCATTTAAAATGTGTCAAATCTAAACAGTAAATATGTTCTAATGCAGGGGTTCCCAAACTTTTCCATACCATGGCCCCCACAAACAGCATTAGTTTCAAGGCAGGGACCCCCTTTTGCAAACCAACAGATGATGCTGAAAATATGTAAAGAAGTTTCAACTTTTTAAAATGTCGCTTATTAACTATTCAATAATCAAAACATTTCTTTAATGAAAAAAATATTATTAAAATATGTTAACATAATTATAATCCCACTGAATAAAATTCAACAAACTGTTGAAAACAAGAACAGTGTTTTTTTTTATCATCCCCTTAACCTTTCTGAGGCCCCCCCTAGTGCCCCCTGGCGGCCCACATTTTGAAAACCACTGTTTTAATGTACAATTATAAATCTAAAACAAAGAACAAGGCAAAATGTAGCGAACAAATATGAGAGATTGTTGAATTTCTGAACGAACGCAACAAGATGTGCTTTTCATTTTGAAAACTTGGAAGTATTTTTGTCTGTAATGAGCCTACCGTGAAGAAAATAAGATTTAGGAGGTAAGTGAAGTGATTTTGTTTTAAAATGACCCCCAATAATTTTTTTAACAGAGCTCAGTTTGAGGGAAATCTATGTGCTCACTATTACCAATCCAGAGTTACCATGAACAGATTTTCAAAATCTGTTTATACCTCAAGGTCGGCCAAAATCTTGGGCTACTGATTCAAATGCACGTTTTGGAAAAACACAGTTAATGCTGCGGATATAACCAATAATCGGGGATATGCCAGTGTTGCTTATGAGCACAAAGTTATCAGGTGTAAAAGCTTTTTTCTACCACTAATTAGCTGCTGCAGCATATAAGTCAAATAAGCCAAATATGGGAGAGAACATTTGGCGGCATGTGCTATCTGAGTATTTCAGCTACCCTCCCAATCTTCACATGCGTAGCATGAGCTCATTTAGTGCCAAAGGACATGGCTTCTTGGGTAAAGTAACTGATTGGTGTTACAGACAGTGTCCTTGGAAAAATTTTATGACCACTTCATTACTGTAGTGCAGCTAAACTATTAAGTATCAGTGATTTTGTGGAAAAAATGACAATTACACAATTGCTGCATTGGTTTAAACCTCTGGTGAAACAGTTGTTTGGAAAAAATGGGCTTTACAATGACAATGCTGATCAGACTGGAGAAGCAATTTTAAGTTGTATCTGAATGCTGCCAGAATTTTTGTGTTTAGAATAACAGTTTTAGTAACCAGTTGTCTTTTCTTTGACTGGGCTTGTCATAGAGTACTTTTAAATCCCTGAATAGGTGCTGTTTGTTTGGTTTCCAAGCTACTGCACTCAGAAAACATTTCTCCTGATTTCCTCCTCCTCACTGGATAAATTGTCACATACATCTTTACTTTAAAAGTCAAATTTGAGTTGAAGACTCGACTATTTTTTACGTTTCTCTTCTCGAGTTTGGCGTTCGTCTTCTCGACTACCATTCATTTACTTTTTTGTCAATCTTTTGAACCTTTTTGTTGATTTTATGTGACTGAAATATTATGACTATAAAAATCTGAACATAAATTAAAATAAAAGATGAAAGAAGATGATAAATGCCCTAAAAGCCTCAACAGTCAGAAAGATTTTATTAGATAGAGAAAAATATCTCAAACAAGTTAGAACAGTCATGTTGCCCTCTGTTAAAGCCCTTAGTATTACCAATCTTACTGTCATACACCAATCCTCACTTACCAGCTGGAAACAGTGTTGGTTCTGTTTTTAGACGTCTGTGCACTTGGGGCTCAAACCAAGTGTGAAAAACACCTATGATTGCTGTTTATGTGCTGGTGAGCAATTGCTTGAAAGACCTAAAAACTAGAAATATACAACAGTTGTGGCCAAAACAACAGTGGAGGACCATCTGTTCTGCCATTACTTCTGATGTGACCCAAAGCATTTCAGAGGACGGACACAGCACCATTTCTTCAGCTGTTGCGCAGCACGAACCTGTGCAGTAAAACATCCACATTATTGGTGCAGCTAGGAAAGCTAAATATTCAGTTTTGGACTATTATCAGCCCTGTGACACAGTAGTGTGTATAGAAAATGAAAAATGTTTAAGTTTCAGTTGTCATTGCCACAGCAGAAATATGCTGTCTTTTTGAATAAGAGACGTTAGTATGCATAATGAGCGCCACTTCATCTGTGGCAGCAGGGAGAAAATTATCTTCAAGCACTGCCACTGTAATGGTGTTGTGTAACATGGGTTGCGAGACTAGGTGTTGTTTTTTCGGCACACAGGCAAGGACTAAAAACAATAGGTAACATAAGGTTTTATTCTCCATGTCCTTGTATTTGTTTAAGCAAACGTGATCTTTAGCATCCCTCAGAAGCAACAGAGAACAGCTTAATGTCCTGGGTGGCAGCAACTTAACTGTGTGGGAGTAACCAGTTTGTTTATTTCCCTCACAAAGATCAACACATCTTAGGTGGGAGGAAAACTCATTTTTTCCAGAGTGCATGTTCATCATGCCTTTCTAAACTAAGATCAGTCACAGAGGCTGGGCTGTTGCTAAACACCTGCATTTTATAGTTATTTTTAGGGGATGCTTAATGAGCACATCAGCCTGAATGTGTATGTAAGAACCAGACAAAATAAAGGAAATGCATAAAAGTGGAAGAGTGAGTCCAACGGCAGAGAACTGATTAGCCTTGACAGTGCCCCACATCTCTCTGTCAGTGCTTGAATTTACCTCTATTCCCATTTCAGCCAGGTACAAATAAAGGTTATTAGCCAGATTAATAAATAAGAAGAGGAAATATGTGAAGTTATTAAAATTCTGTATTCCAGGTGGTTTAGTCATTGCCTTCTAATTATAAAGAATAATGCACATACATTTAGAAATCTTTAAAGTATCCAAAACTGAAGTTGGCACTTTTTAGATTTCTTCTGTTTTTGCATCTCTGCCACACTTAAAAATTTATTTATCAAAACACATTTTGATATCAAAGATAATCCAAGTTAATACAAAAAAAGCAGTTTTTCAAGAATTATTTTATTTGTTAGAGGAGAAATGCTACCCAAACCAACCTGGCCCCAAGTAAAAATATAAAGAAATCACTTAAATACAACCTTTGTGACAACATGATGTAGGCAAAAAAGATCTCAAAATGTAACACATCTCAGACAATCCAAAGAATTCAAGAACAAACTTGTTGACAACAATCAGTCTGGAAGAGGTTACAACACCATTTCTAAAGCTTTCGGACTCCAATGAAACATTGGGAAAGCCTTCATCCACAAATGGAGAAAACATTGAACAGTGGAATACAATCCCAAAGGTGGATGTCCTGTCAAAAATTGCTGCAAGAAGGCTTTGACGACTCATCCAGTAGGTCATTAACGAACCCAGAACATGTATAACTCTGAAGGCCTCATTTGCCTCAGTTGAGGTCAGCGCTAAATAAACAACGTGATCAATGTACAACTTACTAAGTGACATAAAACTGAATATCATTAGAAGCGTATGCATATATTTGAGCTTGACTGTTTAATTCTGAACCTGCGTGGACCAGAGGAATCCCACTGTAAACTGATATGATGTTCATGCTAATCTTGTGTGGAAAAACTAATAAAATTGATTGTTCTATTTAGTCTGTGTATTGATATATTATAAATGTGTCCATTATCTTCTAAGAGCAATTTCGACCTGCTTATAGACTTCAACTTCAGCTTTGTTAATCTCATAGCAATCAGAGATCTTGTTAAAACATAACTTAAAAAGAAGGCTTACTTACTAATCACATAAGATCAACAAGATGCAGATCTTACATGCTTTAATCAGCCTCTGTTTTAGTTAAGTAGTTCTTAGTTCATCTGCTGGGATAAAATATATCTAATGAATGAGAACTCTAGACTTTCTGAGGCACACTAAGAGCCCAGGAAGCTTGTTGAATGCCACTGTCTGAGGAAATCGATTAGGAGGAAGTGTTTTTCCACACCTCGACTTGCTTTCCCATGTTTCAGCATACTGTAATTCAGTTTTCAGTTCAGCCCATTTTAGTTTATTTATGTAACGCCAAGTCACGGCATTTGTCGTCAGAAGGCACTTTACACAGAAAAAGGATAAAAATCAATTTTCATGATATGGAAAAGTTAATGTTAAGACTGTAAATCCCTCACTAATCCCAAATCCTGCTTCTCACAGCAGGTTTCTGCTAATCTCATAAACAAACCATCACAAAGATCTCCTTCCTCCTCACTTCCGCCCCAAACTGACCCTGTTTTCAAAGCTTACACACATACAATGCCTTTCAAAGCATTAATATCTCTTGAACCTTGTTGTAACATGGCAACATGTTACAACTACATATTCAATTCAATTCAATTCAGTTTATTTATTTAGCGCCAATTCACAACACATGTTGTCTCAAGGTACTTCACAAAAGTCAGGTACATACATTTCAATTAGTCCTAAACATTGAACAGTGCAGTCAGATTCAGCTATTTATTCAAATTGGATAAAAAGTTTTTCTATCTAAGGAAACCCAGCAGATTGCATCGAGTCAGAGACTTGTAGCAGTCACTCCTCCTAGATCATGTAGAGACAGTGGACAGTCAGTGGCGTTGACTTTGCTGCAATCCCTCATACTGAGCATGCATGTAGCGACAGTGGAGAGGAAAAACTCCCTTTTAACAGGAAGAAACCTCCAGCAGAACCAGGCTCAGTGTTAGCGGCCATCTGCCACGACCGACTGGGAGTTTGAGAGAACAGAGCAGAGACACAAAAAGAACACAGAAGCACTAATCCAGGAGTACTTTCTGTGGGAAGGAAAAGTAAACGTTAATGGATGTAGCTCTAGTCGTTTCACCTAGAAAGAAAGAACAGATAAACTCTGAGCCAGTTTTCAAGGTTAGAGTCTGAAAGAGAGCACATATAATTAGTTACAGTAAAAGCTCAGTCAATCGCCATGTCTAGGAGAGAGAAAGGGTTAAACACTAAAAGATAGGGCCATGTGGATCATCGGTAGAGGGTGAGCATTAAGTTGTTGCCAGCAGAAGCTTGGACGATGCCCCCCTCTAGAAAGGTGTCACAGGTAGACACAGAGTCAGCCCAGGTGTAGCTTCTAGGAAGAGAAAAGAGAGAGAACATAAAGTTAGAAGCTGAAATAACAGCAAATAATGCAAAATTGGAGAGTAGTGTGAGAATGTAGCGAAGAGGGTGAAAGTGGTCATTATGTCCTCCAGCAGCCTAAGCCTATAGCAGCATAACTGCAGAGATAACTCAGGATAACCTAAGCCACTCTAACTATAAGCTTTATCAAAAAGGAAAGTTTTAAGCCTAGCCTTAAAAGTAGACAGGGTGTCCGCCTCACAGACTAAAACTGGGAGCTGGCTTCCACAGGAGAGGAGCCTGATAACTAAAGGATCTGCATCCCATTCTACCTCTAGAGACTCTAGGAACCACCAGTAAACCTGCAGTCTGAGAACAAAGTGCCCTGTTAGGAACATATGGAACAATCAGATCTCTGATGTATGATGGAGCTAAATCATTAAAGGCTTTATATGTGAGGAGGAGAATTTTAAATTCTATTCTGGATTTAACAGGTAGCCAATGAAGGGAAGCTAAAGTAAGGGAAATATGATCTCTCTTTTTAATTTTCATCAGAACTCTTTAAAAAAGAAACTGCTTAGAATTGGCCCAAGTACTGAACCCTGTGGTACTCCACAATTAACCCTGGAGTTTAAAGATGATTTATCATTTACATGAACAAACTGGAATCTGTCAGACAGATAAGATTTAAACCAGCCTAGTGCTGTTCCCCTGATCCCTACAGCATATTCCAGCCTTTCTAATAAAATATTGTGATCGACTGTATCAAATGCAGCACTCAGATCTAACCGAACCAGTACAGACACAAGTCTGTATCTGAGGCCATAAGAATATCATTAGTGACTTTCAGCAGAGCTGTTTCAGTGCTATGATGAGCTCTGAAGCCTGACTGAAACTCTTCAAACAGGTCATTGCTGTGTAAATGCTCATACATTTGATTAGCAGCTATTTTCTCAAGAATTTTAGATAAGAACGGAAGATTGGATATAGGTCTGTAATTTTTCAAGTCATCTCGATCAAGCGAAGAATACTTCAATGTATTATACATGAGATTTATTTGATAGACCAAGACAAAGAGTGAGTCAAAAATTATACATAGTTTTCAAAACATGTTCCAAAACAAAATCTGAGAAGGGTGGTGTGCATTATTATTTTGCTCTCCTGGGTCAATACTTTGTAGAATTGTCTTTCGCTTCAGTTACAGCTGCACACCTTTTGGGCTCTCTATCAGCTTTTTACATCTGAAGATATAAAGATTGAATCAGATCGCATGTTGAGTGTTTATCAACAGCCTTTTTTTTTTTAGACCGTGTCCTGTCCGTCAGTGCCAAGAAAAAGCCTAACAGATTTACTTTCACAAGTGGACCATTACAGCTAACGCTTCAAAGCTCTGCTTGATATTTATAAAGAGAAACTTTATTAGAAACTGCTTTGGGATTATTTTAGTTGTTACGGACCCGGAGACAGAAATGAAAAGGAAAAGGAAAAAAAAAGAAGTACGAAAGAGAGAAAGGTGGAGCAAAAAGGAAAAGGGGAGAGAAGGAGAAAAGAATGGAGGAAAGAAAGAAGGATGAAGAGAATACAAGATCACCCTGCTTGCTTCTACACCTACAAAAACGTTCATATTACCAGCTTTTTTACCAAAAAGTGCACGGTACTTATCAATGCAAGATGTATTTAGTGGTAATTGCGGCTCAATATAGAAAATTCGTGTATCTGTTAACACCTGAATCTAAACACCTGTGGGTCTGAGTGTAAGCGCGCTTGTGTATACAAGGTTTCTCCATAAAAATATTCAATAGTGAGTGTGAGGAGCCACAGACCCGCCCCCATGGACCCGGGACAGATACGGAGGAGATCCGAGCCACAGACATCCAATGGCCCCCCAGAGCACAGGAACCCCAGGAGAACCACCGCCGGGACTACCGCAACCCACCCAGAGAAGAGCAAGGGAGAGTCCCAGGGGAACCACCCAGCAGCCACAGTGCAGAAGCCCCAGGGAGCTGCAGCGACGAGCCCACACATCCCGCCGGCAGCCGTCTACGCCTGAGCAGATCCAGCCATAGACGCAGAGACCCGAGACCCTGGCACACATCACTCCCCAAGCAGAGGACCGACAGAGCCCAGGGGTCCAGGCCCCGGCAAGCAGCCACCGGGAGTGAGCCAGCACACACCAAAGCAACCAGCCCCGGATACCAAGAACCACAAGTACACCGGCGCGCAGAGATACCAGTCATCGGCAGGTAGTGTGGCGGGGATGAAATAGGCCCCACATCAACAGCCTTTTTAAAGTCATTGCAACGATTCCCAATTGGTTTTAGGTCTGGGCTTTTACTGGGCCATTCTAAAGCCTGGCACACACCTAGTGCAATATTAAAAATCATGTGGTACTCATACATGCCACACAGTGTGAGTTGGATCATATAAAATCTGGATATAAACTCCGGTCACACTGGGTAGAAATTGCCAGGCTGCACGGTTTGTTGCTGCAGAAGAAAGGTCCAACAGAGAGATACTAGTCCTACAATGGTCAGCAAGTTACATGTGAAAGTTTTCTGATTCTTGGAATCAGACTGAAAAGAGAGTGAGGAGGATGAAACAATGGGCAAAAACAGAATGAAAATCAGACATCTGTCTCAGCACAAGTGACACTGCAAGATTTTCCCAGACATTTTCTGACCTTTTGATATTCCTTGGAGAGCTAAATCAGCAGTCAGTGCTTCTGTCACATTGAGCAACCACAGACCCCTGGTGCAAGCACATGAGCAGAGATTTTTCTTCATGATGAAAGATTAACTCATGAATATGTTTTGATCTGAACCATTTTATTGTAGCTCTGGTTGTAGGTTAGGGATGTTCTCCTGCTGGGAGGTGAACCTCCACCCGATTCTCAAGTCTTTTGCAGCTTCTAACAGGTTGTCTTCCAGTAATGTCCTGTGTTTAGCTCCATCCATTGGCCAATCAACTATGACCAGTTTCCCCTTTTCTGGTGTGGGAAAGCTTTAACACAGCATAATGCTTTCACCACCATCTTACCATAGGGATGGTCTGATCAAGACGATGTGCTTTGTTTGCTTTCAACGTCGCAAAACACTTTATAAGTAGGAAAAAAACACTTTTGATCCCATCGGACTGGAACACCTTTTTCCATGTTTGCTGTGTCTTCTACCTGAGTAGTCTCCAACCCTGCTACTTAAGGCCCTCTGTCCTGCATGCTTTAGATGTCTGCCTTCTCCAGCACCTGGTCCAAATGATTGCAATACCTCCGCAGCATGTCGTTAAGTTCTGCAGAATCCAGTAATTGACCAGTACATTAAAAACAGGTGTGCAACAATAGGGAAACATCATAAAACATGCATGAAACTGGGCCCACAACTTCTCTATAACTTCATCCCTGTCTGGTGTTCTCCTTTGTCTTCATGATGCGGGCTTCTTTGCAACAGTTTTTTAACAAATCTCTGAGACCTTCACAGACCTTCACATCTGTATTAATGCAGCTAATAAATTACTCATAGGTGGACTCTGTTTAGCCCTGCGATGGACTGGCAATTTGTCCAGGGTGTACCCTGCTTCCCGCCCATAGACTGCTGAAGATAGGCACAAGCTTCCCCGCGACCCACTATGGAAGAAGCGGTAGAAAATGACAGACTGACTGGACTGTTTACTTCTTAGTTTACAGCTATTTGTTGCCCTGGATTGCATTGAGGGGTATCAGAGTAAAGGAATTTGAACAGAACAGAACTCTACTCCAAGTCCCTCCCGGATAGCCAGACCTCTCACCCTAATGGAGAGCCCTGCTACCCTGTGGAGAAAACTCATTTCGACAGCCTGTATCCACGATCTCATTCTTTCGGTCACTACCCAAAGTTTGTGTCCATAGGTGAGGATGGATATGTGGATTGACCAGTAAACACATAGCCTTTCCTTACAGCTCAGCTCCCTCTACACCACAAGGGACCGATACAGACCTCGCAATACTGCAAAAGCCGCACCAATGGGGGTTGTTAGTCCAGGACTGATGTGGTCCTGTTAGATGACACTAACAGGACCACATCATCCGCAGATAGCATAGATGAAATCTTGAAGGGGCCCAACTGGACTCCTTCTGCCCCCTGTCTGCACAGAGAAATTCTGTCTATAAAAGTTATAAACATAATCGGTGACAAGGGGCAGCCCTGGTGAAGTCCAACCCATACCCTGAAGCGGTCCAACTTACAGCCGGCAATACAAACCAAACTCTCCCACCGCTTGTATAGAGACTGAATTGCCCGTAGTAATAGACCCCCCAATCCCATACTCTAGTTTGTGGTTGGAAGATGACAAAAAGTTTATGATTTATGAATACTTTTTGCACGGTACTTTTTAAAACAGTGCAGGGAAATAATTCTGTTTCTGCCCCTTCACAAATTGATTATCTTGTTCATAGTGTTACTTCATCATTGCGTGGTGCATTAGAAAATGCAGCCCCCTTGAAAAAGAAGGTAATTATTCATAGGAGGCAGGCTCCCTGGTTTAATTTAGATCTGCGTACTTTAAAGCACAATGTTAGAAAATGGGAGAGAAAATGGTGCTCTACACAACTAGAGGATTCCTACTTAATCTGGAAAAATAGCCTACTGTTGTATAAAAAGACACTTGGCCAAGCCAGAACAGCTTATTTATCATCATTAATAGAAGAGAACAAGAATAATCCTAGGTTTCTCTTTAGTACAGTTGCTAAACTTACACAGAGTCATAGCTCTGTTGAGCCATCCATTCCCTTAGCTCTTAGCAGTCATGACTTTATGGGATTCTTCCAAATTAAAATTGATTCTATTAAAAATAAAATCTTTGACATACTGCCGAAGATGATTACTTCATCCTCAACAAGTGAGACAACATTGGAAATAACTGTAGAACCTGATCTGTGTTTGGACTGTTTTGATCCTGTGGAGCTTCCTGAGTTATCAGAAATATTAGCTTCATCTAAACCTTCAACTTGTATGTTAGACCCAATCCCAACCAAATTATTTAAGGAAGTGTTCCCTCTGATTACCAGCCCCATTTTATCTATCTTTAGTAAATGGATATGTACCACAAGCTTTTAAGGTAGCTGTAATTAAACCTTTACTTAAGAAACCTTCGCTTGATCGAGATGATTTGAAAAATTACAGACCTATATCCAATCTTCCATTCTTATCTCAAAATTCTTGAGAAAATAGCTGCTAATCAAATGTGTGAGCATTTACACAGCAATGACCTGTTTGAAGAGTTTCAGTCAGGTTTCAGAGCTCATCATAGCACTGAAACAGCTCTGCTGAAAGTCACTAATGATATTCTTATGGCCTCAGATAATGGACTTGTGTCTGTACTGGTTCGGTTAGATCTGAGTGCTGCATTTGATACAGTCGACCATAATATTCTCTTAAAAAGGCTGGAATATGCTGTAGGGATCAGGGGAACAGCGCTAGGCTGGTTTAAATCTTATCTGTCTGACAGATTCCAGTTTGTTCATGTAAATGATAAATCATCTTTAAACTCCAGGGTTAATTGTGGAGTACCACAGGATTCAGTACTTGGGCCAATTCTAAGCAGTTTCTTTTTTAAAGAGTTCTGATGAAAATTAAAAAGAGAGATCATATTTCTCCTACTTTAGCTTCCCTTCATTGGCTTCCTGTTAAATCCATAATAGAATTTAAAATTATCCTCCTCACATATAAAGCCCTTAATGATCTAGCTCCATCATACATCAGAGATCTGATTGTTCCATATGTTCCTAACAGGGCACTTTGTTCTCAGACTGCAGGTTTACCGGTGGTTCCTAGAGTCTCTAGAGGTAGAATGGGAGGCAGATCCTTTAGTTATCAGGCTCCTCTCCTGTGGAAGCCAGCTCCCAGTTTTAGTCTGTGAGGCGGACACCCTGTCTACTTTTAAGGCTAGGCTTAAAACTTTCCTTTTTGATAAAGCTTATAGTTAGAGTGGCTTAGGTTATCCTGAGTTATCTCTGCAGTTATGCTGCTATAGGCTTAGGCTGCTGGAGGACATAATGACCACTTTCACCCTCTTCGCTACATTCTCACACTACTCTCCAATTTTGCATTATTTGCTGTTATTTCAGCTTCTAACTTTATGTTCTCTCGCTTTTCTCTTCCTAGAAGCTACACCTGGGCTGACTCTGTTTCTACCTGTGACACCTTTCTAGAGGGGGGCATCGTCCGAGCTTCTGCTGGCAACAACTTAATGCTCACCCTCTACCGATGATCCACATGGCCCTGTCTTTCAGTGTTTAACGCTTTCTCTCTCCTAGACATGGCGATTGACTGAGCTTTTACTGTAACTAATTATATGTGCTCTCTTTCAGACTCTAACCTTGAAAACTGGCTTAGAGTTTATATGTTCTTTCTTTCTAGGTGAACTACTAAAGGAGCTACATCCACTAACATTTACTTTGCTTTCCCATAGAAAGTACCCCCTGGATCAGTGCTTCTGTGTTCTCTTTGTGTCTCTGCTCTGTTCTCTCTAACCCCCAGTCGGTCGTGGCAGATGGCAGCTCACACTGAGCCTGGTTCTGCTAGAGGTTTCTTCCTGTTAAAAGGGAGTTTTTCCTCTCCACTGTCGCTACATGCATGCTCAGTATGAGAGATTGCTGCAAAGTCAACGCCAGTGACTATCCACTGTCTCTACATGGTCATCCAGGAGGAGTGAATGCTGCAAGTCACTAACTGGATGCAATCTGCTGGGTTTCCTTAGACAGAAAAACTTTTTATCGAATTTGAATAAATAACTAACTCTGACAGCGCTGTTCAATGGTTAGGATTAATTGGAATGTATGTACCTGACTTTTGTGAAGTGCCTTGAGATGAAAAATGTGTTTTGAATTGGCGTTATATAAATAAAACTGAATTGAATTGAATTGAATTGAAAAACTTAGTTGTTGTTATGCTTAATAACAAATAAAGACTTCACCTTTTAGTTTGCAGATAAGAAAATTTTAAGATTTAGTTAGTAGTTTTACTGAATACAGGAAAAGCATATTTTGATATGCTACAACAATGATATTGATTACCAATGTTAAAGACAGTGGGAGATTCCTTTACATATGTTTTATTTGTGCTGAAAAGCTATAGATTTTTATTATTAATTCTCAATCTCACAATGTATCATCTACCTGCCTTCAGGGTAAGCCCTTCCCTTTGCCCAGAGGTAATAAACCAGTGAGCTGCTGCATTGTTGTTGTGTCGCTGTGGAGTTTGAGTGTCTCATCTATCATCAGTTCACATAAAGAACAGAATCACTGTCACCTAAGGTGAAAAAAATGAAATCCTTAGGGATCCACCAGAAACAGAAGGACAAGAATGCTGCCAACAACACAGAGAAAACACGGCAGAAGCAGGCACATTGTTCTTTGCTCTTACAAGAATGAAGTAACTGAGAATGGGATTTATCAGTTTTTTGTCAGGTTTTGGAGGGCCAGTCAGTCAGGTTCCCAGTTCTCCCCACTGCTCAGCTTGTGTTATGTTCAAACTGAGTGTTGCAACTTTCACACACACCAAGGCTAACATCTAACATTTCCAAAGACACGCAGAGTTGGTGACCAACTAGAGAACCCCAGCAGAAGAGTGTTTAGCATCAAACGAAAAGCAACAAAAAGGAAAATATAGTTTGTTCCCTCAAGGCTTAAAAAAGGAGAATGAGAAACGATCAATCTCCTCCTGTCTCTCTCAGCACTTTGAATTTTATAAACACTGACCAAAACCGATAAAGGTCACCTCCTCTGCAGCTCCTACCTTTGAGGCCACATCTTTACATACAGTATGTTCACCTCCCCACTGGAGGAAATGATGTGTGCCGTACATTGAGAGAGAGAGAGATACTGATTCACTCCTTCAGGAATCTGTGCAAAGTTTAGGCTCACTTTTAATTTGGTTCAGCATACTTGTAAACATACACATACATGTAAAACTCAAAAAGCATGACAGAGCATCTCAAAACTAATAATGTTTCTGATAAAAGGCTAGGAGGATGATTGGGTTTAAAAGTAGTGTACAAGCGAGGCTACAGAAGCCAAAATGAAGATGGGTTGACAGCATCTATAAGCACATCCTACATCTTGTGTAGGTTGAGCTTGTAGTGGGGTTAGATTTTAAATCTGAGACCCCATGCAACAAAGGACCCTCTCCCCACCCCCAGCCCCCACACACACCCTTTTATTTTTAGGTAAATTTAAAGTTAAGGGGAAAAGTAGTACCAAAAGTGTTTCAAATAAATGAAATAAATAACAGGGCAATAATGTTGCACAATATTGGTCCAGTTCCTTTGAATGTTTGGTTATTTTGGGCTGCAAATATGTAAACCTGAGGTTTACACGCTGTTAAACCCAAGTTGCTACTTCATCCATCAAATTTCTTGTAAAAAAAAAAAAAAAAAAAACAAGATCAATAAATGCATTTGCTTTCTGTGGACAAGCATTTGTCCAAGATTACTTAATGCAAACTATAAAACTGATCTGTAGTCTACTGTTTTGTGTAACTCTTACAGGAAATCTAAAAGCTTGCTCTGATGACAGCGTTTTACATCATTCCTCTTTGCAGGGATAATTTCAAAGCTGAATGATATTTGCCCCTTTGACAAAATGTTATACACTTATCCAGATGATATGATCTTAAAAAGTAAAATAAAAGAAAACCAAACCATTACATGTACTTTATTTCTTCACATTAAAAAAGGGCCTCATTGTACAAGATTTTGAGTCATTAACTTGTCTGCTTGCAGTCCTGAAATTACCCCCACTGAGAGTACAGAGCAGTCAGCCAACCATAGTTCACTAGAAAGTTGGTGTCCAACAAGAAAATCTTTCACTCTGAAGACTAGATGAGGAATGCACCTCACAGTCTACAAGTAAACACTTTCAGAAAGTTGCAGAAAGACTGAGTGATGCACTGAGTTGTACATTTTCCCCTATTTTTACTTGGTTGACCTGTCTTATCAGCATCATCTTTCTATTTAACACATCAGTTCTGACAAAGGAAATGATGTACTGTGTTAAAAAAAAATCATGAATAAAATGCAGAATTATTTGCTTCTGGTTTTACACGACATATTATTTCCTTAAGAGGAGAACTTTCATGATCCTTGGGTGTTTGTTTTTGGTTTTCTTTTGTGTTTTGATCCTTTCAGAGATTTTTATAATTGTTAGAAAGGTCTTGCTGTATTCAGTTCATTGTTCTGTGTTCATTATTGTTACTAGGGTCTTGTCATATAGGTTGATTCCTTTTGTTTAGTTTCTTAATTATTTCTTGTGATCTTCACCTTGTGCATTGTGGTTTCATCTCTTATGTTAGTGTTAGCTGTTTTCTCTTTGGTTTGTAGCTCCTTTAGTGTCTGGTTCAGCTCCATGTATTATCTCTGTTTATTATTTGGTTTGCTCTCCTCCACAGCTGTTCCACATTCTCTTGATTAAGCTCACCTGCATCCAATGTCCACTCCTACCTCAGTATATAAGCTGACTGGTTTTCGTCATTCATTACTGGGTCCTTCCGTTGCTCTTCTCTGCAAGATCTGTAGGTTTTCTGTTATCTTTATTATTAAACCTTCAGCCATGCTCATTCCTAAGCTCGTGTTTGCATTTTGGTCCAACCTTCGACTTACAAATCATTACAAGAACGGGATAACAAAAAGAAAGATTTCTCACACATATAGAACTTCTAAGCACAGCCATATAGCAGTAACCTTTCCACTTCCTGCCTCTGACTTTAATATACCCATAAGGATGCCACACAACACTTTGAACACAAAATACTGGTTACCTGACAGCCAGCAAATAATTTTAATTAGTGTCAATAGTAATGATATGCACACCCACAAAAACAACATGCACCAATTAGTAACTTGTACTTCCTGATGGAAGGAGAAATTGGGAGTCTCTGCAGGGGCAACTAAAAACTACAGGTGATCGATCTCCAGCTATCCTGACCTGCTTTCAGAAACTCTGTACTTTACCTTCATTAAAATTCATGATTCCCTGGGTGGCCTCATTATAATAGCAGCACCACACTTATTGGTACCCCTGGTAAAGAGATTTAAAACGCCTCGGAGCAAAATGTCACACTGGATATTTTAGAATAATTGAACTGAAGGACACTCATTCAGTGAGAAAAAGAGTATTATGTGTGTAAAAAAACTTGTGCCACAATTGAATTAATCCTTAACAATTCCCTTATAATAAACATACCTGAAACATTTTTGTAATTGAAACTGTACTTTTGAGTGTTTGTGAAAATTAATTAGCAATGTTTCTGGCCAATTTCCCTCTGTCACTCTTCAAAATGCGAAAGATAAGAGAACATGTCTATGAAATAAGTCAGAAAATGAGGACTAGTAACTAGCTGCTCCCCTCTTCTGTACCTACCTTAAAAAATGTAAACATGTGGAGTTTGCTGAATGCCACCAGGACCTATACTGGTACCATGTGCTTTGGTCAGGTGAGATTAAGATTGACCTTTTCTTCAACAAACACTCCAGGTGGGTCTGGCAAAGGGTACATTCATGAAGAGCAAAAAACAACTCATTGTTACTGTTAAGTATGATGGAGAATCTGTGATGCTGTGGGCCTTTTTGTCTTCCAAAGGGAACTTTCTCGGGGATCATGGCATCATTAAGTTTTTTTAATACCAGGACCTTGACCATTAATTTTTTCAGCAAGGTAATGATAATACATAAGGTCAACTGAGAACCTTTTTCCATGGGCGTTTTAGTACTCAAATCTAAATCAATGGAAACCTATAGGGGGCGCCAACGAGCAGAGAAGACACTTGTTACCTAAATAATTACTGACTCTTCTTTGTAGTTTGCTTTCTGAATTATTTTAGCTTATTAAATTGTGGTAACCTTTGTATTTACTGCATCTTTGAAACAATCTAAACTAAACTAACTTCTCCGTATGACAAGCTGGACCCAAATGAGTAGGACCACAATACAGCCAATAAGTAGATCTTGAAAACTCTGGATAAAAAATAAAATTCATATCATCACTGTAAGATATTAAGTAAATATAAGTTTCTGAACTTGGACAATATGATTGGCTATTCAGATATCATACTCGTGTACAAAGTGCTACCTGGACTGGGTCCACCATTGATATGAGATTTCATTTAATTAAAGTAACATAGAAATACAAGAGCAGCTAATAGGGGAGATTGTAACACACCGACTGACCAAAAACTCCTTTGGTCAGTCGGCCTTTTCAGTTTGTGCATCAGACTCTTATGAGTACCATTAGAACTGAGGAACTTTTCATCAGTGAACATTTTCAGTAAAACCCTTAAACAGTGGCTTTGGAATAACCAAAATTGCATTCACGATTCTCATGTTTTACGAACTAACAAATGTCTGGATTTTACTTGTGTTTGTGCTGGTTTTTGTGGATGGGATTTCCTTTAGAGTTTATAGAATGTTCTTATAATTACTACATGGTTTAATATTAACTAACCTTGTTGTCTTTGGTAAATGTTATGTCCTGTTGTATATGTGTCCATAAGCTTGTCCCTGCCATGGGACTTCAAATTAGCCCTCATGGCAAAATCTGGCATATTTACATGACGTTCTAATGTACTCATGTTAAATAATATGCACTGTTCCTTTATTAAATAAATTAACATGAACATGAAATAGTTAATACAAGGTGTCGTATTGGTCTTTCAATATAATCTTGGTTGTTTATTTTACCCTGCTGCCATGATGTACATATGAAAATAATTTCTATTTGCCAGAATAAGAAAGCATTTTTTAGAGATTTTTGTTTATACTTTTGGCAAATTGAGAAGTTGACAGAGACAAAGATTAATATGCCTTTAAACGTTTTGGGAAAGCCCAGATGATGTAAAGGCTTTCCCAAACTTCATTTGCACACCTTCAGATGTACTTCAAGGCAAAACCTCAAATGCACTGCTTCCTTGTGTGACATGATGGAAAAATTAAAAGAAATCAGTCAAGATATCAAGAAAAGCATTGTGGACCTCCATGGGTCTGGCTCTTCCTTTGGTACATTTTACAGATCCCTGAAGATGCCACATTCACCCGTTGAAACAATCATAAACACTTATAAACACCACGGATATATCCAGCTAAAGATACTTAAGGTACTGGCTGAAGCTGGTAAGATAGTGTCATTATCCTACATTGAAATAATTCCTGTACTAACATGGGCTGAAAGGCCAATCGGGGAGGAAGAAGACATTTCATCAAAAGCTATTTAAAAAAAAATGGGGATGGAGGCTCCATGCGGTGTGGGTTTTTTGTTGCAGGAGGGACTGGTGTACTTCACGAAATAGATGGTTTTATGAGGAAGACAGGAAGTCGATGCTTCGGAGTGGCCATAACAAAGCCTGATCTTAATCACATAGGAAATCTATGGGGAGAGCTGCAACGATGTGTGCGAGCAAGGCAGCCAAATGACAGTTAAAAAAGCTATTCTTTTAGTTATCACAAAAATTAAGGTAAAAAATATTACAACTAAAGTAAAAGAAACAATACAAAAACAAAATTAAATTAGCTAAAATTTAACTAATTGTTTTTTTTAAATAAATCAGATTGTGTACAAATAGACCAACATTGAGGCCGATTTATGAAGTGTCTTTGTGAATTGAAAAAACTTGCTGTGCTTTTTGTTTAATACAGCAATACTTCCCACTGTGAGAATTGTGGGCCAATAGTCTTTCCAGTTGTCTGTGTGATTTATTAATAATACAACACAGGAACATCGTCTATGCAAAGCCAACATGTTTGGCCCTGATTCTAATAGGAATGACTTTTAGGCTTCAAAATGTCACTAGGTTTGTAGAATTTATACAGACACCTTGGTGTGAAATAAACCTTTTACACTAGACCCTCTGAGGAGTGCTGAGGAACTTCTGTAGGTATTCCTCAAAGACTAGAATAATAAGGTTAAAGCCAAGTGGAGCCATTTTAATTGCTCAGTCACAGCCTGAGTCCTACAAGAAGCATTTCACCTTGCTCCCAAACTGCTGCAAAGCCAGAAAGGTCAAATACTTAGAATTACCAGACATAAAACAGCAAGATCCCAACAGGCACCTATCCTAATTAGTCATGTTTTACCTGCACGGCATCCTAATCCTCGAAAGAACCAGAAACTAATTAAAATACAATGGTAGAACGTCATCATGGGTTTGATATAGTTGCAAATTGTTGTGGTAACAACCTCGCCAAGCAGGGTGCAGTCTCCCACCGCCACAGCCTTCCCTGACTCTCATCATTAAACTGGAGTCATGGGCCAGAGGCTCTGCAAGGCCTGTCGCCGTGGACACGCTCTTGAAAGGAAAGGCTCTCTTTTTTTTAAGTGCCCCTCTGAAGATGATTTACATTCAGCTGTTTTAATTGTGTCGTCTGATGTTCAACGGGCCAAGCAGCTTAGGAGAAAGTTGCTGATCTCATTTGCATGAATGATTGATGAGGGATGATTTTTCCCCCTTGATCTCATGGTTATGCCGACTTCAGAGCTCTGGAGGTGGCTGCAGTGGCTGGAAAGGAGAAGAGAAAGTGGAGAAGAGGGCAGGCAAAAAAAGTAATGTTTGTTTCAAGGGGGACAAGCTGCTCTGTTGGATGAAGTTCATTGATAATCAGACAATCAGCTTGAAAACACTCGACCAGCTCTCTTCATGATTGTAAAAAGTTCAGTAATCTAGGAAAAAGGGCTTTTAGCTCTTACTCCAGGGGCCTGAAAGTCACAGTGACTCAGTACTTTTAGAACTTCCTGCATAATTTGACAAATGCCTTGTTCAAGAGGGATGTCAGATAACAAACTTACCTGTAGTGGAAAACTACAGGTAAGTTTATGAAGAAAAGCAGTCATAAAAAAACACAAAAACTTAGTTTTGTCTAGAAAGAAAAGAAATATTCCCTTCTGTTTTACCCTTCTGTCCCCGTATCTTTCAGAATAACTCAATGGATTTAAAAGTTTCGTTTTCCACAGGCATTAGGCCTTTCTATTTAATATTAACTGTTGATAAAGCAGTTCTTTAAATGAGTCACTTTTTGCAAAGAATTATCACTTATAGCTGCTGCACCCATGGGTTTTTGCAAAGCCTGATAAAGAGTCTCAGCTTGATTAGCTGTCTGGTCCACGGTCTTGGTCGACTGCTCTCTGTCTGCAGCAAGACGTTGTTTACTCCGAGAAAGCTCTGAAAACACACTGTACCCTTTATTTCCCAAACATTCAGGACAAAGTATCTGCTGGTGTCTTACAGCCCAAATAGAGCCAAAAGAGAATAAATATGTGCATTTCCTTAAAAAGAAAAATCGAAATAAGTGAAACGTTGCAGAATTACAATAATCAGTATCCCTCAAAGCATAGAATGGTGAATTTGGTGCTGTTGGGTCAAGTCTTCTATTACCTTCTGTTAAGCTTTAGGTTTCCTCTCAGTCAAAAAACCTACAAATCGTGATAACATGAAAAATAATTTCAAAGCCAATAAATCATTTTAAAATGTACTTTTATGTAAAAGATATAACCTTTTGAGGAATGCTCAAATCAGAAACACTGTTAATATATACAGAGGATGATGTATTGCATGTAGAGTGTGGCTGCTCTTTGTTTCAAACAGAACCCAGAATTTTTCTTGGTTTTATTAAAATGTCCAATAGGTAAAGGACTGTTTATTTGGTAACACAAAAAAAGATGGTGTGAGAGCACTTACTTTGCCAAAAGATCCTGCTATGTGGTATGTGAGAAAATCTACTATATTTACAGTTATTTTTTACTTTTTAGCTTCTGTCAGTAGAAGACACCACTGAATTCAGCAGATTAATCTAATTAATAAAACCAATAGCATATCTCACCAAATGTCCCTCCTGCATGGTTTTACTCATGATAATTAGCCTCTACAGTGACTAATTCTTTCTCAGTGTCTGAGCCAAATGAAGGAGAGACTTTCACTGCAGCTTCTTGTATATCAGTCTTTTAACTTCCCGTTCAATAAATAAGAGTAAGATGTTCAAAGCTTCATCACTTGGTCTTCATTACGGTTGTTTACTGGATTTTATTTAGAGGGTGTCAGAGACATGAAATGCACCCTTGTCGGAATTTAGTTTGTAAAACCTTATTAAAATAGTTTTCCTTCCACTTAACAATTATGTTAAGTGGACACACACACAGTAATGTGATGAAATGTGGAAAGGTTCAAGGGGGTATAAATACATTTCCTCTGCATATTTGTGAACAAGATGCAGTTCACCATATCAGCCTTACAGAGGAATATTTCTGCAGATCAGTATTGTGTGGACAGGTTTTTGCTGTGCTGTTCTTCATTAGTTCGAGTGTACAAATTTAATCCTGTAGAGGGTCACAGGGGCTATTCTGTCTGCCCCACTCAGTGTGGCAATTTACTCTCTTTATCTGGATGAGACATCTTCTTTTCCATAACACCATGAACCAGCACAAGGAGGCAGGCTGTTGACAAGCATGTGTTTTATCCTTAGTTTTAGCCTCAGTTTTCAAATTCTTTGTTTCGATTTTGTTCATATAAAAAAACAACTCTATTAGAGTTTGTTTCCAGATAGAAGCAGAAATTGTGTTACAAACTTGACTTGTTTCTTTAGCCAAACTAATTCTCACATTTTGTTAGATGTCAGTGGTTTAAATGAGTATCAGTGTGATGCTGTGTGTATAGGAGAATACGTTTCATCTCCAGAGTAAAGACGATTAGCTCAGCTGATGGAGCCTTGGGTTTGCTGCTTACATTGTTTACAGATAAAAGCATAACCAGCTGAATCAAACTGGATGTGGCAGTCACTTTCAGTTCACTTTACAGACAAGGCTAATTCAATTAACTTTCCTTTTTATCATATACTTCTTCAGCTGTAGCTGCTCAGTGTGAATACAGTCTGTCTTTGCAGAAAAACACAGCCTTATCACTGCTCCACTCCCTAAAGCAAAATAAAATATTACAGCAACACACATTTTGGTTGCATATTTGTGTCTTTTTAATCATAGATGCTTTGACAAAGTGGAATTTTAACAGGTGCAGTTTAGATAAGTCTAGTGCTTTAAATGAAAGCCTTCCTCTTGCTGATTGAGCAGCGTTGAGGCAAAAAGCTGACTCCGAGAACTGGCAATGGCAGGTCCATCTTCCAGGGTGAGTCAGGCGCATCATCTTTTCAAAATGCAGCCCTTTGAATAATACATGCAGGCTATAGACACATGCATCAGCTGCCTCTGTGGCATTTCTTCTCCCCTACTGTCAAACTGCAGGGAGCCCATCTGCAGGCATCTACTGTGAGAAAGCAGCCAGCAGCACAACTGCGACAAAATACTCTCGCTGCTAAACAGTTCTGTTTATGAGAAAGGGGTTGTCAGCATTGCCTGAGCCCAAAACTGGTGGTTCAGCACTGTTGTGATTATTAATCTGACATTATTTAATATTTAATCAAATAATATTTCGGTCTGTTAAGGGTTGTCCTGTGAATACCAGCCCAGTAAGGCGATGGTATTAGGACAAAGTTGAAAGGTGTGACCCAAGCTCTGAAATTATTGAACAGCATAAACTCTGCACACACATGGAATGAATTCACACAATTTCTTAAAATACAAGAATTTATTAACAAAAATAAGTCAACTCAAAGTCAAACATATTTCAACCAACAAACTCTTTACTATGCTAAAACAATCCAACTAAACTACCAAGCAGAATTAAAGAATAAGACAGACTAATGGGCTATGTACAATATAAACAAGTTGATTAAAGATGATTGAAAATCATGACCAAAAGAGTGATGCAACATTACCATGCAATGTTATTTATGTCTGAGAGCCAAGGATTATCTTGAAGAATCTGGAAATGAAGTTAAGTTAGTCTTGGAACCAACTTAGGCAATAATCAGTACACCTTTACACAACCATTCACAATGCAAGATCAGATAAAATATTATTTTAATAAAATAATGTTTTAAATAATGATCTGCTGAATAAAACCAACCTTCTGGATGACTAATTCTCAGTGGTGTCTCATTAGCTGCCTTTATTTATTGAAATAATAATTAAAGAAATATTATTAAAGGTAACGGTAAATTATTTAAAGAAATATCTTTGAAAGGAACCAAATCTTTCTGGAGAAATGGGGCTTAATGGCGTTTACTTAGTTATCAAATTTAGTAAAATGATGTTAGGGACATTATTTACTTGATTGAAAACTAAACCGTTCTGGGTAAATATTCTTTAGCAGTGAGCACGTGTCCTAGGCTGTTAGCAGTTAAGCTAACAAAGGAGGCTGATAGCTTAGTATCCAGAATCAAAACACACACACTTAAAATACCGTCGATAAAAGGGGTTAAAATTCATAAGCGCGGACGGCGCGTTATGAGCAATCTTCTGTGTTTAAAATCACCCTTTAAATAAAGTTTGTCTTAACTTTGAAAAAAACACACAAATACAGAACACAAACTGACCACGTGTGCTGCAGATAGCCTGCTACCACTAAGACAGCAGTTTCACACAAACAAAACCAGACTTCATAAAATGAAAAACGTTTAGATCATTTCATCCTAACTGTTATTCTGCCCAAACACTTAACCTCATGCACCGTGGTGAGGAAACGTTGTCCAAGGACGAAGTTTGAAGAAACGTCCACAGTCAACAAGCGGTTAGCCTTCGGCTAACCTAACGAAGCTGTGGGTGGGCGGCCCGTTCTGTCGGCCGGCCAAAACTGCACGTTACCGGTGATGCGGCTACTCGTCGTCCTTCTCTCAGGCAAGGAAAACCGCTTCACTCGGGTTGTAGAGACCGCGTCTCTCCTGGGGACTTTTCTGGGACACCGTTGCTTCAGCAGGCCTCAGAGAGAAAGTCAAGCCAGGCGTGTACCTTAATTCCCGTTTTCTGAAAAATACTGGGTACACAAACAGTTATTCACTCATACTTATCTTTGCATATGATCGGTGATCATATGAGACTCTTGGATCCAGTTTGAAGAGATTATGTCTTTTTGCCAGCAAAAAGACTTCAGCACGCTGTGTCCCTCCGTCCAGTTCCTCTCGGGAGCTGCTTGGAAGAGATCGGGGCATTGGAAAGGGAGTGTTTTCATACAGCCAGTGGCATCATGGGAAGTCTGCTGCTACCCACCTTTCCTCAGTTGATGGAAGTCAGTTAAATGCAATTTATTTTGAAAACTCCAGAAGAGTTTGTACCGGAGTTTTAATGTTGAAATCCATGGCTTAGGGTTCCAACAGCACCATAGCTTTTTTTCTTTTGGATGCCAAAGATAATGGTCTTTTAAACACCCTAACTATAATTTGTAATTTGTCATTATTGTTTAAATATATTACACTTTTCTATTGTTTATTTGTTGTATGTCGGGGGCAGATGTATGTGTATATATATATATATATATATATATATATATATATATAATATATATATATATATATATATATACAGGGGTTAGACAATGAAACTGAAACACCTTTCATTTTAGTGTGGGAGGTTTCATGGCTAAAGTGGACCCGCCTGGTAGCCAGTCTTCATTGATTGCACATTGCACCAGTAAGAGCAGCGTGTGAAGGTTCAATTAGCAGGGTAAGAGCACAGTTTTGCTCAAAATATTGAAATGCACACAACATTATGGGTGACATACCAGAGTTCAAAAGAGGACAAATTGTTGGTGCACGTCTTGCTGGCGCATCTGTGACCAAGACAGCAAGTCTTTGTGATGTATCAAGAGCCACGGTATCCAGGGTAATGTCAGCATACCACCAAGAAGGAAGAACCACATCCAACAAGATTAACTGTGGACGCAAGAGGAAGCTGTCTGAAAGGGATGTTCGGGTGCTAACCTGGCTTGTATCCAAAAAACATAAAACCACGGCTGCCCAAATCACGGCAGAATTAAATGTGCACCTCAACTCTCCTGTTTCCACCAGAACTGTCCGTCGGGAGCTCCACAGGGTCAATATACACGGCCAGGCTGCTATAGCCAAACCTTTGGTCACTCATGCCAATGCCAAACGTCGATTTCAATGGTGCAAGGAGCGCAAATCTTGGGCTGTGGACAATGTGAAACATGTATTGTTCTCTGATGAGTCCACCTTTACTGTTTTCCCCACATCCGGGAGAGTTACGGTGTGGAGAAGCCCCAAAGAAGCGTACCACCCAGACTGTTGCATGCCCAGAGTGAAGCATGGGGGTGGATCAGTGATGGTTTGGGCTGCCATATCATGGCATTTCCTTGGCCCAATACTTGTGCTAGATGGGCGCGTCACTGCCAAGGACTACCGAACCATTCTTGAGGACCATGTGCATCCAATGGTTCAAACATTGTATCCTGAAGGCGGTGCCGTGTATCAGGATGACAATGCACCAATACACACAGCAAGACTGGTGAAAGATTGGTTTGATGAACATGAAAGTGAAGTTGAACATCTCCCATGGCCTGCACAGTCACCAGATCTAAATATTATTGAGCCACTTTGGGGTGTTTTGGAGGAGCGAGTCAGGAAACGTTTTCCTCCACCAGTATCATGTAGTGACCTGGCCACTATCCTGCAGAAAGAATGGCTTAAAATCCCTCTGACCACTGTGCAGGACTTGTATATGTCATTCACAAGACGAATTGATGCTGTATTGGCCGCAAAAGGAGGCCCTATACCATACTAATAAATTATTGTGGTCTAAAACCAGGTGTTTCAGTTTCATTGTCCAACCCCTGTATATCTATTATATATTTTTTCTTACTCTATTTTTAAATTTTTTTTTTATATTTTTCATATTTATTTTATTTGTTTTATCTATTTTAAATGATTTAAGTAATTGTTTTATTAATTTTTTTGATTTTTTTCTTCTTACTGTGAAGAAACCGCAAATGGCTGGCTCACGAGAAACGGCTCATTTTCAGATTGATCAGCTCCCACTGGTGACCAGTAGGTCAAAAACTCAGAAATCGCATTTTCTTCCTATCAGTGAACACACCATAGTAAGGTCTAGCTGGTCACACTGAAAAGGACACTGGTTTTTGTAGATACTGTTGTTGATGGGGGAAGTTAGCTATTTTCAGCATCAATGAGGTTGTTAAAATGAAGTCAGAAAAAACACAAAGATGTAAGGAAAGTGCAACGTTTAAACATTTCTGTAGTTGATTCAGGCTGCAAGAGGAGGAGAGAGAGCAAGCCTTTAAAGGGCGGAACATAGTCGGGCATACTTGACTTCACACGGACTCTCAAAGAAATGCAGGATTGGTATGCTTGACTATGAAATCTCAAACGTCCACGGACAGTGCACGCTGGGTCCGCGCCGCTCACAGAACCCCGACTATGTTCTGCCCTTAAGCAATAGAAGAGTCTGTCTGTCATGGAGCATAATGTTGACAGCCTTTGAGAAATCTCAGAGTTAAGGTAGCGATCTACAGTCATATTCCATAAATTAGAGTATGCGTTCAGATGACGCTCGCTTGTCAGATTAAAAGTACCTTTTAGAAATAACACCCTTTAAGCAGGTATTAAACATACTTTTCATTAATACTTAAAAGAAAATAGACACTGTATTGGAATGTCAAATAGACAAGGTGAGAAAAACTATACAGTCATGAAAATGTGTAGATTTTTGCAAAATGTACATGTAAATGGCCTGGACTTGTATAACGCTTTATCTAGTCTGAGGTCCCCAAAGCGCTTTACACTACAATCAGTCATCCACCCATTCACACACAACCAGTGGTAGACTACGTTGTAGCCGTAGCTGCCCTGGGGCAGACTGGCAGAAGTGGGGCCACCAAACCCCCGGACCACCATCAGTTCAAACAGAACGAATCCCTACCATCATAGCCTTGATCGCCCAGTAGCAAGTGTTAATAAGTGTTTTGATTAGAGTAGTGATGGTTTTACAGTCTAAGAGCCGCTGGGAGGAACCTAAAGATAACACTCCCTTGTGAAGCTGTTGCAACCAAATGTTTTGTTTTTATTGTCACAGCCTTCTCTGTTATTTCATCTTTTGTAGTTTGAGCCAAATTAAACTGTTGCCCTATGGCAAAGATCAGAGGACTTTGCAGCAACATGACTGTCTGAGGCTGCTCGTTATTTTTGTCCGAAGCTTTCTTTTTAAACTCTGTGGCTGCATGAATACACCTTTGAAAAATAAGGCAGCAAACTAAAAATAAAAGCCCAGTTACTGTCGCACAGCTTCATTATCGACCTCTGCTTTTTTGCTTCTTTTTTTTTTTTTTTTTTTAAAAGCCCCACAAATGAGGTGGCTGGGACTGGCAGTGTTTGCTTGTTCTGCTTCATAACTCACAGAGGCTCCAGTTGGCTCATAATGCTCTCATCAGTGCTGCTGTTGTCAGAGCACTGCAGACCAATAACAATGCCGAAGAACACTATAGAAATTCAATTTTAACTTCAGAATGAAGAGCATTAAACCCACAACACTGAGTTCTGCTTTCATATAACTTAGAGACAAAGGAAAGTGAACACAGCAGAGAACAGGAATTACACCAGTGAGGAAGCTTGAGCAGCTGTAGAAGCAGACTGTTATCTGCAATCGTTTGGGCGAAATAAGACCTTCAAACCACAACCAGATCCTCTGAAGACTGTCAACTTGCTAATAAACTGACTTTTTTCAATTAGCACCTATCGGACTTTACAATGATAACACAGAACCAATTACATTCTGGGCTGCTGATAACTCTTCCTTCCTTCTCCCTTTCCATCACCACAGCCCCAGGGCTTTTTTTCTCACCAGGACAAGGAATCACTTTGTATAATCAGTTCTGAAAGTACGTCAGAGATAACAGGCCAGCCAGTTTCCTGAAGGCCACGATGGTGTTTGTGTGCCTTAGTAGGTGTTGATGGCAGCTTTAGCGGCGAGGCAGTCAAAGGTCAATCTTTGGTCTCATCTCTTAACACTTGGTTTCACAAATCATTGTCCCTCTTGTTTTTTTCTTGGTTAATGGTCTCAGTTTGTTTCTTACAAGTCCACTAGAACTACATTACCTTGTCAAAAGTATTGACTTATCTGACTTCACAAATATAAACTCATAATTCCATGGTTTTCATCCCACCTTCTGCAGCAATAAACAACTTTTCTGGGAAGGATTTGCACATTGTTTCAGTGTGTTTATGAGAAATTCTGACCATTTTTCCAGAAGCATATTTGTTTCTCGTTCACTGATGTTGAATGACACTTCATCCTATCACTTTAAAATGCTTGAATTCACTGAGCTCCTTAGAGCTGAAGAGGTCTGACTGGCACAACTAAATTCAATGATTTGGGTGGGTGATTGAACACTTTTGGCAATATAGTAAATATTTATTGTGTGTGGATTTTTTCATTTTGCTTCTATTTGTTTGTATGTAATGATCAGTAACAACCAAACAAAACATGCATAACAATACAAGAGACATCACTAATATCCATCTATTGTCTTCTGCTTATCAGAGACAGGGTATAAGATGCTGAAATGAGCTTTCTTTGTAGGGTGGTCCAACTCCGCCTTAGAGATAAATTTAAGAGCTCCTTTATCCGGGGCAAGCCCTAAGTAGAGCTGCAGCATCAACAGTAGTCAAGGTGGTTCAGCTGATGTTAGTTCCTTTTGGATGAATGCTTTTGGTTTTATGGGTCTGTCCCAGTGAGATGAGACCCCTCAGCAGGTTTGGATGGTAAAGATCAGATCTCCAGGATGATAGCCTCACTGTTCCTTTTAAAAATGATGAAAGCAGATGCCCTTGCTGTTCATGCTGACAAATATTCGACTCACTTCCACTCTTTTTACTGATTTGTCATTGGTGTTATTCTAAATTGTTTTTTGCATACTTTCTCCAATGTGACAATTCACTCTATTAGAAACAGATTTGTTTTTAAAATAAACTTAGCACAAAAAGTCATTAGATCTGTGCTTCTTTGTTGTTTTCTTTCTTGCACATTAGTGCTATACCGTTGGGAATGCTGTTTATTCCCCCTTCAATTGTATCACATTTGTGGGGAAATTGCATTTTTTAGTTGCACCCATAAAAACTTGCTAATTCCTCTCTGCCTGTATCAAACAGCTTTTGGTGGAGGCAGTGCAATGGTATGGTCAGCTCTCTCTCTGGATAAGCAAGGCTTGACATTATTTAAGGCTACTAATGCAGAAACATATCAAGATGTGGTTTTGCAACCAGTGGCAATCCTATATCTCCAATATCTAGGACTGAACTCTATCGTCCAAGGTGACAACGGCCACCCCCAGCCCCACGGCCACCCCCTTGAGGTAGCTTAGAGACTACCTCAAGGGGTTTTTACTACCTGCAGTCGTGACCTCAACCCCGATGAACATTTTTGGGATCAGCTTGGGGATTGCTGTATATGCCAGAGTGACAATCACATTGGCTGACTGAAGATAGTGATGCTGGTGACCAACATAAGGAGGAGGTGCCAGGCTGTTATGGATTACTAACAGACTGCTGAGGCTTCCGGCTTGTTAAATAGCGCAATTGTTAAATATTCAATGACAGAATAAGCAGTTTGCCATTAACAGAGTCAATTTGGTAGGTTTTTCATGGGTGCAGTCAATATATTCAGCTATTATGGGTGTTCAAGCCACCCATGCATTTTACTTAAAAACGTAACACCATTTAAAGGGGGAAAACAGGTTTACTAATAGAATAGGTTTGCTAAGAATGATTGCTATAACAGAGAAATAATCCACCAAACACAAATTTCCTCCCTTTTTTTTTGCTAATTCTATATGTCAAAGCCCACCCTCGGAAATTCCTTGTTTATTAAAAAATGTCATTTCTGGTTTTTACTCAAAGTCAAACCCATGATGGTCGAGAAACAGAAAAAGTGAACTGCCTTCAGTTCCTAAAAACAGGGCCTTCTGTAAGCAGCAGAGCTGAATAAGTAGAGCGAATGAGTGCAGCTTTTAACCTGGAGCAGTTTTTAAGCTTTGACAGATAACAGTGGCCTGCCTCTAACTAATGATGCAACAGTCACAGCAACAACCTGGCAGCCTAATTGTGAGCAGCAAAAATTGGAATTTAACTACGTTTAAGCCAGAATGCCAGCCAATCAGCCATAACTTGGATTTTTTACAGCAAACAAACAACGAGGATAAACAGTCTAACAGGAAAACGGTAATTGCCTAATTTGGCAGCCTACCAATGGTAATTATGACTTTCCAAGCAGGTGTGTATAGCCTTAAGTGATGAGGCAACTCATCTCTTGTCTCAGTCATCATTTCAGCTGATTTTTTCCCCCAGCTCTTTCTTTGTCTCTCTCTGTTTTGAAAAAGGAGACAAAGGAAAAGAATTCCCGCTTGGGGCCAATTTGTCTGAGAGGGGAGGACAAAAAGAGATGCTGGATGCATTTATCAAATATGGCAATTTGCTTAATGGACTCTGACAAAGCCATTGGCGCTCTTTATTTAGATGCAGATGACTTCCTCCATACTGGCTTCCTCTGTCACAGTTACAAGCGCCTGTCAGGGAAGAGAGAAGGAAGCTCCCCTCCTGTTACAGACCCATAGTTAATCACCAACGCAGTCTGTCGGTATATCAGACTGACAGACTACTCACAGCTTCCTGCGGCTCACATTTTGTATAAAATATTTTTGTAACGCAGCAAAAACAAAGCCAGCCATCAATCAGTTCAATTGCAATACCAGTTATGAAATGCAGAAGACAAATGGGAAGGGCTTTGCCAAGAGAAATATTGACAAGTCTAAAACGGTGTCTGTGCATCATTACATTCAGCACACCACCGCTCAGAAGCATTGCTGAAGCTCCTAAGCAGAGCCTGCTGAGACCGTACGCTAAATTAATATTTCCAGTTCCTTTAGTTCAATGCTGCTTAATATTATAGACCATGACTGGATGAGAGCTGAAATTAGGCTGTTTTGTATTCCACTGCTGGTTTGCTTACAGTAAAATTTTTAGTCCTAGAGGAGCTGATAAGAATGCAAACTGGAGGCACATTAGGTTTTCTGCTATTAAAAAACTCACAGAGCCTCAGCCTTTGCTGCTGGATATTCATCCGTTTAATCACACAGTTTGGTCTATGAGCTGCAGCTCAAGTTGCTCCAATCTCTTCTCGAAAAGAATATCATGTGGTATAAAGTATGTAAAATTCTGAAAATGATTATTGATTATAAGTGATTATTTAAAGAATTAAATGTTTCCTCCTATTTGACCATCAAATTATTGTATGATTCGTCAGATATACTGGTGTAGATTCTCATTAACACAGGTTATAACGATTTACAACATCTTACAAATGTATATTCCACCTCTCCAAATTTTGTCACGTTACAGCCACAAACCTCAGAGATTTCATGACATGTTATGTGAAAAATGATTTTTGGTTCAAAATTCAAGTTAATTTTTTTACAAATAGAGATCTTTCAGATCTTAGTTTGTATCCTGCCCCCTTATAATCTGATGCCCCTAAAGATGCAATACAACTGATTGCTGTGCTCTGAATTTTCTGCCCATTCTTTTTTGCTAAATAGATTAATCTCACTTAAAATGGATGTTGTGCATATATGAACAGCAATTTTAGGCCTCACCACAGATTCTCAATTAGATTCAGGTCTGAATTTTGGCTATACTCTGGCTACATGTTGAGGGTCGGTGTCCTGCTGGAAGATTAACCTCCACTCCAGCCCCAAGTGTTTAGCCACCTCTAACAAACTTTCTTCTGGAATTGTCCTGAATTTAGCTCCATTCATCTTCACTATCAACTCTGACCCCTTTGCTCTCCCTGCTGAAGAAAATCATCCCCACACCATGATGCTGCCACCACCATGTTTTCACTGTGATTTTATATAGAACTTCTTGTGACATCCTTCCAACAATCCCACTCTTCTGAAAAACGCAGATTTGTTGAGTGTCCAACTAATGGTTGTCTTGTCGACCTATTTTTCCACCTGATCTGTGAAGCTTCTACACAGTTACCCACAGCCTCTTTGTTTATTCTCTGATCAGCGCTCCACTTGCTCCACTTGTCAGTTAAGGTTAATGACCTTGCCATACTTTTTCCATTTTCAGATGATGGATTCAACAGCGATCTGTAAGACATTCAGTGCTTGGGATGTTGTTTTATGACCTAACACTGCTTTAAACTTCTCCACAGTTTTTCCACTGATCTTTTCACTTTTTTCCTTGGTCTTCATGATGATGTTTGCTCAGTAATGTTCTTTAACAAACCTCTGAGACCATCACAAATTCACAGGAGCTGAATACGTTTGCAAGGCACTGTATGTGTCCTACAGTTGCAGGTCACTGGTGCACGTCTAATTCAGACATGGAAAGCAGACAGTGATGCATGGGGTCTTAAACTCACTTAAAACCTACTACACATCATCAGAGACCAAGGGAATTTGGAGTGGTGATTCTGACTTTTGTTTAAAGCTGAAACGGGAAAATAATCGGCTTGTGTATCATAGCTGGTGCAAAAGATCAATGGAGGAGGGGACATTGTCCAATAAATCCTGTTTTTCTTAAAAATGTGAACAGTTTGATAGAAATGTATTTTTTTAGGAGAAATCCTGTTGCAGACTTAGTGACTGATAGTAGGGGACATGATCAAAGGTCTTGTGTTGCTGCAATGCCTTCAGCTGTGATTTTAATCAAATAATTACATGCAGATTAAGCAATAATTAGGATAATTGTTAATTGCAACCCTGCGGTTCAATATATAAAAAAACAGAAGCTGATTTATGTTGTGTTGGAAAAATAGGACAGAACTAAAGACCAACTGGGATTTTCAGACATTTATTTTTTGAATAATTAGACCCGAGTCCTTTGGGGCTCAGTTTACAGCTGAGATGATGAAGCATTTTGCAAAAATAAATATAGCAGACTTAAATATAACTTCTCATCTTCTGATTCACTAATGGAGACTAATCCTCAGCACGGTGGATGCTTTAAATTCATGTCTCCCCGTACCTTGGAGAGATTAACGGCAGTCCACCAGGGAAGAGTTTACATCAGTGCTGGAAATCTGCCGAGAGGCTGGGAAATGGCTCGAGGACGCCTCCAGCATCAGCATGGAAACCAAATTCAAGCACAGACCTTTAAAGACTGTCAGACAAATGGCCTGTGGCAGAGACTCTTACAGCCCGCATAAAGAGCTTCTCTGAATTCAGCCGTGGGTCAGCGGCGGATCACTGCTAGATTTAAGGTATTTTGCTTGATGTTAATGAGGCGCAAAGTTTTTAGGCTGAGAGAGAAATAAGTCCTACTTCTGAGATGTAATTTGAGCGGACGGATGTACAGAGGTTTGCCAGTAACTCCACGAGGGACCTAAATGAGTCAGACGTTATTTTGAAACCCATTATTTGTGGTGTGACATAAAGAATGATGTCAGTGCATGATTATTCAATTTAAGGGAAAACAAGAAAGCATATTAACTAGAAGTGAACATGTCCACTCTTCAAGTAAACATCCCATGTTTCTTTAAATAGTACAGTGTTGCCTAGATGCTCTTCAGAGCAACTGAATAGTCCATCTACAGTTTGAAGATCTGCCCCTCACAGCTGCAGGTAGCACATATTTCTGATGACATCTGATGACACAGAGGTCATTGGTTTAATAGGCTGCATGAGACAAAAATATGAAATCAGTGTTCGTCATTGACTAGATAAGACAAAAGCAATCACTGTCATGCATCTCTCTTATGAAATGAAACATAAAAACACAAGAACGCAGACAGAGCAGCGAGTGAAAGGGCTTCATCAGAAAGCTGTCACAGCTGACATGATGGAAGGATGTGATTGTTGGCCCTATCTGCATGTGTAATGACCTCAGAGTGAGAGGCATTCGGTTACAAATATAAACTTCATATACTGCCCTTACAAACCAAAATTATCTATCTACAGTCCTTGGCAAAGGTAATTATATCCCTTGAAAGTTGCCACATTTTGTCACATTACAACCTCAGACCTTTGGTTATTTGAAAGGGATTTTAAGTGATAGACCAACACAAGTAGTACATACAGTAGTTGCCCATTCTTTTTAGCAAATCAGCTCAGTCTGATTGGATGGAGAGTGTCTGTGAAGAGCAGCTTTCACATTTTAACATAGATTCTCAACTGAATTTTAAGTCTGGACTTTGACTAGGGCAATTTAGGTATGCTTAAGTAAGTATGCTTTGATCTAAAGTATTTCATTGTACGTTAAGTTGTTTGTTTAGATTTGTTGTTCTGCTGAAAGATGAGCGTCTGTCCCAGCCAACATGTTTTCCTCCAGTATTTCCCTGTATTTAGCTCCTTCCATCCTCCTATCCACTCTGTATAGCTTTCCTGACCCTGTTTAGAAAAGGCATGCCCACATCATGAAGCTACCATCACTCTGTTTCACTTTGGGGATGGTGTCTTTAAGGTGATGTGCAATGTTTTCCTCCATATGTAGAGTTTTGCTAGTAGGCCCAAAAAGTTAATTTTGGGTGTCCTCTGACAAGCACACCTTCTTCAGTAATTTATTGTATCCAATATAGTGTTTGAGTTTGGCATCAAGGCCCTGATCTCATCATGCCATGCTCATGCTGCTCAACATGTCATGAAGTGATGATCACTTTTCTACCCCCCGACCATGACTTCCACATGTCTGGAAGAGAGGAGAGGGTCTGTGACCTCAGACCCCAAGGGTTTTCCGGGGTAGTTGAGGGGCAGCAGCAGGCAGGACCAGCACATTAAATGGAGACTGCAGATAGAGGTTTAAAGCTTAAACATGCCACCCTAATCACTGATATAATCTTTAGAGTGCAAAAAAAAAAAACATGTGTGAAGATGAAGCACAGCTCGAGTTTTCTGGCCAAATGAGCTTTCAGGCATCGCCTCATTTGGGGCTGAGGACCAGGGCTGAGGAACCCGGCCCTATACTGCAAAACAAAGAATTCAGACTTCTTATGGCTTTCTTTTGCCACTCTTTTATAAAGATGTGAATAACAGTTGTGCTGTCAAAACAGTAATTAGTTCATTCCTACTTGAGATGTAGATCTCTGCAGCTCCTCCAGAGTTACCAAGGGCCTCATAGCTGCATCTTTAATGAATACTCCCCTTTATCCAGCCTGTCAGTTTAGGAGACAGCCATCTCTTAATAGCTTTGCAGTTGTACCATGCCCTTTCTATTTTCAGACTTTATGAGATGTTCAAAGCTTAGGAGATTGTTTTACAATCCAAAAATGCTTTTTTAAGCTGTAGATTTCTCCTTAACTTTATCCCTAACCTGTTTGGTGTGTTCCTCAGTCTTCATGAAGGTTTGGTCACCAATATTCACTGATATTAAAGGCAATTGGCTGGAATAATTGAATGAATGATTAAATCAGAGTAAAGCAGACTAAATAAAAATGCGCACCAAACTTTTGAGATCTGTATTTGTAAAAAGGAAAACTGAAAATCATGCATCGTTTTCCTTTGCACCACATTGCGTCTCTGTACCACAGTTTGTGGTGATGTTTTTCATCAGTTTTTTTTTTTGTATTATTGCTATTATTAGTATGTGAAAGAGTTCGAGCAGGACAAAAACTTCTCAAGGCATTGTAAATGTAAAAACAGGAAAGAGTTGATAATGCAAAAGATGACATAAAAAGCCAGGTACATCTTTCAGAGTGTCTGATTTTACAATTTTCTGTCCCACTCACAGTCACTTTTCACTCTAATTTGTCCGTTTGCTGAATAACTTCAGTTGTAATGCTGTTTTCCTATGCCTACTTCATGACGGAGGAGGCTGTGGAGCTGAACTGCCTAAGTGCAGCAGTTCAATGAAATTCATGTGGGAAGAGCATAGAAAAGAGTTCGAATGAGGGCCAATTTTGCCATATAAATAAACTGTGCAAAGTGAGAAAGTATGAGAGCTCCGGTGTTATTTTTGATTCTGCTGCTTCTGTTTTTGCTCAGAAACATAGAGGAACATCAGGACTGGGCAGAGACTGAGACTGAGCAAAAGCTGAGAGAGACATGAGGTTACTTTAGGTTCATGCAGAATGTGAATGTAGTTCTACCATCAACTGCAAAAATAAAAGCTAAAGTGGCGTCTTTTGAAGCCACTTTTCACCGTATTTTCACCTGCACTGTGAATGTTTCCAAATAAATGTGTGCATAAAAGGTTTCTTGAAAGTATTCTCTTTCTGCATTATAAAAAAGGGCATAAAAGATACAGCTTCATGCATGAGGTGGGTGACATTGTCCAAGAGTGATAATGGAAATATAACATCACTCTTATACTGGCCAATGTCTCCTACCCCATGCATGAAGCTGTTCCAGAAGTGGAGAGCGGCTTCAGTGACAGACTGCTGCATCCTATGTGTAGGATCTCAGCTCCTCTCCTCCTGGTTGGTTCTGGCAGCTCGTTATCAGCAGCTGCAGCTCATCTTCTGATGAGCTCACTGGGCTTCTTAAGGCAGCTGCTGGAACAGGTCTTCGCTGGCACATAACCTCAGGTATGTGGCCTGCCCGCCCGCCCGCCCGTAAATATACTCATCACCAGCACTCTCACCTTGGATTCCTGGATACCATCCCCCTCCCCTGGTTCCTGGACAACATCAACCTGTAAGAGAGAAGCGCACATTTTATTATCTACTGCCTCATATACTCTGGATGAAGATTCTGACCATCTACCTCACCTCTTTGCAGATTATCCTGGACAAGCCTACACTAAGAATAAACTTCACTTACCGTTTACATCCTGTGTTTTGAGTCTGTTTTCATCCTCTGGTTTGTTCTACTTCGACTACTTTAGTGATTCATAATACTATGTGCCCAAAGGAGCATTATTCTCAGGAACATCTCAGGAATCTGCGCAGGGACAAAGAAGAAGCTCACAGCAGTGGAGACTGGGCGCGGTACAGGCAGGCCAGGACCAGACTTACAAAGGAGATCAAAGCAGCCAAGAGAAGCTACAGTGAGAAGCGGAAAAACAGCCTTTCTACTGGTGACACTTCGCCTGCATGGACTGGTCTGAGAAAACTGACTGCCTACAGAAGCCCCACCATCCTTCTTAAACAAAGTCCTCGCCTGGCTAACCGTCTGAATGGCTTCTACTGCAGACATGACAAGAAGCCATTCACACCTCAAACCAACTCCTCCACATCCCATTCAGGAACAAATTCGACCAGTAAAGGAACCAACCCCCTACCTTCAGATCCTCTGCTTGCACTAAAGATCTCTGAGGAAGATGTAAATAGGCTCTTTCAGCGCATGAAAACAAAGAAAGCTGGAGGACCTGATAACGTCTCCCCATCATGCCTGAAAACCTGTGCACATCAACTCGCTCCAATCTTCACCCGGATCTTCAACAAGTCACTGGAGAAGTGTGAGGTCCCCTCCTGCCTCAAACGATCCACCATCATCCCAGTGCCCAAGAAACCCACCATCCTAGGATTAAATGACTACAGGCCTGTAGCCCTGACGTCTGTGGTCATGAAATCCTTTGAGCGGCTGGTGTTGAAGCACCTGAAAGACATCACAGGCCCTCTACTGGACGCCCTGCAGTTTGCTTACCGAGCAAACAGGTCGGCAGATGATGCTGTTAACTTAGGTCTACACTTCATCCTGCAACACCTCGACCACCCAGGGACCTACGCCAGGATCCTGTTTGTAGACTTCAGCTCGGCCTTCAACACCATCATACCAGACATCCTCCATCAGAAGCTCACCCAGCTCAACGTCCCAGCCTCCACCTGTCAGTGGCTCAACAGCTTCCTGATGGACCGACAGCAGCAGGTGAGACTGGGGAGCATCTTCTCCCGAACCAGATCAATAAGTACTGGTGCCCCCCAGGGGTGTGTTCTATCCCCACTCCTCTTCTCCCTGTACACAAACGACTGCACCTCAGCGGACTCGTCCGTGAAACTCCTTAAGTTTGCAGATGATACCACTGTCATTGGACTGATCCAGGACGGTGATGAGTCTGCATACAGGCAGGAGGTGGATCGCCTGATACTCTGGTGTAGTGAGAACTGCCTGGAGCTAAACCCACTCAAGACTGTGGAGATGGTGGTGGACTTTCGGAAAACACCACCTCCATACACCCCCCTCACCATCCTCAACAACACCGTGTCGGCTGTGGATCACTTCAGGTTCTTAGGAACCACCATCTCTGAGGACCTGAGATGGTCTTCACACATAGACACTGTTTGGAAGAAGGCCCAGCAGAGACTGTACTTCCTGAGGCAACTCAAGAAGTACAACCTTCCACAGGAGCTGCTGGTCATCTTCTACACTGCCATCATTCAGTCTGTCCTGTCTTCATCCATCTCAGTGTGGTTTGGTTCATCCACAAAACAGGACAGGTCCAGACTGCAACGAATAATCAGGACTGCAGAGAGAATCATCATGGCTGACCTTCACTCCATCCAGGACTTATACAGGTCAAGGGTCAGGAAAAGAGCTGCTAAAATCTCTGCAGACCCCACACACCCTGCACATAAACTGTCTAGAGTTCTGCCTTCAGGTGGACGCTACAGAGCGCTGTTCACTAAAACCAGCCGCCACAGAGACAGTTTCTTCCCTCAGGCTGTTTCTCTGTTGAACATTCAATAGAGTACAAAACAACAGCATACAGATGATGCAAATGCACCTTTTAATTTATTCATATATGTGTATATTCTACATTGTAAATATGTATATTCTGTAGTGCAAAAACAAAAACCAAAGAGCAAAGTGTACCGGAGTCATATTCCTTGTTTGTATGTACAAACTTGGCAATAAAGCTGACTCTGATTCTGATTATTGCATGTCCTTCCTTCCAGCAGAGGTTAGACTTTATAACCATCGCTGCTCCCAACAAGCTTAATAAGTGTTTATATCACTGCTGTTATTTGCACAGTTTGTCTATGCACAAATATATGAACATGTGGTAATTTTTTTAATTACCCCACTTAGTTGCACATTTTTTTAAATCTGAGCTCTAAACCGTGTTTTTTCAAATGCTGTATATTTGCCCTTACTGTACAGTCTTTTTCTGTTTTTGTACTTATATCTTTGTGTAAATGTGCATTCCTAGACTTGCCTGTCACTTTGCTGCTGGTGCACATAAATGTTCCCACTGAGGGACAATAAAAGTTATTTCTATTCCATTCTATTCTAAGATGAGAAGGTGTCCACATGACTTGAATGAGTTTAATGCAGAGATGTTTCAGAAAGATGTAACAAAAATACACCCAGTGGTGACAGTGGTTCTGTTTTGGAGCTTTTTAATGATTTCTTTGAACCATTCTTCTTTATAAGTGTAATAACAAAACCATAATGAATATTAAAAGCAAGAGTTGTCTGCACAATATTGAATTGTTTGTGAGCCTGAATAGGCTTCGTCACTCAAACAAAGACTTGTTTCCACACATCTTGAGAACCATATGAATGAATATTTAGTAATTAAGCTGCAATTTTTATTTTTTTACTGTTATAGAAAATGTTAGTGCCTTGCCTGATTTGCTCTTTGATGCTCTACAGGAACTGACAAAAGTATTAGAAGCCCTCAGTGTTGTTCCATTCTTCTCTTATTTAGTCTTAGAGTAATGGTTTCTCAGCCTTTTGCTTGCAGCTGTGAGATAATATATATACCACACTGTTAAGATTATGTCTAGGACAACAGGTCTCATGAGAGTCACCTTGAAAACTGTTGTAGCTTATAGGAGAACTTTTGCTTTGTCTGGTCAGAATGATTTGGCAGCACTACTGAGCACCTCTCCAATGCTGTAAAATCCTTCTCTCTTGCAAGATTATAAAGCTGATTCTGAGTGACAATCATCAGTCTCTGGATACAAATTTTTCTACAACATTACCTCATGTGTATAGTCTGAGTGATTAAATTATATAAAAATAAAGTGTCCAAAAAATTATTCATACTCGTTGAACTTTTCCTTAGTTCGGTATGTTAGAACCACAAACTTGGTCATGAATTAGACAATGGTTTTCAATATGCTTTTTTACAAATAAAATCTGAAAAGTGCGTAATTATTGAGACATAGTAGTGGCAGGATCATGCTGTAGGGATGGTTTTTTCAGCAGGGTCAGGGAAGCAGCTAAGAAACCTGTTAAAGGCGACAAAAGATATGAGACTGGGGTAAAGGTTCACGTTTCAAGTGGACAACAACCCTAAACAAACAGATTCCAGAGCTAAATCCTATTGAGGATCTGTGGTAAGACTTAAAAGCTGCTGTTCACATATCCTCTCTATCCAACCTGATTGAGCTTAAGCTAATCAGAATGAAAAATGGGCAAAAAAAAAACAGTCTCTAGATGCACAAAGCGTTAAAGACATACCCCAAAAGACTTTGCAACTGTAATTGTAGCAAAGGGTGGTAAATGCACACCACATACATCATTTACCTTCCACTTCACAATGTTGACATTTCAAATGTTGTTCCACCACATGAAATCCCAATAAAACATATAAAAGTTAATGATTGCAATGTTATAAAATGTGGAAAAGTTTGATGGATAGCAATCCTGTACAGTAAATGTAAATGTTTTAATGTGTTCCTTGGAATACATAGGTAAAACTTTAAAGGGTACAGTAAATTGTCAATGGACTGATCGTTTCAAACACATGAAAAGTAATTAATACTTTTTATTTTTTGATGTTAAAGTTAGAAACTGTTACTGCATTGAACTTACCTAGCCTCTAACAACCCCATCTTATCCAACTATGCGCACATACAAATAAATCATCGTTTGATAAATATTGGTAGCTTAATCCACTAGCAACAAACAGAGCTTATTTGGATCTTACTGCTACTCTTTTTTCCCCAGAATATTTATTTAATTCACTTGTACTTGACAGCCTTGACAATCATCATCTTCCTTTTATATTTTCCAGTGTGGCTACAAATTTAAGACATAAGTCAAAAAGCTGAGTTGGTAGTGTTTTTGTTCATTTATTTTAGTAACCCCATTTTATCTGAGGACTAATTACTGTTGAACGTACAGTACACAGATATATACAAGTGTTTATTTCTGTAATTCACTGTGATTATGGTTGATTATGTGATGGCTGCACCTACTTTAACGCTGATGAAACCCAGTGGACCAGCACATGACACTGACTGGGAAAACCTCACACTGGATCTCAAGAAATTTGTATTCTGTTGTCTATGTACTTTTTCCTACTATCCACTTTCTTTCCACAAAACTTTCCATTAATATGCCAGGATACAGTATACTGTGAAGAGCCTGCTTTTTTGGCAATAACTTTGTATGGTTTATCTTGCTTATGGAGAGTGCCAGTAACTTTATGCTGGGCAAGTGTCAAGACGACCCCCCCCCCCCTGATTATGTGGGCCAAGATGTCACATTTCTTTAAACATAATACTTTATATTATTGTTATCATGTAACATTTACATTTTTTTAAAACTGAAATTTTGGTTTTCTTTTGCTGTAAGCAAAAATCATCATGATCAACAGGAATAAACACACACCACGTGTGCATTGAATTTATACAAGCTTCAGTCTTTACCTGAATCACTGGAATAATTTTACTTTTTCGATTAGGTTTTAATTCATTTAGATGTGCCTGTTTATGTTTCATATAGACAAACAAAGGCACTTAAGTCAATTGCAAGGGATTGACAACACTGACCCCTGGCGGACATGGAGAGTTGTGAAAATGCTGCATGGCTCCGAAGGATAAAAGACAAAAGAAAGCAACAGAAAGAAATGCGAAATTTCACTGATAGCTGCTGTTAGCTAGAAATGTTTCATTTTGCAGCCATGACAATTTATATTGCTATGACATAACAGTGGCTAAAATGAACAAACTCGATCAGGTTCGAAAAAACTGTTGCTTAGCAACCAATCGTCAAACAGTCGCGTGCGTCCACAGGAATACAGGAACCCAGTACTTTAGCCTTTTAGCTAGCTTGAAAATAAATTGAGAGGAATTGCCTTGCCATTGGTTTTATATTATTTGTTTTAAATATAGGTTCAGTCACAAATGGCAGCTAAGAAGAAAGAGGCGAGCCTGCAGGTAGGATGGAGACTGTATAGTTTGTTAGTTTTACAACTTTCATCACCCTTCTGTGTTTTATTAGCCTTTAATTTGTAATTTTGTTGTGCAGACATCTGTAACAAACCAAGAACAATGGGAGGAGATGCTTACTACCAAAGGTTTAACAGGTAAGCTTCGAAAAATTGTAATTTTTTAAAATTTACTTTATCCCCCTTGTTTGTGTCTCAAATGTACAACAACACTATCTATACGGGATGATTCAGAAGTCGTGAAGTCAGTGGTTAACACTGCTGTTATGCGTTGTATTCTGCTGCCCCCTTGTGTTCATTAGGATAACTGCAAACTAAATAGATTCACCAGTCTTACAATCTTAGGTTTAGGTTTCTGTCTCTCACATACAGAGGCGAGCAAATTTGTTGACACCCCTGGTAAAGTCATCAATAAATCAATAAATTAGTATTTTATTGCAGTATCATAATCTCACACTTAAATTTTAGAAAAAAAACTTTTAATCTGAGACAAAGTATCCCATTTTAGGAAATGATTGTAACAAAACTACCAGTTGGAATATTAAAAGTACCCCTAACAATATCTGTTTTAGTTCACACTTTACATTTTTTAAATTAATCTTATTTTCTAGGAAATTGCGTTTATTATGCTACTGCAGTAAAAGATGAACTTAGTTTAATGCTTTGTACATGTCTTTACTGGGGGTGCCACCAAATGTGTCCATGTCTGCACACAAACAGACACTGTCTCTGTTCTCCTTGCAGTTGTAGACGTTTACCAGCAATGGTGCGGCCCCTGTCGAGCTGTCGTTAGTCTCCTCCGAAAAATAAAGAACGAACTGAGTGATGACCTTCTACACTTTGCCACTGTAGGCTCTGTTTTAGTTTTAAAATGTATAATTTAAAATTGAAGGCGGCACTTTCAGAGGAGCAGTGTTTTAACTGTTTGTGTGTGTGTGTGTGTGTGATGTGTGTGATGCAGGCTGAAGCTGACAATATTGATGCCCTGGAGAAGTACCGAGGGAAATGCGAACCCACCTTCCTTTTCTTTGGAGTCAGTTTGTGTTTCTGCTGCTTATGTTTGCTTGTTTAAAAGAAATATACTTGTTTTAGTAATTACACCTTTTTATGAATTATGCCCTAATTTACCACACAACTGGTCAAACTATTTATTTTGATTTGAATGCTATCACCATATTTTTTCTTGTGTTGCCTCAGTGGTATAATGTTGCATTCTGCAAATGAAATACCATGACCATGTGCCTTGTAACTTAGATTATTTAAGAGGTTACAGCTGTCTATAGGCTAAAGTAAACAGAGGCTTTAGGTTTTAGAGACATTTGCTGAACAGCTCGGTTTGTGTTGTATGGACAGGGTGGGGAGCTGGTGGCTGTGCTGCGAGGGGCCAACGCGCCGATGCTCCAGAGAATGATCGTGGAGGAGCTGGCCAAAGAAAAGCTGATCCTGGTGCAAGGCAGTGGGCGAAAAGTGGTAAGCAGCGGCACATTAATAAGCACCTGCATTGTTGCTTGAATGGCATTATACTTTAGATCCATAAAACCTGTAAATCCTGAAAGTATGGAACATAAATAACCCTGTTTTTATAAATTAAGTTTGATTAAAAAATGTTTTTCAATAGAAATATGTCTGACTAATGTGTGGCCGCTTATTCAGTTTCAATTCAATTCAGTTTATTTATATAGCGCCAATTCACAACACATGTCGTCTCAAGGCACTTCACAAAAGTCAGGTACACATTTTAATTAATCCTAACCATTGAACAGTGCAGTTCAATGACTACCTCTTGAAGCTCATCAACAGAATGCCAAGAGTGTGCGGAGCAGTAATCAAAGCAAAAGGTGGCTACTTTGAAGAACCCAGAATATAAGACATATTTTCAGTTGTTTCACACTTTTTTGTTTAGTATATAATTCCACATGTGTTAATTCATAGTTTTGATCCCTTCTGTGTGAAGCTACAATGTTCATAGTCATGAAAATAAGAACAACTCTTTGAATGAGAAGGTGTGTCCAAACTTTTGGTCTGTACTGTACATTCCAATTAATCCGAACCATTGAACAGTGCAGTCAGATTCTGTTATTTATTCAAATTGGATAAAAAGTTTTTCTGTCTAAGGAAAGGAAACCCAGCAGATTGCATCCAGTCAGTGACTTGCAGCATTCACTCCACCCGGATGAGCATGTAGAGACAGTGGACAGTCACTGACGTTGACTTTGCAGCAATCCCTCATACTGAGCATGCATGTAGCGACAGTGGAGAGGAAAAACTCCCTTTTAACAGGAAGAAACCTCCAGCAGAACCAGGCTCAGTGTGAGCGGCCATCTGCCACGACCGACTGGGGGTTAGAGAGAACAGAGCAGAGACACAAAGAGAACAAAGAAGCACTGATCCAGGAGTACTTTCTATGGGAAGGAAAAGTAAATGTTAATGGATGTAGCTCCTTTAGTTGTTTCATCTAGAAAGAAAGAACAGATAAACTCTGAGCCAGTTTTCAAGTTTAGAGTCTGAAGAGAGCACATAGAGTTAGTTACAGTAAAAGCTCAGTCAATCGCCATGTCTAGGAGAGAGAAAGGGTTAAACACTGAAAGACAGGGCCATGTGGATCATCGGTAGAGGGTGAGCATTAAGTTGTTGCCAGCAGAAGCTTGGAGGATTCCCCTCTCCAGAAAGGTGTTACAGGTAGACACAGAGTCAGGCCAGGTGTAGCTTCTAGGAAGAGAAAAGAGAGAGAACAAAGTTAAAAGCTGAAATAACAGCAAATAATGCAAAATTGGAGAGTAGTGTGAGAATGTAGCGAAGAGGGTGAAAGTGGTCAATATGTCCTCCAGCAGCCTAACCCTATAGCAGCATAACTACAGAGATAGTTTCAGTTTAGATTATTTAGTTAAACGGCACTTATTTACAACAATGTCGTCTCAAGGCACCCCACAAAGGGTCCCACTGATGGTCATTGTTATACTAAAAACCACAAGGATTGGGATACCTCTCTCTGTCAGACTAATTATAACCATTGGAAAAGAGAAGGGATCATACAGGTAGCAGAAATGGAGGGTGTGTTTGCACCTCAACCATAACTGAGCCGGTTTAGGCTAAACCTGACTCCCCCTCACTCCATCCAACAAGGGGAGAAGAAGACGGAGGTAAAATAAGGAAGATAGCTCAGGATAACCTAAGCCACTCTAACTATAAGCTTTATCAAAAAGGAAAGTTTTAAGCCTAGCCTTAAAAGTAGACAGGGTGTCCGCCTCACGGACTAAAACTGGGAGCTGGTTCCACAGGAGAGGAGCCTGATAACTAAAGGATCTGCCTCCCATTCTACTTCTAGAGACTCTAGGAACCACCAGTAAACCTGCAGTCTGAGAACAAAGTGCTCTGTTAGGAACGTATGGAACAATCAGATCTCTGATGTATGATGGAGCTAAATCATTAAGGGCTTTATATGTGAGGAGGAGAATTTTAAATTCTATTCTGTATTTAACAGGGAGCCAATGAAGGGAAGCTAAAGTAGGGGAAATATGATCTTTTTTTTAAATTTTCATCAGAACTCTTGCTGCAGCATTTTGAATCAGCTGAAGGCTTTTAACTGCATTTTGTAGACATCCTGATAGTAAAGAATTACAATAGTCCAGCCTTGAAGTAACAAATGCATGGACTAGTTTTTTAGCGTCACTACTGAAAAGGATATTTCTAATTTTGGCAATGTTCCGGAGGTGAAAGAAGGAAATCCTGGAAACCTGTTAATTATGGGATTTAAATGACATGTCCTGGTCAAAAGGAAGACCAAGGTTTTTTACTTTATAACGTCTTTCCGGATCAGACCAGGATTTCCCCAAAATGTTCACCAATTATCAATGTAGCCCACATTGTTTTCTGGACACCACCTAGACAGCCAGCGGTTGAATGACAGCATGCGGCTAAACATGTCGTCACCGGTCAGATCAGGGAGGGGACCAGAGAAAATTACGTCGTCCGACATTGTTTTGGCAAACTTACACACCGAAGCAACAGTAACTTTGGTGACCTCCGATTGACGTAACCGGGTGTCATTACCGCCAGCGTGAATAACAATCATACTGTATTTACGCTTATCCTTAGCCAGCAATTTCAGGTAGGATTTGATGTGGCCCATTCTGGCCCCTGGCAGACATTTGACTATGGTCGCTGGCGTCTCTAGTGCCACGTTTCTGAATATGAAGCTGCCAATTACCAGAGTTGGCTTGTCAGTGGGTGTGTTGCTGAGCGAGGAAAATCTGTTAGAAACGCAGACGGGTTGGTGGTGACCTGTGGGCTGGGATCTACGACTATGCTTTCTATGTACCGTCACCCAGCTGGCCTGAGGGCCCGGCTGCATGGGCTCTGCTAAAGGACTGCTACGGGGAGCAACACAGAAAAAGCATGGAGCGTGCATTCTGCTACAAATATCATCTGTGCTGGAAATGTGGGTGGGCTCTGTGGAAATAAACAGGCTACCTCAAGCAGGGAGTAAACAGCCTGATCACTTTAGCAGTCACTGCAGCTGTTTGTGAGAAAATGCTTTCATTTGCAGCATTGCTTACTCTTTGCTTCATTGCATTAAGTTAATAACCATGCTCTCTAAACAATCCTTCTGCATGTTTAGCCAATACTTAGCTTCTGCTGATAGAGTGAGTAGAGTGACAGACCGAGTCCTCAGAGTAACATTTTGACAGCTACATTCCTGCAGTGTAGTTAAACCTTCACTATTAAAACATGGACTTATTTTCTGGAGAAAAAGTTAGTGGCTTGCACAATCACTCCACTAATATATTGGAGGCAATTCTGGTGACCTAGTCAACAATCCAACTGAACTACCAAGCAGAATTAAAGAATAAGGAAGACTTATGGGCTATGTACAGTGTAAACAAGTGAATCAAAGATGGTTGAAAACCATGACCGAAAGAGTGATGCAATATTGTATGTTATGTCTGAGAACCAAGAATTATTATATATATTTTTTTTTGTTAACCGTGTCCTGTCCGGCAGAGAAGCACTCAGAGTTGTTGTCTGAGTGCCAAGAAAAAGCCCAACAGATTTACTTTCTCAAGCAGAGCATTACAGCTAACACTAATGCTCTGCTTGATATTCATAAAAAGAAACTTTATTAGAAACTGCTTTGGGATTATTTTAGTTGTTACGGACTCGGAGACAGAAATGAAAAGGAAAAAAAAGAAGCACGAAAGAGAGAAAGGGGGGGCAAAAAGGAAAAGGAGAGAGAAGGAGAATAGAATGGAGGAAAGAAAGAAGGATGAAGAGAATACGAGATAACACACTGCTTGCTGCTACACCTACAGAAAAGTTCATATTACCAGCTTTTTTACCAAAAAGTGCACGGTACTTATCAATGCAAGATGTATTTAGTGGTAAATGCGGCTCAATATAGAACATTCGTGTATCTGTTAACACCTGAATCTAAACACCTGTGGGTCTGAGTGTAAGCGCGCTTGTGTATACAAGGTTTCTCCATAAAAATATGCAATAGTGAGTGTGAGGAGCCACAGACCTGCCCCTCCTGGACCTGGGACAGATACGGAGGAGATCCGAGCCCCAGACATCCAAAGGCCCCCCAGAGCACAGGAACCCCAGGAGAACCACCGCCGGGACTATCGTAACCCGTCCAGAGAAGAGCAGGGGAGAATCCCAGGGGAACCACCCAGCAGCCACAGTGCAGAAGCCCCAAGCAGTTGCAGCGACGAGCCCACAGGCCCCGCCGGCAGCCGTCTACACCCGAGCAGATCCAGCCATGGACCCAGAGACCCGAGACCCTGGGACATATCACTCACCAAGCAGAGGCCTGACCGAGCCCAGGGGTCCAGGCCCCGGCAAGCAGCCACCGGGAGTGAGCCAGCACACACCAAAGCACCCAGCCCCGGATACCGAGAACCACAAGTACACCGGCGGGCAGAGATACCAGTCACCGGCAGGTAGTGTGGCGGGGAGGGAATAGGCCCCACATTCGATGGGGGGGCTAAACTGATCCAGGAGAGGGAGCAGCCCAAGACTCAACCTGACACAAAATACAGGCACACACAATCACACATGCCCACCCTCATGCGTACACATAAAAACACTCACACCAACGGACCCAACGTAAAGACAAACTACAATGGACGTCGTACACTCACTCACACTCCCCATACATACTCTATACTCCCAGGTCCAGGTGCCGATACCTCATAGGGACAACCAGCCCCCAGACCCAGGAGGTGGCCCCTGGGTCTGACCCAGGCTGACCGCCCCAGCACCTGAACCTGGTCTGGGCTAGCCTGGGCTTGTGCCTGAACCTGAGCGACCCCAGCCCGGACCCCGACCCCAGTCCCGCATCACCCCCATCCTCATCCGGGAGGGGGCCATGTACAAAAGAGGGGTCTACATGGTCCAAACAAGCCCGCCAACCAGAGGCGCCACAAAATAAAATAGCCCCAACCCCCAATGAGTTTAGATCCCAACCCCATGAGCCCTCCACCCCCATTGAACCCGACATGAATCTCCCCACTGGGCCACCCCCAAACAGGACACAGATATCGAACACATGCCCCCGAACCCAAACGCCATGAATCACCCCCCCACAGACCAAGAATTATCTTGAAGAATCAAGAAATGAGGTTAAGTTAGTCTTGGAACTTGGTTACCCTCTAACAACCATTCACAATGCAAGATCAGATAAAGCATTATTTTGATAAAACAACATTTTAAAGAATGATTTGCTGAATAAAACCAACCTTCTGGATGACTAATTCTCAACTGTGTTCAATTAGCTGCCTTTATTTATTAAAATAATATTTATAGAAACATTATTAAGGAAATATTAAGATAATATTTAAGGAAATATTATTTTGAATAAGAACAAAACCTTTTGGATTTATGGGTCTTAATGTTGTTTAATTAGTTATTACGTTTAGTAAAATAATATTAAGGAAATATTACTTCCTAGATTGGAAACTAACAACCTTTCTGGGTAAATGATCTTCAGCTGACTCATAAAGTAGGCGAGCACGTGTTCTTAGCCGTTAGCGGTTGGAGCTCACAAAAGAAGCTTATAGCTGGTTACCAAAATCAAACACATACCTTTAAAATACCAGTAATAAAAGGGATGAAATGCGTAAGCGTGGACGGTGCCTTATGACCGGTGTGTGTTTAAAAACCACCCTTTAAATAAAGTTTGTCTTAACTTAAAAAAAAACCAACACAGAACACATCCTTAGCTGAGTGCTAGTCTGCTACCACTTACTGTAGCTGAGTTTCTCAACACAAAAAAAAACAAACGTCATTAAATGAACATTTTTTAGATAGATTTTTAGATATTTAACTCTAAACTGAGCTTCTCTGCCCAAACACTACCTCTTACGTGAACTGTGCTGAGGAGAAGTTGTCCGGGGCAACAAAGTTGAGTTAAGAGTGAACAAAGGGTTAACTTGCAGCTAACCTCTGTAGCTGTGGGAAAGCGGTGGCTCGTTTTGCCGGCCCAGGCAGAACTGCACGCAGAGCGGCGTTGTATTGCGGTACCTTTGTCCTTCCTTCAGACCGGGAAAACCGCTCCACTCGGCGTTGTAGAGACAGGGTCTCTGCTGGGAACTCTCTGGAACACAGTTTGCCTTTGTAGACCTCAGAAAGAAAAGTCAAGCCACCTTGTACCTTAATTATCCCGCTCATGAATGAATGCCGGATACATAAACAGCAGTTCATTCCTACTTAACTTAGTGCATATGATCGCGTGATCGTATGACACTCTTGGATCCAGTTTGAAGAGTTATGTCTGTTTGCCAGCAAAGAGACATTAGCGCGCCGTGTCTCCTTCTAGTTCCACTGTGGACTTGCATGGAAGAGGTCTGTTTGTTGGAACGTGGGGTTTTTATTCAAACAGTGACGTCACGGGAAGTCCGCTGTTACTACCTTCTTGTTCCTGTTTCTGGCTGTGCTGGAAGTAGGTTAATGCGATTTATTTTGAAAGTTTCTGAAAAGTGCTTACTGGCGTTTAATGTTGTAACCCATGGCTGGGTACTAACATGACACATACCTATGTGTGCCTTTCCCACCTGGGTGCATTACAGGCAAACTAGGCTCCCCACAGAGTGTTTGAAATTCAAATATTTTGTAAGTACTGTATATATAGAGAGTAACAACTTTCAAAGGGTGTCGGTTTGTTAGGTGTCCAATCAACTGCTCTCTGACATTTTTTCTGACTTTCTCCTCCATGGAAAAATCGGCATATAAAACTTAATACCATGAACTCAGATTTAAGAGACGGGTTTTGGTATTGTTACGTTTGTCTTGGGTGGCCATTGTTTTATGCAATGCTGCCTGAGTTTGGCGATCCAAACATAACATTACCACTCGTTCGTTTGCAACTTTCTGCTGCATCTCAGGCTGTTTTGGTTTTTTTAACGCTTTCAAACATGGAAATGAATAACACTGACGCCTGAACCCAAATGAAAAAGACTTTTTGCAAAATTTCCTTTTCAGGAATGCTGTTTACAGTGTTCCTGAAAAGGAAAGCGTTTTCAGCAAAAACAGGCTAACTTGTCACCAGCACAGGCATTACTAATATGATTACAAATGTGTTGTTTCTGTGCTCGTACCGTGCTCTTACTGTTTAAAGTTTTCTCAAAGAAAAAGTCACGATACCACAATTTTCTAATTGGTTATTTATCATTAAGAACAAAAAAAATGACATAGGATGAACTTTTTAGGTGTTGCACATTTTACTTAAATTAGTTTTTCTAATTAGGCTGTTGACTCGCTTATATAGTAAGAAAGGAAGTTGAGTTTTTTAACATTTTCAAATGACTGGTGGAAATGACCACTTGTCTACTTTTTATTTCATAAAATTTCATTACATTATGACAAAACTTAACGAACAGTATGAGGAACTGTAAGAAGGCTTTGCTTTGGGTTTCAGTGCCAAGCAATTAAAGTTCATTAATCAAAACTTTTGTGCTTTTTTAGTCAAGGCAAGTTATCTCCCACAGTTTTAAAGTTGTAATTTCTAATTTTCTACAAAAAGGAGCGTTTTCTATTATTATTGATGATCATGTCTCTATTAAGTTTCAATAAATTCAGCCAAAATAACACGAGGAATGTTTGTTTGATTCATATAAACATGTTTCAAAGGACTAATATCAAGCTGTTTTTAGGTCAAATTTGTTTTTATCACAACTTGTGTTTCTCTCTCAGGTAAGAGATGAGGGTCTGTTGGATGAAGAGAAGAAAGAGGAGAAGGAGGAGCCTCAGCAGCCAGAAAATGAAGAAAGTATAATTGGTACTGTGGAAACAATGTTTTATACACTTCATCCCCATAGCCTCGAGTTCCCTGGCCAGATTTCATGTTACTGTGATGACATTTTTGCTGCGTACTATTTTGCATTTTAACAGCAATAATGATCATCAGTCAAACTCTTCTTTCATTCCATGTAGTTCCAGCCAGTAAATCCTACACAGTCGCCATCATTAAACCTGATGCAGTTGCTCATGGCAAGGCAAATGACATCATTATGAAGGTACAGAGAGATTAACCATGTTCACCCTCCAAGAAGACAAGATTTTCTCCAGCCTTCCTGCTGGCATTCATCCATTGTGTCGATGCTTCTCCTTCTGGATAGATCCAAGACGCTGGGTTTGAGTTACTTGCACACGAGGAGCGAACTCTGACTGAGGCTGAGGCTCGAGATTTTTACCAACATAAAGCAGCAGAGGTATGCTATAATAGCTGAAATGATGAGAACAGCACAGGAAATGGTGAGCAAAGCACATACAGCATCACACATGTCAATATGCTCTAGTCGAGCTGAGGAAAACTGATGATGATGCAGTAAATGTTTGTGGGGGTGGGGGTGATTGATATTCTAAATTAATATACCAATGGGAGTCCAAATACACTTTGTGATACATTTGACACCCATCTCCGTTTCCTCAGAGGGCTTAAAATAGAGTTGCTGAGTAAGCCTCTTTTTTTTTTTTGCTTATTGTGCTGTTTGTTACAAGGCCAAACTGAGATTCAGCCAAGCAGTGTATATAAGAAATAATTTGCAGGTAAAGTAGCATTGTTCAGTACATTCAAATCTGCATGACTTTATTTGCTTTCAGACTAGTTCAATGTGTTTTTCCATTGAATGAACCATCAAGGTATGAATTAAAACATGTTTTCCAGGCTGGGAATTTCCACACAGTGCCTTGAAAAGCTTCCAAACTCCTCCATACTCACATCCACAAACGTTTGTTTTGATTACATGTAAGATATAAACGCAAAGAAGCACAAACCCGTGAAGTGGAAAGGAAATTTTAAAAAATCATTTTCTGAATGCTTTGCAAATAAAAATGTGAAACTGTGGCTTATATCAATACTTTGCAGGAGGATCTTTTGTTTAACCCTGCAGTTACAGCTGCAAGTCTTTAGGGGTATGCCTCCACCTGTTTCTAGAGACTAAAATATTTTACCATTCTTCTTTGCAAAACACCTCAGGCTCAGTGAGATTGGACAGATCATCTGTGAACATCGATTTTCAAGTCTTGCCACAGATTCTCAGTTGAATTCAGGTCTGTGCTTTAACTGGGCCGTTTCAACCCATGACAATGTTTTGGTCTACACTATTCCACAGTAGCTCTGGCTGTAGGTTTAGGTTCCTTGTCCTGCTGGAAGGCGAATCTCCACCCTAACATTGCTGAACTCCAGCCATCTTCCCATCACCGCTAACAGTTCCCCTGTCCTGGCTAGAGAAAACATTCCCTACAGCATAATGCTGCCACCGCTGTGTTTCATTGTGTGGATGATGTACTCGGATTGATGTACAGTTATAGTTTTGGTTGATAACCAAATACTGAAGGTTCTGTTACCAGAACACCCTCATCAAAACGTTTGCTGTGCCCCCTACAATATTAATGGCAAACTACATAAAGGTCAGATATGTGGTATGCACAACTAATAGTTGTCCTGTCACCAGATTCTCCCAACTACGGATCTCTGTAGCTCCTCCATAGTTCCCATGGGCCTCTGAATTTCAGTAAAATTCAGTTTTATATTGGGTTGTAACTTTACAAAATGTGATGAGGTTCAAGGGTCATAAATGGTTTTGCAAGACACTTTAAGGCTCAATTCTTGTTTCCTCTTCTTTCTTTCAGACTTGCTTTGAGGACCTGGTGCAGTTTATGTCCAGTGGCCCTTCCCACATTCTGGTGCTTTCTCAGATAGAGGGCACAGCCAATATTATACCAGCATGGCGTGAGTTCATTGGCCCGGCAGACGTAGAGGAAGCCAGGCGAGAAAAGCCAGAAAGGTTAGTTGACAGAAACTCCAGATATTGCACTTTTGGAGAAAAGAGCAGAAAAAGTAACAACTGAATCTTCAGTCTGATAAAACATATCATGCATGTATTTATTTCTGCACTGTTGATCAGAATATTTGGAAAATATCCCAGTTCTGAGTCTGGTGCAGGGAATGAACAGCACATTCTCGCCTGCTTGATCAGACACACCCAAGCATTATGCTTCTCTTTGGTTGAGCACCAGCCGAGCATCCATCTGGTCCTCTCTTCTTCCTCCCCCACCCGACTTCCTGCAGCTTGCGGGCACAATACGGCACAGAGACGCTGTTCAACGCAGTGCATGGCAGTGAGGACAGTGACCACGCCAGCAGGGAGCTCGCCTTCTTCTTCCCCAACTTTAGGACGGCCTCCGAAGCAGAGCAGGATGGGGAGGAAGAGCATGTGGAGAGGACGCTGGCCCTTATCCGGCCCGACGTTGCCAGGAAGAACAGAGGTGGGGCTCAAGCCAACAGCACAAGCACAAATGCTCCTGAGTGGGGGCCCAAACACATGCAAAGTCACTGTTCTTCCTAACATTATAGGGCTGTGATTAATTCTCACCGCAAAGCTGTTGAGTCACTACACCATTTGTACTCTTGAAATAGTAGTTCAACTTTCTAAAATATCACAGCTTTTGACTATATTGTCAAAGTAATGATTTTGTAAGAATAGAGTCCATTTTAACTTATTTAAAGTTATTGCAGAAGACTGTTTTATTTTTGTATTATTTGCAAATTAGCCAATGACTAGACAGGCTACAGTGCCTCATGAAAATATTCGCATACCTTAAACCATTCCACATTTTGTTTAAACTAAATGCAACAGTGTATTTGACTGGAAATATGTATGATAGACCAATGGAGTGTAGTCCATAAATATGAAGTAGAAGAAAAAGGATACATGATTTTCAAAGGTTTTTTTTTACAAATGATCTCAATAGTGCCCCTTGCCTTGGTATTCAGTCCTCTTTACTCGGATGCCCTTAAATTAAAACCAATGCCAGCAAAAGATATTCAGGTATTAGAATGGCCCAGTCAAAGTCCAAACCTAAATACAATTAAAATCTTTGGTAAGACTTGAAAATGTATGTTCATAGATGGTCTCCATACAATCTGCAAAAAAATAAGGGGTATAGATTCCCTTCCGCTTCGCAAATATGCAACACTTTTTGTATGTCTATCACATAAGATCCCACTTTTTAAAGTTTGTGGTTGCAAGATTCAAGAGTATAAATACTTTCGCCAGGACTGTATGTAGAGAGTAAAGACATTGACTATGTGCTATTCCTAACCAAATAAACATGCATGTAGGTACGTTTGCTATTACTAAAAGTATACCTGTTGTTCTGCAGATGAGATCTTGGCCCAGATTCACAAGTCAGGCTTTACTGTTGCCCTCCAAAAAGAGGTGATGTTGACAGAAGAGCAGGTCAAACAGTTTTACTTCCAGCATGTGGATAAAGACTATTTTCCTGCACTTCTGCGAAGCATGACAAGGTAAATTTGACCTGTGCTGCTATGAATCGAAATATCACAATGCAGACATTTATTCTACATCTCTGTAATTCCAGCGGAGCAGTGCTTGCTTTAGCTCTGGCCAGGAAAGGAGCTGTCCATCACTGGAAGAACATGCTCGGTCCCCCTGACCTTCACAAAGCCAAAGAGGAGGATCCTGAGTGGTTGGTGATGCGTTCTTATCCTTATTCAGTAGCTAAAGAGAGAGCAAAAGGTCACTTTGGTATAATTACCTGCAGAAATGCGGTGGGTGTTTCACGGTGATTCTATGGGAGTGCTTGTTAAATAAAGGTCCTCTTTTGACCTCCCTGTTTCACAATGTTGCGTTCTGATAACAGGATGAATCTCTGGTATTTTGTTCTAAAATCACACAAGAAAAGGAAAGCAAGTGCATAATAACTTCAGTTACAGCAGCAGTACTATTACACCACAAAATTGTTTTATCTGTTTTCAATGTTGTGTCTTTTTCCATCTGCAAAAGCTTTTTTTATGGGAAAATTACTTGAAGGTACAATGAGAGGGTGATCAGATGTGAATAGTAGTGCAGAAAATTACTCATATTTGCCCACCAAAAAAATCTGACTCCTGAAAATACTTCTGAATTATCCTATTTCTTCTGGAAAGTTCTGGAAACCATGAAGTGTTTATTATTCTTCATGGATAAAACCTAACCTTCATACCTTTTCAACCTCTACAAAATTTGTCACATTACAAAGACAAACCTTTATTTTATTGGGATTTTATGTAAGAGGTAGCAAATATAGTTTTCCAATTTTTCACATAAGGCATGCATATGTATTCAACTTTAATCAGATAGCCATTCATAAAATCTAGTGCAACCCAATGCACTCGGAAGTCATATATTTAGTAAAAATTTGAGTTAAACAGGGTGGTGGCAGCATCATGCTATGGGGACGTTTTTCTTCAGCAAGGACAAGGAAGCTGCTCAGAGTTGATGGGAAGATGATTTGAGCTAAATAAATGGAAATCCTGGAAGCAAACCTGTTAAGAGGCTGCAAAAGATTGTTTAGATCCAAGCATGTTTAAGTGTTAGAAAGGCCTAGTCAAAGTCCAAACCTAATTTAATTAAGAATCTGGGGCTATAGTTGATTGATATTCACAGATGCTCTGCATCCAGTCTGACTGAGTTTAAACTATTTTGCAAAGAATAACAGGCAACAGGTTCAGAGGCATATTCCAAAGAAATATGTCTCCACATATTCCCACATTTTTCTGATTTTCATTTTTTTTTAATCTGGAAAACCATTTATCTTCTTTTTTCCACTTCAGTGTTTTCCACTACTCTGTGTTAGTTTATCTCTATTTGTGTTTGTGGCAATAACATGATAAAACGTTCAAGGGGGATTGTTACTTTTGCAGTGCACGCAATGCAAGCCTCTGTCTCCCTCCCACACAGTCTAAGGGCCCAATTTGCTGTGGAAAATGAGCCCATCAACCAGCTTCATGGCAGCACAAATCCTAAAGAGGCAGAAAGAGAGCTCGATTTCTTCTTTCCTAAACAACGGACACTGGCAGTCATCAAACCTGATGCTCTGGAGGAACACAGAGGTTCTCCCAGGTCTTTCAGTACAACTGAGCATGTCTAATTTTCTTTTGTTGACCTTCTTCTTTTGTATTTTCTCAACACTGACAGAAACTATTTTGGAAGAGATCAGTGGACGAGGTTTCACCGTAGCACAGCTGGAGGAGACTGTGCTCTCAAGAGAGATGGCTGAGGAGTTTTACAAAGAGCACAGGGAGAAGCCCTTCTTCATCCAGCTGGTGGATTTCATGTGTCGGTTGGTTTGTCCCCACACAGAAATACAGGAGCAGGGCAGACACACCAACTCCTTTTACCACAGCCAGTCTCAACTTTAATTTATAAAGCTTAGAGTCAAGGCAGCCTCAGGCCAGAGTCAATCTGAGTTTCATTCTTTGCTCAACATCACATCCAGTTTCTAGACGTATCTTCCGCTCCGATTAGCCCCTTCACCGGGTTGTTACACAACCGTTTGGGCCCTGGCAGAGGAGAGACTCTGCACATCAGACTCTGACTCTGGGTTGCTATGGGCTTACATTTAATTATTGTTCCTGTTTTGCTGAGATTAAGTCAAAGAGTAACATACTATAGCGACACAGCTGAACTGTTAGAAGAAGTTGGCTTTGATTAAAAGGGAAACGTTACCCTGTGGAGTATTTTTCAGCTGCTTTTTAGCATTTACCACATTTTAGAGAGCTGAGGGGTCAGGCATTGGCTGGTATGAGAACCTAATGATAAGATAAACTGGAATAAAAATGCCATAATTATGAAATTAAAAATTGTAAACAAATATTTATAACATGTCCGAATTTTATATAAAACAGAAAAGCAACAATTATTCATACTACTAAAAAAATAAAGATTAAATAAAGGCAGTATGCTAAATAGCCACAGTTTTCAAACTTATGCTGTTCTGCTATTCATAGAGTAACACGGGCATAATAAACTGATGTTAGCTGGGCGATTGGCTCCGGTAACAGACATAACGCTCGCTGAATGTGGCTTTGAAAAAGCGTTAGCTTAATTAGAGTGATAGCTTAGGCTCCTTTGGTTTCCACATCATGACTGTTTGTTTTTCTGTGACTGGAAATATTTCCAAACAACCAAGCAAGAGAAAGATGCGGTTGCTTTTTTAGCCAGCTGACTGGCCATGTGCAGCAACAGACAGAGGATGGGGTTGCTTTGCTTCTCTGTCCTCCACTCAGCCAGAAAACCGCTGGTCACTTTGACATTTTCCCTTGCATCTCATTACAAGGACCTTTCAGAATGATGTTTTGGTATTTAGTTTTGAGACTGTAACATTTAAAAACCTCAGTACACCTTTATAACGGACTCATGCCTAGTTGTAAGTGTATGTTGCAATAACGATTTGAAATCAATAAATACAAATCTGCACCAAAGGCTCCAGAAATATTTTACCCGCAATTGTACCAGTAAAGTACTTCTTAGCTTATTTAACTGCAAGTTACGTCTGCATTGAAAAGTTGTCGTGCAAATACAGAACTGTGCAAATTCCTGTCGTCATCCCACATTTTATATAAAACCAGCTAGAATATCTTATATTCATCTCAAAATTAGCCTTTTTAATATTTACTCTGGCTTTATGGAGATTTTCTAGGTTTTCCGAGGATGTTTTTCTCTCATCTTCACTTCAAACTTCTTGCCAAGACACAATTTGTTCCTATTTTATTAAGTGAGTCTTTGCAAAATTCCAAAGATAACACAGTTGGACAGACAAAAAATAGTGTTCCAGCGCTAACGAGGCTTTTGTCAAAAACGTGGAATCCAGAAGCTGAAAGATGTTGCATCTCTCGGGTCCTGTGGAAAGTTTTTGTAGTCCTGAACACTTCTCCTTTTGTCCTCTTTCTCTCCACTGTAATTTGTTTTACGAAGTCACTGAACAATCTGCTGTTACTATCAGGTACAAGGACTAGGTCTGACAGACAAGCGGCCTAAGTCCAAAGAAAATATTTGAAAGACTGTCAGAAAATCTGCAGAAATATTAATCGAGATCACTTTAAAACATCGAACGAAAGTTTGGCTCATTAGAAGTCAAACATACAAAAAGAAACTGGTGGTTCATTTGTTTAAAAAAAAAATACTGTATGTAGAATGCTGTATCGAAATTCATATTACCCAATATTTAGCCTTCTCCATAAACATCTTCTTACTCTTTATTATAGTGGGCCGTGTATGATGCTCGTCTTGACCAAGGAGAATGCAGTGGAGGAGTGGCGGGCCATGATGGGCCCCAGCGATCCCGAGAAAGCTAAGGAAAAATCCCCCCAGTCTCTGAGGGCACGCTTTGCTGCCGACATCCTCCACAACGCCGTTCACGGCTCCTCCAACGAGCAACACGCAGAGGAGAAGATCCGATTCATCTTTGGTGACATCAGCACAGATGCAGCTCCCACCGCTGACAGAGGAGCCATTTCAGGTGTCCTGACAATACGCGTCCTTCTTGTTTTTATCACTAGCATTACATTGTTTATTGCCAGCAAGCATTTACACTTCTGTTGTGGGTTTTATGTTTATGTTAGTAAGCGGGTATTTATGTCAGTTATGTTTTTATTGGTTGAAAACAGGTTTAGTAAATTTACATTTAATGTTGAAATCTACTTATTTCAGCTGAGGAGCCGAGCAGTTCAGAAGATGAAAACAAAGAAATATCAAGATGTACAACTGAAGAAACCTCTAATGACTAGGGTCAGCAAGGAGGTATGAGGTTTCTGTAATGAGAGCACTAAAGGAACATGTTTAAAAAGCATCTACATCGGTTAAGATGTGCAGTGGCATAAAGAGGGTTGGAATAAAAACGAGAAGCTAAAACAAACCTGGATAATAACCGAGTCTGTCATTTTTTCTTTCTTTAGCGAGGTTACATTTATTGTGCAGGTTTTGAACAGAAGAAATAAAGAAGTACTACGCAATCAAATTGAGGCTTTCAGATAAATGTCTTACTAAATCTTTTCAGTTAGAGCTAAAAGTCAGGTTTATTTGTATAGAAACATTCATGTGCAAGACAACATTCATAGTACGGAAAATATAAGGAACAAAGGTAAAGACAAATCATTTAAAAACAAGAAATACACTAATTATAAAATTCTGCATGATCTAAAGAGAAAGAAACAGAAAAAAATCTAACTTTAATCAAATAGCTATGATTTGATAAAAATTACCTGATAAAACACTTCGGAAAGCTGCAGTAGAAAATGTTTTCAGTTCTTCCACAGCTCAGCTTTTCAGAGATGGTTCCTGATCTAAGGAACATAGAAACTAAAGGCCTCCCCTTGTTTAGTTCTGGTCCTGGAAACACTGAGCAAGCAAGATCAGGACTGAGGGGTCAAGATGGTTCATACTCGTATGGACAGCTCTATGTGCAAGACCATTCAGTGCTTAATAGACTATCAATAAGATCTTTAAATAAATCATTTTACAAACCTGGTGTTAGGTAGCTCTTTTTTATGAGCTGCAGCTGTCGGACTGATTTATTTTTACAGACACCAGAAAAGGACATCATTACAGTAATCTTACCCATAGAAAATAAAAGCACACCCAAGTTTCTTTGTCCTGTTTTAACAGGAAACCTTTTTGGCACTGTTATAAGGTGGTAGTTGGTAGACTTAGTAATAGACTTTATATGGATGCTGAATTTAGATCTGAGTCCATAACCTTGCTTAGGCTTATTACCTGTTTATACCCTTATTGAGACTGAGTGCTGATCTTTAACCTAACGTCTTTGAAAGTAAAAATAATGGTTATAGATGGATATTATGGATTAATTGACTCAGTGACTTTGGTAATGTGTTGACACAGAAATATATAGGGATGTGTGTCATCAACATAAAAGGTAAGAGATATTGTGATACTTTATCTCAGACCAGGGTGCCATGAGTATCTAAAAAAAAAGTGGGCCGAGAGTAGTGCGTTGAGGAACCCCACATTATCTTTGCTCAGATTTATACTTGGCAAATGACACAAAATCGTCCTGGGCTATTAAGTAAACTTTGCAGCTGGTTAGGGGCCCCCAAAATACAATCTACTTAGTAAGTAGAATTTTGTTAAAAATCACTGGTGATGATTTACTGTTCAGTGATACCTCTTCAAACATGAGACCAGATTTAGGAACCTCTCACCCCTCATCCTTACAACATGAAAAAACCAAACATTTTGTAAGTATAAAGTTAACAAAAAAGACACTTGGACTGAAATCTCGAGATAAAAAAATTAGATGCAAAATTAACAGAGCGTCTTCGTCGTCTTCCGCTTTATCCGGGACCGGGTCGCGGGGGCAACAGTCTCAGCAGAGACTCCCAGACGTCCCTCTCCCCAGACACCTCCTCCAGCTCCTCCGGGGGGAGCCCAAGGCGTTCCCAGGCCAGCCGAGAGACATAGTCCCTCCAGCGTATCCTGGGCCGTCCTCTGGGCCTCCTCCCGGTGGTACGGACCTGGAACACCTCCCGAGGAAGGCGTTCAGGAGGCATCTGGTATAGAAGTCCGAGCCACCTCAACTGGCTCCTCTCGATGTGGAGGAGCAGCGGCTCTACTCCTCACCCTATCTCCCGAATGGCCGAGCTCCTCACCCTATCTCTAAGGGAGTGCCTGGCCACCCTACGAAGGAAGCTCATTTCAGCCGCTTGTATCCGGGATCTCGTTCTTTTGGTCATGACCCAAAGTTCATGGCCGTAGGTGAGGGTAGGAACATAGACCGACCGGTAAATCGAGAGCTTCGCTTTTCGGCTCAGGTCTCTCTTTACCACTGGTCCCCAAACCAGACCCCCTCCGGCCCTAGAAATCCTGTCCATAAAAGTTATGAACAGGACCGGTGACAAAGGGCAGCCCTGCCGTAGTCCAACATGCACCGGGAACAGGTCCGACTTAGTGCCGGCAATGCGGACCAAACTCCTGCTCCGCTTGTACAGAGACCGGATGGCTCCTAATAAAGGGCCCCCGATTCCATACTCCTGGAGCACCCCCCACAGGGCACCACGAGGCACAGTCAAATGCCTTCTCCAGGTCCACGAAACACATGTGGACCGGTTGGGCAAACTCCCATGAACCCTGGGGTACCCTGCCGAGTGTAGAGCTGGTCCAGTGTTCCACGGCCGGGACGAAAACCACACTGCTCCTCCCGAAGCCGAGGTTCAACTATCGGCCGGACTCTCCTCTCCAATACCCTGGAGTAGGCCTTACCAGGGAGGCTGAGGAGTGTGATCCCCCTGTATTTGGTACAGGGTCAAGTGTGACCGGAGGGTGTGTTGTTCCAATAGTAAACCATTTGGACACATACTGATACCTCGTGCTTCTGTTGCAGGCAAGGGCAGAATGAAGAATGTTGATTAAATACCAAAAAACATGCTGTTAAAGAGGTTCTATATCTAAGCATGACTAAAATACCATAAAAAAATCAAAAAACTACTAAATCAGCTATGGACTATGGCCATCAAACCTACCAGGTAAACATCATCTAAAGCCTGTGAATAAGGAGTCCATGCAGGACAGCACTTGTCTCACAGAATCTTAAGCCTTTCTGCAGAAGGCCTGGATACAAATCTGTAAAAACAACTGAAAGGTTTCGGCTCAAGCAGACAAGCTGTCTTACTTACTAAAATGGTGCTTCTACAACAAATACACTGTACAGGGTGCCCACATTTGGCATCAGGCCATTTTATTTTTCTATTTTGAAACAGAAAACGATGAGCAGATAATGTAACCTTTGCCTGAATTGTACAATGTCTCTAAACTTATGGAGCGATTTAGAGAAAACTGATGTTTATCTTCACACTGTCACAAGCTAGAAAGGCTCCAAGTGAACAGATGCTTATGTGAACAAAGTAAAATCAGCCCAATTTTTCTTATAACATATGGCATCATGGGAACAGGACGCCTTTCATTTCAATAATTGTGATGAAAAAAAAAGATAAAAATATGTTAGGATTACAGCATCAGTAGGTGGTGTTTGAAGGACCTGAGAAACTGAGAAAGGTGGTATTCCTGGTTTAACGCAAGAACTCTGATAATACATAGAGGGAAAAAAGGAAATGAGTTTCTAGTCTTTAGAGAGGGATCTGGTGGATCCTGAAGACAATGTGTTCCTGCCAGTAAACAGTTATACTTAGAGGTTTACATACACTCGCGTCATTTATTTTTGGTCTTTGATGATATATTTAAACTATTACTTTTTAAGCACAAATTGCTCTAATACGCACTCCTGATTACGGATGCACCATATTTCGGCAGTGACATCGGTATCAGCCGATATTAGTCACATTTTAACATATGGGTATCAGTCCGATAAGTAAAACTGGACAGATTTTATTAACCGATATTTATTATCAACTTGCTTATGTTTGTGTTTTTTTCTGGTGTGGGAGAGGAGGGGGTTTGGACAAAAATTAGCAAACACCTGCCTCTCACACTGGACTTATAAGCTAGACCTGCAAATGTATGTCTGTCAGTGTTGTTTAATGGACTTTAAGGACAGGCTGTTATCAATAGGGACTTAAGCTGTTGTTAATATGTAATACAGGTTGTTTGGTATTTTCTCCTCTTTGCAAATCATATACTCTTTAACAATGTTTGTAGGAAATGGAATAGTGCCGTGAAGACTGAGCCCCCATATGTTCTGACCAAGGCTGACAATAGCTTCTTGCACTTTTGGTTTCACAGAGAATTGAGTTGATTTTTCAGTTAATTTTTAATTTAATTAACTGTCTGTATGCCTGAATCTGGCTACTAATACACTTTTCACATAATGTTGCTTGTGAACAGAAGTTGTGTGTAGTTATTTGTACAAATTGCCTAATTTAATTTGTATTGTTTGTGAGAACTGTTAGTCCAAGGGAGAACAAATGTTTTAAATAAATTTGACATGCTATACATAATGCAAGTTGAAGTTTTTTTTTTTTTACACCTGCATTTGGCAGCAGGTCGATGTGACAGAGTATGCACACTAATGCAGTATTTTCCTTCCACTACATAGTCTCTGTGGGTAGGACTAGAGGAAAAATATTGGCATATCTGTTATTGACCAAATGAGTTGTAAAATATCAACATATTGGATATCGACCAAAAATCCAATATCGTGCATCCCCACTCCTGATACAGTCCTGGTTGGATATTTGACTGCTGTTCATACCAGAAATCGTAGAGCTCATTCTATTTAGTTTGCACAGTTCACACCAGTGCTGAAGCCTTTTATTAACTGAAACATGAACATCTTGCTACTGCCCATATGGATAACCCAATGCCTTCTGGACAAAGGTTTTATGGTGGTTGCATCATGCTGAGGGTATATTTTCTATAATTGGTACTGGTGCATTGCAGAAGGTGGATAGAATAATAAAGGGGGACATCTCCCGCCAAAATCTTTAACTTCACCTTAAACCAACACATAGATGGGTGTAACTTGGATACCAGCAGATGTTCTAACAAGATGACGATCCCCAACACACATCAAATGACCAAGCCAAGGAACATTTAACCAAATATTGGTGGGGGTGTATGTATATCTTTGACCCTTTATGAATACTTTTGACCCTGCTGGGATTAAAAAAAAAAAACTGTTGAATTGTTTGTTGCATTATCAGTCCATCCCCTAAAAGAGACGCTTCGAATGCGGCATTAAAAGGTTAAAATAAACACTGCATTATTGCTGATGCAAGCATGTGTAACCTAACCTACTAACCTAACTGTTACTTACCAAACTTCCTTAGTGCAGTGATGGATACATAATCTGTACTTCACAAATGAGCTACAGGAATTGGGACAGAAATACACATACGGTTTGACCAATAATGAAAGAAGACACCTTTAGGTGATCCACCGTCTGTCTCAAGTGAACCAGAGTTTAAGACTTAAACTTTATTTTACACAGTTAGCTTTTATTAAGGTATTTCCTTTATTAGCAGAACATTAAAAGGTAACTTTAACATATTTATCCTATTTTACATTTGTAAAAGAACTGAAATATGTAACTTAAGTCATGATAGACAGAAATAAGGAGCAAGGTTTGACACCAGAGAACTAATAAAGTTGATGTTAATGTAGTTTCTTAATTTACAGAAGCATTCCTGGAGTCATCCGGTGAAAAAGTCTTTGATTGTTTTTTTGTTAGGGTCTTGGCCGACACTGGTGCCAGTGGAGTATCGAGCAGGCGCCGTTTCTGGCGGATTGTCCTCCCAGTCTGCAGCCTCCATTAGGATGGCCTCGTCAAAGTCGTCTTCTTCAGAGAAAGATCTCTGGAACATTTCCATGATGCTCTTCTGATTCGGGTCCTGGACGAATACAAGCGATAATAACGTTCAGCATTGGATCTATAGAGCCCGGACATGGATCAATCACATGCAAATGTGTTTTATAAGCTAGGTGTGACTGGATGGGATTTAAAATCATATACATGTATGAAACCTACCTTTAAGTGGAAGCTTGCATTCACAGCATTGTCCGAAAGGTTTGACTCTGACAGACCCACCTTTTCCAACACATTCATTTTAGCCTGAATCATTGGCCTGGATCAATACATAAATAATCAGTGAAATCTGAGCCTTTCATGACATGCATATCAGTCAGCCCACATTACCTCTCCCCCCTACTGCTAGTTTTTGGTTTAGTGGTCAATAATTGCATAAAAAAGGAATAATGAGATAATATTGTCTGAACTTACATAATTATCGTGGTTCAGTTATTTGTTACTTCCAGCCAATTAAGACATACCAAAGATGATCATCAGCAGTTCCTTTGGCAACCAGGTAGTGAATGTTGACATTGTTAGTCTGTCCAATACGATGAACCCTGTCCTCTGCCTGAATGAGAACCTGCAGGAAAGAGGCAACACTTTCAATGTTCTGCAGTGTTTTTCAGCTCCATGTGTCTGTACTGACCCAGCTTAAAGGAAATATCAAATCAAAACGCAGTGAAGTCAACATTTCTGCTGGCGGCAACTGAACTAAAATCAGTGTTAGGTTCTTTAGTGAGAATGAAACGACAGTGGTGAGAGTGAAGGTGAGAAAAAACTGCCCTAATTAGCTGAACCAAAACAAATAAGTTATATTCTGCTTGATCTATTTACTGAACAAAAATAATTACCAGACAATGTGGATAAGAAATGTCATCTTAGTAACATCCTGTTCCAAAAGGGAGAAACTGGTGCATCTCCTGTGAAATACAGATCCTTTTCCCAACATCTTTAGACATCTCTTCTAGGGAACAGGGTTATGGGTACTAAAATCACTAATAACTCATGATTTGTTATTCTGAAATAGAGGGCAAGCCATTGGGGGTAAAGTTAATGCATTGAGACATTCATGGTGTGGTCAAATCCATAGAATTAGAACCAGGTTAGGCACTAAAACCTATCCTAAACGTCTGTGCATTTTATAACTGTATTAGTTTCTGACTTTGTCACTCAATCATCTCAAAGCTCCATTTGCAAAAAGAACTACCGATCTATGGCTATGAGTCGGTCAAGAGCATCAAACCGATCTCTAGATTATATAAAGGTATCGGTGGACAACATGGCAAAAAATAATATTCTGCTTCCTAAAAATTTTAAAACAACAGACTGTTTAGGCCAACAGATTTTCACTCCTTTGCGTAGTTTTTCTAACTTGTGTCCCTCACAGTTAAATTTTAATACTGAAAAATAGTCATTAAGCCAAACCTAAAAGCTGTGTTTTAAATAAAAAAAAATAAACACCGAGGTATTGTATAATTAAGCTACATAAACCTTAGGTTAAGAAGCTAAAATGAAAAGTTTGAAAAAACAACGGCTTTAAAAGCACAAAACAGCAAAGGACAGAGTCCTTTTTATAGACGATATCCCAATATTCCTGCTTTGGCAGATCAGCAATATGTTTTACTCCATCAGCCAATACTGTCATATCTCCAATACCTAGTTTGTGGTATAGTTACAGAAAGATCTAAAATTCTCTCTAAGAAATAGATATCATTCCTACAGATACTGTTTACAGAGTGCTGCATTCAAGCAAATTAATAGAAAGTTGAGTGGAAGGAAAAGTGTGGTGGGTGTGCAAGCTACAGAGATCAGTAGATTGGGTAGATTGCAAAGCAACTAGTTTATTAACCCAATGTCATATATAATGAATCAAATAAGAGCCTAAATTAGACCTCTGAATTAGCTGAAGGATTAATTTTACTAAAAAGAGCAAAAATGCAAATACATTTCAACTTCACATCTGCCAGGTCTTGTTCCAGCAAATTCAAGCCAGAAGCAGACATTGGATGTAAAAAGAAGTCTTCAGAAACTGCAGGTACAGGTAAAGCCTTGCAGCTGGCGATCCTATGATTCAAGTTCAAACTAAAACGATATTAAATGACAGCTTACTCTCCATAGGTGATGGATACAAGCCTCTAGGACAAACAGTGCCTTAACTTTTCCCTCAAGAGATTCTTGGAAGTTTTGATCTTTCCTTTTATTAGATATTTAATCAGTTATTTTTCTCTTCTGATTCTGTCTGAATGAAAAATTCATTAAAAAGGACCATTTTTAGGTCGTTTCTACTGCTGCGCTGAGTGTTTTTGATACAAGGCCATCATTCATCTCATGCCTGGCAGCCTGGATCCACGGTTTACTTTTATCACATAATAATGGCCGAGTATTGATCTTCTGGGGAGCGTTTATGTTTTATAGCCACAAGGCGACAAAGCTTTGAAAAATATGCCACACAAAGTGATAAATAAAAGGTAGCAGCTGAGATTTCAGCATCTATGCTAGAGCTGAACCCGTGTGGTACGATTGAAACCAACTGAAGACTTTTCCTATTCTACTGTAAGTCTATGAGCCATATGAGCCTAAAGGTAGTTTAACCGAATACCTGCAGCCAAAACAATTGTCCTAAACAGAAATGCGGTCAATTCTTACAAACATCTGACTGTGAGGGCTTACCCCTGGGTTCCAGAAAAGCTCAGCAAAGATCACCAGATCTGCAGAGTGTAGGGTGAGACCCATATTAGCTGCTGTGATGGACAACACAGCCACGCAGGACTTGGATGAATATTGAAACTTTTCACACAGCTGCTGCCGCTCTGCTGACGGAGTCGCCCCATCGATGCGGATGAAGCTGACACTCTGTCGGAAGTTGAAAGCTCTGAGTTTTTCTTTAGGTTTTGAAATTGTGGACCAAGAAAAGGAAATACTATTCAATCGACATTATTATGAGAAGCATCACAGTGCTTGCAGAAGTATTCATACCTCATTAACATTGCAACCATAACCCTTAATGTATTTTATTGGGATTTTATATTATCAACCAGTCTAACATTATACATGGTTTTCAAAACATTTCAAAATCCTGCATGTAATTTAATCTCAGTATAAATCCAGATGTTCTGTGAAGGCCTCAGAGGTTTGTTAGAGAACATCAGTGAACAAACAGCATCATGAAGCCCAAGGAGCACAGCAGACAGGTCAGGGATAAAGCTGTGGAGAGGTCTGAAGCAGGGTTAGGTTGTATAACAACGTGGCATGGTTTCAAACATCTCACAGAGCACTGTTCAATCCATCTCCTGAAAATGGAAATAGTACACAACAGCAGGAAAGCTGCCAAGACACGGCTTTTCAACTATACTGACTGGTCAGGAAGGGGAGCAGTATACAGAGGAGCAGTCAAGAGGCCCACGGCGACTCTGGAGGAGCTGCAGGGTGGCACAGGGTGTTTGGTTAGATGAGACCAAAACGTTTTGACCTACATGCAAAACACAATGCATGGCAGAAAACTGATGCTGTGTATCACCCCGAACACACCATCTGTGTTGTTAAGCATGGCAGTAGCAGCATCATGCTGTGGGGCTGCTTTCCTTTACCAGGGACAAGGAAGCTGGTTAGAGTTGATGGGAAGATTGATGGAGCTAAATAACGAGCAGTCCTGGAAGAAACCCTGTTAGAGATTCCAAAAGACTTGATACTGGGGTGGATGTTTGTAAACCTACAGCTAGAGCTATGATGAAATGGTTTAGATCAAAGCATATTTATATTCTAAAATGACCTAGTCAAATCCCAGACCTGTAGGAAGACTTGAAAACGGATTTTAACGGATGCTCAGCACCTGACTGAGTTTGAGTTATCACGCAAACAAGAAGGAGAAACTTTTCCATCTCTAGACGTAAGCAGGTGGAGAGAAAATGTAGTAACACAGTGGAGCTGAATACAAATGCAAGCCACACTTTTCAGATTTTCATTTGTAAAAAAACTTTAGAAACCATGCACTTCTTTATGTTGGTATATCACATAAAATCCTAATAAAATAAACCAAAGGTTGTGATTGAATTGTTTTTTTTATTAATGTTCCAGGGGTGTGAATACTTTTGCAAGGCACTGTATGCTCAAAAATAGATTTACCTTTTTCAGCAGTTCGGTGGTGATGTGATCCAGGACTAATTTATGATGGGCAAACACGAGAAACTTCTCCCTCCCACACTCCAGCATGTCTGTGATATATTCCCTGACCGTGACACAACAACACAGAGCCGAGATTTACCAGAATATTTGTTTACAAAGTCTTCAGCCCATCTCTGATCCCCTTTGATCACATTGTTCTGACAAATGATCCCGTTTCATCTTTACATTTTTATCTCCATACCCATCAAACGTGCTCTAATCTGACTCCCTGCTCTCCAACATTAGGGGCGACTGTACTCACATAACGGCCTGCAGCTTGGCTTCAGCTGTGTGGTTGTAGAAGATGAGCAGGGCCTCCTTCTCCTCCATTTTCTGAAAACAGAAAAAAAGATGAGGAAGAGCAGAATATAAGAAGTGACAGGATTCTGTTTGATGATTTGATACGACTGCCATTACTGTGATGAGCGCTGTGATTATGCACAATCATGCTCAGCAACTCGCCCCCATTAGAGGGAAATAGAGCTCGACTGGAGCACTCCTCGCTTGAACCGACCCCCTCGTGTACAGAGAACAAAACTCAAACATCCGTTTTCTTTGGCCTAAAGAAAGATTGAGCTTTTAGTCACAGAGACTTTGATTTTAACACTCTCACTACAACACTGTGCCACACTCATGAGACGATTAGATCTGGAAATATTCAAGAACAGTGGAACTGTTTTGGTTAAGTTTATATTTTTTATTCTTTGGAACTCTAAACTATAATATCAGTACAACTGTATTGGTAAAATTAATATGGGCAGAAGGTACAAGCATTCGGTTCTATTTTTTTTATGGGAACTCTTTTTTGCATTGCTAAATTTAATTTACTCGTACTCGTCGTCTTCCGCTTTATCCGGAACCGGGTCGCTTGGGCAGCAGACTCAGTAGACATGCCCGGATGTCCATCTCCCCAGACACCTGCTCCAGCTCCTCCGGGGGGAGCCCAAGGCGTTCCCAGGCCAGCCGAGAGACATAGTCCCTCCAGCGTGTCCTGGGCCGTCCCCTGGGCCTCCTCCCGGTGGGACGTGCCTGGAACACCTCCCGAGGAAGGCGTCCAGGAGCCATCCGGTATAGATGCCCGAGCCACCTCAACTGGCTCCTCTCGATGTGGAGGAGCAGCGGCTCTACTCCGAGCCCCTCCCAAATGGCCGAGCTCCTCACCCTATCTTTAAGGGAGTGCCCGGCCACCCTACGGAGGAAGCTCATTTCAGCCGCATGTATCCGGGATCTCGTTCTTTCGGTCATGACCCAAAGTTCATGGCCATAGGTGAGGGTAGGAACGTAGACCGACCGGTAAATCGAGAGCTTCGCTTTTCAGCTCAGCTCTCTCTTCACCACAACGGACCGGCACAGTCCCCCCATTACTGTGGCAGCCGCACCGATCCGTCTGTCGATCTCCCGCTCCATTCTTCCCTCACTCGTGAACAAGACCCCGAGATAGTTGAATTCCTCCACTTGAGGCAGGAACTCTCCTCCAACCTGAAGAGGACAATTCACCCTTTTCCGGTCGAGTGCCATGGCCTCGGACTTGGAGGAGCTGATCTTCATCCCAGCCGCTTCACACTCGGCTGCGAACCGCCCCAGCGCATGCTGTAGGTCTTGGCTAGAGGGGGCCAGCAGGACCACGTCATCTGCAAAAAGAAGAGACGAAATCCACTGGTCCCCAAACCAGACCCCCTCCGGCCCTTGGCTGCGCCTAAATTTAATTATTAGAAATTATCAATTGATTAGTGACACAAGCTCTCACACAGAGTTGTGTAAAAGTGTTCATACTTTTTGAAAGTCTTTCACATTAACCAGAGACTTCAATGTGTTTTACAGGGTTTTTATGTGGCAGACCCAAACAAAGTAGGTTAATAATTGTGTTGTGGAAGGAAAATGATGCCTGGTTTTCAACAGTTTTTACAAATAAAAATACAAAAAGAGTGGGGTGCATATGCATTCAGCCCTGGGTCATTTTGCTGAAATGATCACTGCAAGGCGTTCTGGGCATGCCTCTACCGTTCTTCCATATCAGGTTCATCTCAGCCAGTCTGGCTGGTGAGCTACTACACATTTTTCCAGTAAAAAATATACCTGTATATCATACTTCTCCTGGCTGCAATTCTTGCTTCAGATTCCCAATTAGATTTTGGTCTTGACTTTGACTAGGCCATTCTAACACACGAATATGCTTTGATCTAAAGCATTCATCATAGCCCTGGCTGTAGGTTTAGGGTTGCTGTCCTGCTGGAAGGTGAACCTCCGCCTTTTGGCAGCCTCCACGAGGTTTTCTTTCAGGACTCCTCCATCTATCATCGCATCAGCTTTAACAAGATTTCCTGCTCCTGAATCCCCACAACATGATGCTTCCATGCTTCACGCCTCCCTGTGGTATGTTCAGGATGATGTGGAGTGTCAGTTTTTTGCCACTTCACCAGTAGAACCCTCGTCAACATGCCACGCTTTTCAATTTTTAAAATCAAGAAATTTAAAACGATGTATCATTCTCCTTTCAGTTTACAATCATGCACGGCTTTGTGTTAGTCTCCAACAGAAAATCACAGACGGTTTAATTATGGTTGTTACAAGTTTGAGGGTTATTAATAACCTTTTAAGTCATTGTAGATACCAGTTCCAGACTGTTCCCGGCACTTATTCATACAATAAACTGGCGCCCTATATTTATTATCTTATGTGTTTGTTGTTGCAGGCTTGCTGCTGACTGAAACTAGACAGGCTTCATCTCAATGTTCAAAATATGGTAAAATATGATCAAATAAAATAAAGGATTTAACATTGCAACACATCTTGCAGTAGATTTTTTTCCTCACAAATATTACATTTGACCCAGCTTCAAATAAATGAAGAAAATAAGCAAGATGTGGTTTACTAAACTACAATCTGTTTTCCCTCTTATGTCTACAAAACACGCCTTCCTGATAACACGGAGAGAGAGAAAAAGCCAAAAGTCTATCAGCTGTAATTTACTGTACAGTAATTCTTTTTGAGTAGTTCAATTTCTAATGGAACTAAACATGTTTTCAAGTCTAGTAATTATAATTTTTAGGGAGAAATCAGAATCGTTATCAGCGCTTTAAATGCAAAACTGCAGAAATAAGACATGTAATGAATATCGTTATCTTTGACTCTGTGTGGGTCATACTGGTTCATGGATTTCATGCCACAAATGTTCCCTACATTTTATATTTTGCAACAGCAGGATTTGTAATTAAAATGGAATCGTGCAAAAAATATGGAAGCTCTTTGAAACAAATGAAAAAATATTTTTAAACAGATTAAACCATAATATTCTTCCTCATGACTTACACTGCGATGACCTTTGGCCAGTTGCTTGGCTGCAGCTGACAGAGCTGCTTTGGTGCGGGTGCTGACCCCTTCTATGGTCACTGTGACCACCTTACGCTGCTTGGACGGAAGCTGGGAAAGGACATCAGCCTTGAGGCGGCGCAGCATCAGACACTCCTCCAACAGCAGCTTTAGCTCTCCGAGGTTAGAGGAGCCTGAGTAGTCCCAGCCCCAGTTCTTCTACAGGTGATGGAAGCAGAGAACAAACGTGATGATGGGACAGATTAACAGACTGAGAACAGATACATATAACATAAAAAGGCCAAATTAGATTTTAGTCTTAAAGCCTTGATAAGTAAAAATCCGATATCAGTTTTATGGCCTATATAATGATCCAACTATCTTTTGTTATCATGCGTTTCTTTGCTTGATTCTACTAAATTAAAACATTACCTGTTCAGGTTTTAGCAGAGATGTACATTAAATAATCAAATCTGACAAAGGCCGATGAATAACATATCAGCCAGCTAAAGCCTTTGAATGTTCTTAAAATTACAGGGACATTAAACCTGATGCCTTTAAGCGTTATTTCATGAGATTTAAGATACCTCGCGGGCGTCACAGTAGCGAACCCCAAACTCATGGAAGCGAGGGAAAAGCGCAGGTCTGACGGCCAGAATCTGGGTGTAGAGCTCGCAGGGTCTGGACATTGCAGGAGTCCCTGACAGAAGAATCACTCTCTTTGCTGCCTGAGGATGAGAGAACAGCATCTCAGACCGGACCCACCAATAAACAGGTACAGGTAGAAATGGAAGACCACCTGGTAGACCACCTGGTAGACCACAAAAGACCACCTTTTGGCGGTGGTCTTTTGGGCTATAGCTCTATCAGCTTTGCAACTATGGACAATCTATGTTTTGACCACCATTCTTTGCAAAAAACTCAAACGTAGGAAGAGTGGAGAGAGGAAAACTCTGGATGGAAAGACAACATCAATTTTCAAGTCTAGCCACACATTCTCAATTGGATTTAGGTCTGGACTTTGATTAGGACATTCTAACACATGAATATGCTTTGATCTAGACCATTCCTTCAAAGCTCCTGCTGTTTGTTTAAGGCGTTTGTCCTACTGAAAAGTGTACTTCCGCCCCAGTCTCACAGTCTTTTGCAACCTCCAAAAATGTTTCTTCCAGGGTTGTATTTCCATCCATCTTCCCACCAACTCTGACCAGTTTCCTTCTTCTAACTGAAGAATGACCATGATGCTCCCACAGCCATGTTTTACCGTGGGGATGCTGTGTCCAGGTTGGTGTGCAGCAGGTCAACTTCAATAATTTAGCTAACTTAAAGGACAGGAGCTCTACTTACAGTACTCTGCTTTGTGAGTAGATGTAAAGAGTCTGGTAAAATTAGTCCATCTGTTGTTAACAACAATTATGTTTTATTATTACCTTCAGCAGAGGTAAGGCTGCTTTGCAACGGGCAGTCTTCATGTTCTTCAGAAAGTGAGATTCGTCCTGCAGAACGGTGCAGATTTGTTGTTTAAAACAGAAACTAAAAGATCTTCAGACTTCATTAGGATTTCCAGAACCAAAAACTGATTCAACTGGAGCCAGTTCAATAGCAGCTCACCATAATGAGGACATTGAAGGAGTGTCCTGGGAGCTGTTTGTCCATCCTGCTCAACAGGTCGTAGCTGACGATGTTGACCAATCCAGACCGCATGTCGTCTTTGGCCTTTACCACCACGTTGATGCTGCCGGGACTCAGGGAGGGGAGCCAGCGTCTGAAGGCCTACAGGCATGAATCATTAAGGAAACACTTAAGAGAAACCACATTTATTAGTCTTGTTTTACGCCCATGACTGGGAATAATCTGGTCTGCATAGTGTTATTATTAACTTCCAAAATGCCGCACCTTTCCAGACTAACAACCTTCTGGGAATTTTTCAGTTTAAATTGTGACGCGCCACGGCAAAACCAGGAACAAGTCGGCAGAGCACAAACGGAGAAAATGAGGAAAAACCGTCAATTTCTGGGAATATGGTTATTTTCATTTTATTGCAAAATGTGCAAGTTGAAATTATGAAGTATCCACTCAATTCTTTAAGTAACAGTTTTGGAGGTTTTAAAATGGTAAATTTTATATTTATATTTAAACTCGGCTTGTTTTGAGCCAGTTCGTATTCACATTTTGGGGAGGGGAAAAAGCCTCGGCTCATTTCTGTAGCGGCTTTGTTTGGCTCCGCGCTGGCTTTTGTTCTGCTTGTCGACCAATAACCAGCGTGCTTCAAGAAACTCGTGGCTACTTAACAGTCCTATGAAAAATAATGTATTTCTTCAGGATGGACCAAGCTCAACGTGTGGCAAACGAACTGAATCGCGGCTGTTACAGCGCTTCGCTGTGGGAGTACATGTTCAGCAGTACCGTCGCCGGACTCTCTTCAGATTCTGAATCAGAAGGAGATGAAACGGAAGATGATAGAGACTGCATTACTTTGGAGAACATTCCCAGTTGGCAGCTGTCTTCAACCCAAGACGAGGATGACGAAGAAAGCTTTGGACTGGCGGCTGAGGAGCTATAATGTAAGATATCAGAAGCTATTGCTATCACAACATTTGAGGAAAACAGACAGTGAGATGGAGAAGATACGTAACTTTGACTGTAAATGTTACGGAAGAAGAAAGGAGAACTCTTCACTTGGGACACAGTCCTGTAGCCGCAAACTTTCTCCAGAGATCATGTACAATATACGGATGGATTCTTTAGCAGCAGAAAGGGAGTGGCAGGACATGAGAATAATCGGACATCTTGAAGCAAACCGGCGTACGCTAGAAACTTCAGCAATGACCACATCCACCAAGAAGACACCACGGAAAAGAAAACACGCCAGGACAACGTATTCCATTGGAGGCATCGAAGTCTGCCGGAATACCTTTCAGTTTCTTATGGGGCGAGTTTGATAACTTTTAAAAAATTATTTTAAATCATGTACTGAAGCAGACAAATCACATAAACCTGACCAGCCAAACATTAAAATCGGCTTGAGTGAGGTTTGTGTTTGTATTTTTAATCTAAGCTTGAGGTAGTGTTTTTTTTCTTCCCCCTGCGCTGGGTGATCGGTGGTCACAAAATATTCATAAAGAACTACGCAGAGGATCACGCCATCATGCTGCCTGGTCGACATCCTGGCCACAGGGATTGGCATGAAAACTACTGCCAACACATGTCTCAAAGGCCTCAGTGTGGCGTCTCTATATGAAGTCTGCTAAGGAGCTTGGTATGTATAAAAAAATATATTTCTATAGAACAGTGAAATTTTTCTAATGACCAGTGATGTAAAACTTAATCACAAATTTATAACCCTGTGAAATTTTTTTTTTCAGGTGAGCGGGCAGTTTGCAAACCAAGCTACAAGGCGCTTTGGACCCAGCTACTCCCACACATAAGAAGCTGTAGGCCCCGGACCGACCTCTGCTCGCAGTGCCAACAGAATAATGACCAGCTTATCAGAACTGCAAACCTTCCAGAGGAGAGGAAGACTGCAGCAATCAAGAAGCAACAGGATCATCTTCAGCTTGTTCAAAAAGAGAGGGCCGTCTACAACGAGATGACTGCTGCCTGCAAAAAGACCTGCGGCGACTATCAGTTGTCCATCGGCCCCGACTATCAGTTGTCCATCGGCCCCTCCCCACCTTCAAGTAAAAAGATCAGGATGCACTACAGCTTTGACTTTGCAGAGCAGGTATTTGTTCCACATTGCACTTTTTTTTCTTATAAAGTATAAACATAAGACTGCTTTAACGATACACAGCTTTTGTTTAATCTAATCCCTGTTTTTTTTGTCCTCTGTCTTCATCAGATGCACTTCCCCTCGAACCCACTGACATCACGGAAATGTGGACTTTTTGGTGTCTCTTGTGAAGGCCTGCAGAAACAGGTGAATTTCCTTATTGATGAAGGCATGTCATCAGGAAAGGGGAGCAATGAAGTCATCAGCTACATGCACCACTTCTTCACTCATTTCGGAGTTGGAGAAACTGATGTGGATCTTCATTGTGACAACTGCACTGGGCAAAACAAAAACAATTTTATGCTGTGGTATGGCGCCTGGCGGGTCGCACACAAACTTCACTCCACACTACACATCCACTTCCTGATTGCTGGCCACACAAGTTTGCCCCAGACTGTGGCTTTGGGCTTATCAGACAAGCATACAAGAGGACCAGGGTCAGCACATTGGCAGATATCGCCAAAGTAAGTCTATTCCATCTGATAGAAAATCGAAGAAGAAAGTCATTTGCATGAAAACTAAAATACTTATTTCTATTATGGTCCTTCTGTGTACAGGTAGTGGAACACAGCTCGCCAGAAAGTCGCCTCAACATCCCACAGCTGGTCGGACTGGAAGATGGCACGGTGTTAGTCAACACGTTTGACTGGCAGGCACACCTGAGTCCCTACTTCCGAAAGCTCCCACTGATCAAGAGTTACCAGCACTTCAGGTTTCTATTATGCAGACTTCCACAGTCTGTATTTCTCAATAACAAAGAGACATGCAATATTTTAATTGTCTTTTGTGTGCTTTAATTAACAGCTTTGATGCCAAAAGACCTGGTGTGGTCCTAGCTAGGACTCACAACGACACAGAGCCTGTTAGCTTTCAGCTCCTGTTTGACCCGGAGGTTCTACCCCCTGTCGTCTGTGTTCCTGCCCTGCCTGCACCTGGACTGGCCACGGACAGACAGACTTATCTTTATTCAAATATTAGGCCTTTCTGTTCCGATGAAGCGAAGGACATTACATGCCCAGCACCACAAAGCACAACACAGAAGAGGATGATGGTGTGACACTGCGACTGTGACAATTTGTAATGTGTATAAAGTTGTAAATAAAAATTACATTTTTGACATGATCAAAGTCAAGTTATTGCCCATTTTTCTTCCTTGGTCCATTAAAGTCAAGAGGTTTGCAGACATAAAATTTGACGGGTACATACAGGTTAAATAGCTGTAGCACCAGCCTCTTCTAGATTAACTCGTATTCAAAAGGTGTAAACTATTAGCCCAAAGCTCTATTCATAGCTGCACACATAAAATGAAGACTGATAAACAATATTTCTGCATGCTACAATAATCTTTGGACATTTCATATTACATATTATGAAGAACACATCCACATTATTATGATATTTTGCTAATTGCTGTGAGATAGGCAGAACATTTAATAGACTGGAACTTTAAGTGAGACTGATCTAAAAACAAGAGGAAACCAAACCAATCACCAGGATGCAGACATTAGGTTGCCGTCATGATGCAATTTGCAGACATAAATAATATAATAATAAATGGTAATGCAGTGCTGTAAATTATCTTTACATAGAAAAATACTACTATGAGTTCAGTGACAGAAGTCTTGCAGTCAGTTGGAGTTGGGGGAGGTGGGCTATTCAAAGTTATTCAAATTAGCAGCTTTTGTCACCGCCCTGCTTTCAGGGAGAGAAAACAACGAATCTTTGAGTGCTGATTTCTCAGAAAAGTAGTCTGGTGAGTGCAGACATTCAGATGGTCATATCTTATTCAATTCTTTTTGATTTCCAAAAGTTTGACATCATTGGAAAGCTGAGACTCCACTCTTTCAGGATCTGTAAATAACTCAAAACGACACCAGGTAGACTTGTTCCTGGTTTTGACACGGCCAGTCACAATTATTCACCAAAAAGGGTTTTATTTTCTGTATCCTCAACAGTCCATGAAAAAAACAATGATGATGATCCTGGCTCTACACTCTGCAGTAAGGGAAAGGGCTATTCCACCGTTCAAGCGGCCTGATAATTAGACTTAGATTTAGTCAAACCTGGGATAGATTCTCCACCAATAAACACAGATCCTTTAGAGAACTTATTGTAATGTGTGATTTAAAAAAAGGACTTTGACATTTAAACCAGACCCAGACTAAGAGTTACAGGTCAGGTTTAAAAACTGAGATGTTAGAGGGTATAGAGTAGTAGACAAATCTAAGCCCGTTGGAAAAGTTATTTATTATGTAGCAATTCAGATTTTAATCTTTTAGATAATTGAATAAGAAATAAACTCAGAAAACACTTATCCTGCCTCTTGCCCAATGAGTGCTGGAGATAGGGATCAGCTACACACACACACACACACATCTGTGTTTTATTATCTTTATGAGGACTTTTCAGTTACTTCCATTGACTTCCATTCATTTTCCTTGATTTTTAGTGCCTAACCCTGACCCTAAAACTAACCCTAACCATAACTCAATTCATACCCTAGTCCTAAACCTAACCCCCGTCCCAAGAACGGAGTGTGGAAAAGTGAGGACCAGGAAGATGTCCTCACTTTGTCAAAATGTCCTCACTTTGTGATAAAAATACGAGAAATAGTTCTTACTCAGCAACAAGTACAAGAACACACACACACACACACACACACACACACACACACACACACACACACACACACACACACACACACACACACACACACCATGTCCCTGCAAGGATAAGCAGGCATAAACAGTGGATAAATGGGAGGTCTTTTTGAGCCACAGTAAAGGTTTTGTTCATCACTTTGTGTCCTGCAGGCTGTTAGAAATCAGCAGCAATTCAGGCTCACAGTTAGAGAAATGAACCCATCAGTGTCCACTGTCGCGTTTTTTCACAAATCACTCGCCATTTACTTGTCAGCCCCTTTTTAGACTGACTGACTGTGCAGACAGGAGACAAGTCTCACAGGGAAAGTGTCCTCGTCCTTATGATGTCTTACTAGGAAGGCTGTGTTTGTTCAGAGAGAGGAACAACTTGGTCAATGGAAACAAGACCAAATAAACAGGGTTATCATGCAGCCTTAAAATATATTCATCGTATTTCTCATGTTTTCTAGTTCTAGATAAGTATGGGGGGAAATAAGAACAGGAAAAACATTTCCAACATTTCCACTAAAAACTCATGATCCTTTGCTGCATGTCTTCCCTTTTCTCCCTCCACCCCATTACCTGTTGGCCGACTTAAAAAATAAAGGCCACTAGTGCCACAAAATAAAAAAAATTTTAAAACTCTTGATCCTTTTTCATCGTTTCCTTTATTCTGGAAGCTCAAATTGGATACAGACTTCCATATTCAATTAGAAAATTGTATTTACGCAGCTTGACGAAAAGCGGACGAAAATGCTCATGAACCTTCCCTGGAAAAATACACTGAAACTGCAGCACTCAAACAAAGCTTAATAAAATCGCGTCTGACAGGATTTAGAGCATTTACCTTTACTAAACAGAAATATCTCAAATTTGGTAATAAACCACATAAAATATTAGCAAGGCAATTATGAAAAATTGAAAATGACAGACTACTAAAATGACTATTTATCAATTCAGGAACGGGTATTACCTTCACCTCCCGTAGAGATATTATTGATCGATTCAAACAGCTCTATGACATTTTTTGCAGTTTAAAACAACATGCGATACAGCTCAGTCGTTTCTAGATGGATGTGAACTCCCTTCATTAAGTGAAGAGGAATGCGAGGCCCTAAATGCAGACATTACATGGGAGGAATTACAAACAGCTAGTGGGTCACTGCATAATGGTAAAAGCACAGGCTCAGGTGGGTTTAGGAATGAGATATATAAAATGTTTGGTCAGTTGCTGGGTCCCTACCTGTACAAATTATACATCCAGTCATACAATGAAGCACGTAGCCGCAGACACTAACGGAGGCCAGCATCACCCTTCAACTTAAAAAAGGGAAGGATCCAGAAGAAGTGGCCTCTTATTGGCCGATTTAAATGCTTAATACGGGCTGAAGAGTTTTAGCAGAAACATTAGCCAGGAGACTTAGCACCGTATTGAATAAATTATTACACCCTGATCAAACTGGGTTCATCCTTTTCAGAGGCTCAGGTGTCTTTTTGATTTTCTGCATCGTCCCAGGCTGCCCATACCAGATCTTGTTATGTTAGTTTGAATGCCAAAAAGGAATTCGACAGGGTTGAACGGACTTACCTATTTGCGGTTTTGAACAAGTTTAGGTTTGGCTATAGGTTTCTGTCCTGGATTAAGCTATTATAAAACAACCCCTGTACCAGGATTCTTACTGATCAGACGCTTTCCGCCCCATTTTACCTTGGTTCTAACTTAGCAATCAATAAAAAAAAAATCAGTAAATCAAAATCAGTACGGCTCTACCTTATCAGTAACAAGTAAAAGTAATTTTCGGTTACCTTTCTATGGGCATCATTAAATAAAAACAAATGAACAGTGTGAGTTAACCTAAACAGTGAAGTTTATGTTTGTACCTCAGCCCAGGTGAATCGAACAGATGACGGTGCCACCACTAATAAAGGCCACTCATTCCTGTAGTAGGCTGCTATACAGATGGCCTGCACCGTCTTTCCCAAGCCCATGTCGTCAGCCAGGAGGAGGCGGCCTTGCTTAGACACTGCAAAGCTGCAGGCATGTTTAAAATATTCAAAATTACAGCTCAAAATGTATCCAAGAACTGCTCATAAACTCCATAAGTCTGAGACTTTTACAAATGACTCAAGGTGTTTGACTTATTGGGTACATTATGCTGAGAGAGCATCAGCGGCTACCCAGAGACACCTACTTGACTCCCTCCTTCTGGAAGGGCATGAGGCTGGAGGTGAGGGTGGGGTCGATGCTTGAGAGGTCCGCCTCAGGGACGTCTAAAGACTTGGCTTCACTCCCATCAAACCTGGCAGCGAACGCCTGGATTACTGGCCTGGGAAGAGGCTCCACCTCCACTCCTGCTATGCCACTGAGCAGATCCACTGAGCAGGGAACACAACATGGTTGGACAAGATGGTGAATGTAAAAGACACAGAAAGGAAAGCAACGATAAAATGGTGTCACTCACTCAGACTCTTGTAATCCTCGAGTGAAAAGCTCCACTTTCGTGTGGTCATGTCTGCAATAAATTGAATTATGAGAAAACATTTAGACCCCAAATCATTAGGAAAGACTGAAATGAATGAAAAGGCTATTGTACCATAGTTTTTAGTCGGCATTTGCTTAAACGTTGCGATGACATCAGCATGGTAAAGGATGTCAACCTCAAACTTTGTCCGAGACACCAGAATGCACTGCCCTCGCAATGTGGCGCCGGGTTTCTGCCAGCCATTACAGAGCTTCAGCAGCGCCGCTAGAACTGCACCGTCACAGGGTCGGCTGGGTGCTGCCGCAGAGTCCAAAGCTCCGATTCCCTCCACAGGTTTCAGAGATACAGAGGGAATGGCAGCTGCCTGGTCCACTGCAACAGGTTATCAAAATACAGCAAATACCACAAATCTTGTTTTTAACCTTTGAGTTTACTTAAAAGAACTGATATGTTCTTAGGATTAGTTTCCATACTTAGCTGTGTATAGTCATCCAGACTGAAGTTCCAGGTTTTGGTAGCAGGGTCTAGGGCAAAGAAATATATTTTATTACTCCAAAAGAAAGTACAAACTTGGAATACTTTTTAGATGCAAGACAAATTTGCAGATGTACAATAACCAAGGTATCTAATGTATTGCATCTATGAAATCTTTATTTATTTTCTTCTTCAGGTACGTACACAACACAAGGTGTAAAATGATAAAAAAAGTTGTCATTATGAATTAATTTAATTTTAGCTCATTAATTAAATGCCACAATCCATCCTCTCTCTAAAGCTGGTTTCACATTTGATTGTGCTCTTGTGAACAATAATGATCCATCACTTGAGATCTGATGGTTTCCAGAGTTTCTAACAATCTTTGCAAAACCAAGTTCCACATTTTTCAAGATAAAAATTCCCACTGTTCCCTTTTTAAGCCCATTTATTTTAAATGTAAATACAAAATATACCGTGAATGTATGGCATATATACAGAGATGAAGCTTTGTGCAGAATGGATTGATGGATAAACAAATGCATGGGCAAATATATTAATGGATGGATAGATGAACGGATGCATTCACAAATGAATAGATGGTTGGATACAACTTTTAGACAATGGGATAAGGACTAAAGTCTGGAGCACGTTTTCTTTTTCCACACTTATCCAGACCTGGCTAACATTTTAATCATATTCCAGACTGCAAACTAATCCATGATATTAACAGAAAATGTGTTTTCGTGCTCTTCTTCAAAGGTCATATGTGGAAGGGTCAGACACTCACCATAGTTCTTTGAGGGGATGGACTTAAAAACAGCAATAAGCTCTGCATGGTAGCCCACTTCCACCTTGAAGCGATTCTCTGCATGAGGCACACATTTCCCTCTCACCGAGATGGAGGCCTTTTTTGGAGCAGCCGATGTGTTGGCGCTTGAAGGAGGCTGCACGACAGAGACTTGTCCAGGTTTGCTGGCTGGCTTGTAGAATGAGCCAGCTGCACTCCCAGATGTGACAGATGTGGCCTGAACTGGCTTGATACCAACAATTCCTCCACCAGATGATCCAAGGCTGTTCAAGTGCTGATTTGTCCGAGGAGGGCCACTGACCTGAATATATAACTTATCAATTAAAGAGAAAACACTTCTTGCAGGTTAGACCTTTAAGCAAATTGCCCACCTGTCTGGACGGATTATTCAGAGTATTTTGGTTGAGTTGATTGCTGGAACCAGGCTCAAGCTGATGGTTTGTTCTGGCTATCTGGTGGCTGCTCATCTGAGATTCTTTTTTGAAGGGTGGGACAAATCGTGGTGGTGCAGAGAAAGGGGGATGTCTGTGATTTTGGCTCTGTTTGGAGAGATCTGCCTGCGCCGAAGCACCGTTACAGCCCGCTGGAGGCTGCTGCCCGAGTCTTTGGGCTCTTTCGTCCTCCTTCTATAAATTTAATTATTATTATTTTGTTTTTTTAATTCTATTATTTTTTTATTTTTTATTTTTATTATTCTAAATTCTAATTTGTTTTATTAATTAATTTTTAAAATTTTATGTGTTTTGTGAAATTTATATTTTTTTAAATTTTTTTTATTTTTTTAATTAATATTTTTCTTATTAAAATTTTTTTGATTTTATTCCTTTTATTTTAATTTATTTTTATTTATTTTATTATTATTTTTTATTTTTGTCTATTTTTTTATTTTTTTTTTTATTTATTTTTTAATTTTTTTTTTAACTTATTATAATTTTAATTATTATTATTAATTTTTTTTATTTTTAATTTTTAATTTTTTTTTTATTTTTTATTTTTTTTATTTTTTTAATATGGTTTTTTTATTTATTTTTCAATTTTTTTTTCTATTTTTTTTTTTTTTTTATTTTTCTATTTTTCCTTTATATTTTTTTTTTTTTTTTTTTTTTTTATCTTTTTTTTCTTTGTTGTTAAATATTTTTCATTTTAATTTTTTTTTTTTTTATATTTATAATTTATATTTATTTTTAATTTTTACTTATTATTATTTTTTTGATTTTATTTATATTTATTTTTTTTTTTTTAATATCTTCTCTCTATTTTTTTCTTTTTTTTATTTTTTATTCTTTTTCTTTTTTTTTTTATTATAAATTTTTATTTACTTCTTTTTATATTTTATTAATTTTTTTAATTATTTTCTTATTTTATATAGTTATTTTGTCTAATTTTTTTTTTTTTTTTTTTTTTTTTTTTTTTAAACAACGAGTCCCTTGTTTGCGGGGGGGGTTGTAATTTAATTTTTTAATTATTTTCTTTTTTTTTTTTTTTTATTATTAAATTAATTTTTTTTATATAATTTAGATTTTTTTATTTTAAATTTTTTTTTTTTAATTTTTTTTTTTTTTTTTTTTAATTAATTTAATTATATTTCTTTTTTTTTTTAATTCCTAATTATTATCTTTTAGTTTTTTTTATTATTTTTTCTTTTTATAATTTTTCTATATTTTCTTTTATTTAAATTTTTTATCGTTTTTTTTTTAATTTATTTTTATTCTTTATTAATTTTTAATTTTTTTTTTTTTTTTTAATTAATTTCTTTTTTTTTTTTTTTTTTATGTACTTTATTATTTTTTTGTTTTTTTTTTTATTAAATCTATTTTTTATTTTTTTATTTTTTTTTTATTATTTTTTTATTATATTTTTTTTTATCCTAATTTTATTTTTTTTTTTTATTTTTTTATTTGTATTTCTTTTTTTTTATATTTTTTAGTTTTTTTTATTTTTTTTTATTTTTATTTTTTTTTTTTTAATTTTTTTTTTATTAATTTTTTTTTTTTTTTTTTTTTTTGGTTTTTTTTGTTTTTTTATTTTTTTTAATATTTTTTTTTTTTTTTATTTTTTTTTTTTTTTGTTTTTTTAATTTTTTATATTTATAATTTTAAATTATATTTCTTTAATTTTTGATTTTTAATTTTTTATATATTTTTATTTTTTTTTTTATTTTATTCATTTAATAATTTTATTCTAACTTTTTTTTTTTTTAATTTTTTATTTTTTTTTATATTTTTTTTATATTTATTTAAATTTAACTTATATTGATTTAAATTTATTAATTTTTATTAATATTTTTATTTTTTTCTTTTTTTTTTAATATTTTTTTGTTTTTTTTTTTTTTTATTAATTAATTTATGTTTATTTTTTGTTATATTTTATTTGATATAATATATAATTTTTTAATTTTTTTTAATAATTTAATTTTTTTGTAATTTACTAATATATTTATTTATATTTAAAAATTATTTTTTATTATTTTTTTTTATTTTTTTTTAATTTTAATTTAATTTTTTTTTTATATTTTTTTTTAGTTTTTTTTTTATTTTTTTAAATATTACTAATATGTTTTTAATCTGAATTTTTATAAAATTTTATACTATTTTTATTTATTTTTTTTATATTCTTTTTTTATCTTTTTTTATTTATATTTTATTTTTTTTTTTTTTTTTTTTTTTATTTTTTATATATTTTTTAAATTTTTTTTTTATTTTATATATTTTTATTAATCTTAATTTATAATTTTTTTTTATTTTATTTTTTAAATTTCTTATATATAATTTTACATTTTTAATTTTAAAATATTTTTCTTTAATATTTTATTTAAAAGTGCGAAATTAATTTTTTATCTATCTTTTTGTAATTTACATTATATAATTTTTTTATTAATTTTTTTATTGTTAATTTTTTAATTTTTATTGATTTTAATTCATTTTTTAATTATTCTTATTTTTTTTATTTATATTATGTTTTTTTTTATAATTAAATTAAACTTTTTAAAATTATATTTTTATATTTTTTATAAAAGCCTGTGGTGGTGTGGGGGTTTTCTTTTGCACTTTGTGTGTGTGGGGGATTTATTTGAATTTTCTTTATTAAAAAAAATTCAATCTTTTTTTTTTTTATTCATTAAACAAATTATTATCATTTTTAAATGATTTGTTTAAAATATTATTTAAAATTTATTAAAATATTTTTTGATATAATTTTTAAACTTTAATTGTAAATATCTGTATTTTTTTTTTTTTTATTATATTTTATTTTTTTTTTAATTTATGTTTAATAATTTATTATTTTTTTTTTATTTAATAATTATTTTATTTAAAAACATTTATATCTTTTTTTTTTTTATTTTTTTAATTTTTTATTTTTTTTATTTCTTTATTTTTATTTTATTTGTTTTTATTTATATAAATTTTTAAAAATATATTTATTTTAACTTAACCCACCCCCTTTATATTTTTTTTAATATTCTTTATTTTATATATTATTTATTATTATATATATATTATTTTTTTATTATTTTTTTTAATATATTTTTTTTATATTTTTTTTTCCTATTTTATTTTTTTTTATTATTATATTTTATGTTTAAATTTTTTTTATTTTTTTTTTTTTTTAATTTTTATTTTATTCTTCCTTTATTTATTTCTCTTAATAAATAAATTTTTTTTTTTTATTTTTTTTAAATTTTTAAATATTTTTTTTTAAAATTATTTTTTACATTTTTATTTTTTATTTTTTTATAATTTAATTTTTTTATTAATAATTATTTATTTTTCATTTTTTTTATTATTTTTTTTTATTTTTATCTATACTTTTCAATTATTTTATTCTTTTTTTTATTTTTTTTTTCTTACATTAAATTTTTAATTATTTTTTCAATTCTAATTATTTTTTTTTTTTTTAAACTCTTTTTTAATTTTTTTTTTATTTTTTAATTTTATTTTTATTTTTTTATTTTAAAATTGGGCTGGGCTCGTCGGTCCGTGGCCTTCCGTCTGTTCTCCTCAATCTTCCGCTGCTGCTCTGCAGTCAGCTGGTTGGACATGGTGAAGGATTTCTACCGAGCTACCACAGATTTGAGCTCACCTTAACACGCAGTTACCTGTAAATTGGTGATCCATGGTGGAGAAAACTCCAGGCGGGGCCAAGCGTTTAGCTTGACGGCTGCAAGCAAACTGTGGCCAACAGCTAAAGAGACTAAAGTCTACAACGGTCAAACTTAACCGAGAAAACTTTCATATATTATCACCGCGGGTTTACAGACAATTCAATTTTCAGTTCGCCCAGCTTATACGGCCAACAGCATACTCAAACTATTAAATTTGTTCATAAAAACAAGCTGAAACACCTGTCACTACATGCTAACTTTTTAGCTGGTTCAGGAGCTGCCGCGCAGGAAGTGACGGATGCTGTTCAAGCGTGAACGGCGGTTGCCAGGAGTGATGGGTGGCGCGGTTGCGTTCAGAGATTCGACTCTTTAGGCTCGGCTCTCTTAAGAGACGGCTCTTTAGATTCTCAATAACTGTTTATTTACTTTCAATCACTGGGTGACATGTTTTTTTTTTGTTTTGTTGTTGTTTTTTGCATAATTGAGGGATTATGAATGGTTTTATTGTTGGTAAGCAATTGTTATATTCATTATTTTTATAAAAGCCTTATTTTTCGGCATAAAAATAAGGGTTACCATTGTTTAGAGTTTTAATTAAACTTTAAATCCGGCTCATACCACGTTTTATTCCTCCAGCTCTTGGCCATGTCGATTAATGGCCAGTTGATTAAACCAAAGTAACTCTAAGTGACCTTCAGATAGCAGATATTAATCATTTTCACATAACTGCATTTCAGTAAAGAAGTTATGAGTGGAACATAGAAAATTATTTTAAATTGCCAGAAGTCAAGTGGGTAGGAAAAATCCCCTGGTGGCTGCAAATTGACGCATAATGATGTCCTGTTGGCTCCATTTCAAACCCAATAAATAGATGGAACTTTCAAAGATATCAAACGACAAAGGGGTGAAATGATGAGTAACCTTCTGCCTGCCGTCCTTCTTTTGCATATTAATATGAATGACTGTGTACCTATCAAAATAAAGTCATACCCCTACCTACATTGATCATCAGCAGAACTTAACAGGAGCAGCTGAACATTCGGTTCTTCCCAATGGAAGTTGCTCTTCTCTTCACTACAAAGAGTCAGCTCTGAGAGCAGACTCACTCACAAATGACCCATCATTAGTTGTTGGGTTTAATCATGTTGGCTTCCTAAATAATCTCTGTAAAACATCTTTTTTTAAGCAACAAATGATTCAAATAAATTCTTCTATGAAAACTGGATTTTAAAATATTTGCAACTGAACTGATAAACATTAAATGTCACTAACTAATAGTCAGTAGTTTCTGCAATTTTAGGTTATTTTTTAAAGATAAACAGTAAACAGTCAAACAGTTTTAGTTAGAAGACTTTGCTTAGTGAATAATACTACAGTGTAGGATTGGACATTAAAATGTTTATTCAAGCACGCAATACAGTCAGTTCTGCTAGAATAATTATTTTATAAAAAATAATCAAAACCTTTATGAACAAATGTTTAGCTGTTTGCAGCAGCTCTTCTTAATGTACAGAGTTTCAGAAACGTTATTTTCTGTGTTGTAAAGGTCCAAAAACTTTACAAATTGCACGCAACCATTTAAAAAATATACCAGATCTTCTGCAGAGAGATGTGGTATCATCTAACAGACTTCTTGCAGAGCCAATTTGTAGATTTTCATTCCAAGCCTTTGGCTCAGAACTGTTGATATTTAGGACTTTGCTCATACTTTGAATGTTTACCAGGACTTTAGAGCTATAGACACATGATGAGGGATCCCTGTACTAGATAGATTAAAAGGTTTGCAGTATTTTTACATTGTCTACACCGGAGGGTCTACAGGGAAATTGAATTGAATTTGACAAATTATATGTCAAAACATTCAAACCATTCTAGGTAATGCTTTTCTTCTTTTTTATTGCTGTGTGAAATGGACATTACAAAAACAATTTACCTATAAGGTAAAATTCTGTAGATCCTATAGATGACATTTAATTGAGACTAGTTCTGAACAATTTCTCTTTTAGGGTTTTTCTGAACATCAACAGCAGAAACGTTCTATCAAGATTCAATTCAATTCAATTCAGTTTATTTATATAGCGCTAATTCACAACACATGTCGTCTCAAGGCACTTCACAAAAGTCAGGTACATACAATCCAATTAGTCCTAACCATTGAACAGTGCAGTCAGATTCAGTTATTTATTCAAATTGGATAAAAAGTTTTTCTGTCTAAGGAAACCCAGCAGATTGCATCCAGTCAGTGACTTGCAGCATTCACTCCTCCTGGATGAGCATGTCGAGACAGTGGACAGTCACTGACGTTGACTTTGCAGCAATCCCTCATACTGTGCATGCATGTAGCGACAGGGGAGAGGAAAAACTCCCTTTTAACAGGAAGAAACCTCCAGCAGAAGCAGGCTCAGTGTGAGCCGCCATCTGCCACGACCGACTGAGGGTTTGAGAGAACAGAGCAGAGACACAAAGAGAACAAAGAAGCACTGATCCAGGAGTACTATCTATGGGAAGGAAAAGTAAATGCTAATGGATGTAGCTCCTTTTAGTCGTTTCACCTAGAAAGAAAGAACATAAAACTCTGAGCCGTTTTCAAGGGTTGAGTCTGAAAGAGGGAGCCATATAATTAGTTACAGTAAAAGCTCAGTCAATCGCCATGTCTAGGAGAGAGAAAGGGTTAAACACTGAAAGACAGGGCCATGTGGATCATCGGTAGAGGGTGAGCATTAAGTTGTTACCAGCAGCAGCTCGGACGATGCCCCTCTCCAGAAAGGTGTCACAGGTAGACACAGAATCAGGCCAGGTGTAGCTTCTAGGAAGAGAAAAGAGAGAGAACATAAAGTTAGAAGCTGAAATAACAGCAAATAATGCTAAATTGGAGAGTAGTGTGAGAATGTAACGAAGAGGGTGAAAGTGGTTATTATGTCCTCCAGCAGCCTAAGCCTATAGCAGCATAACTACAGAGATAGCTCAGGATAAACTAAGCCACTCTAAAACCTAAGCTTTATCAAAAAGGGAAAGTTTTAAGCCTAGCCTTTTAAAAAAAAAAAATAGACAGGGTGTCCGCCTCACGGACTAAAACTGGGAGCTGGTTTTCCACAGGAGGGGACCTGATAACAAAAGGATCTGCCTCCCATTCTACTTCTAGAGACTCTAGGAACCACCGTAAAACCTGCAGTCTGAGAAAAATAAGTGCTCTGTTGGAAAATATGGAACAATCAGATCTCTGATGTATGATGGAGCTAAATCATTAAGGGGGTTTATATGTGAGGAGGAAATTTTAAATTCTATTTTAGATTAACAGGGAGCCAATGAAGGGAAGCTAAAGTAGGAGAAATATGATCTCTCTTTTTTTTTTTCATCAGAACTCTTGCTGCAGCATTTTGAATCAGCTGAAGGCTTTTAACTGCATTTTGTGGACATCCTGATAGTAAAAAATTACAATAGTCCAGCCTTGAAGTAACAAATGCATGGACTAGTTTTTCAGCGTCACTCCTGGATAGGATATTTTTAATTTTGGCAATGTTCCGGGAGGTGAAAGAAGGAAATCCTAGAAAAACCTGTTTTAAAATGGGGTTTAAATGACATGTCCTGGTCAAAAATAACACCAGGGTTTTTTTTCTTTATTACCGGAGGTCAATTTAATGCCATCCAGGTTAAGTGATTGACTAAGCAGTTTTTTTTTAAAGACTCCCGGTCCAAAGACGACAATTCTGTTTTGTCTGAATTTTTTAAAACAAAATTTTGAGTCATCCAAGTTTTTTTTATCTTCAAGACATGTTTGTAGTCTATCTAATTTGGGGGGCTCATCAGGATTTATGGATAAGTAAAGCTGAGTCTCATCAGCGAATAGTGAAAATTTATCATGTGCTGATAATTTTACCTTTTGGAAAGCATATACAGGGGTTGGACAATGAAACTGAAACACCTGGTTTTAGACCACAATAATTTTTTTAGTATGGTTTTTAGGGCCTCCTTTTGCGGCCAATACAGCGTCAGTTCATCTTGGGAATGACATATACAAGTCCTGCACAGTGGTCAGAGGCATTTTAAGCCATTCTTCTTGCAGGATAGTGGCCAGGTCACTACGTGATACTGGTGGAGGAAAACATTTCCTGACTCACTCCTCCAAAACACCCCAAAGTGGCTCAATAATATTTAGATCTGGTGACTGTGCAGGCCATGGGAGATGTTCAACGTCACTTTCATGTTCATCAAACCAATCTTTCACCAGTCTTGCTGTGTGTATTGGTGCATTGTCATCTTGATACACAGCACCGCCTTCAGGATACAATGTTTGGAACATTGGATGAACATGGTCCTCAAGAATGGTTCGGTAGTCATTGGCAGTGACGCGCCCATCTAGCACAAGTATTGGGCCAAGGGAATGCCATGATATGGCAGCCCAAACCATCACTGATCCACCCCCATGCTTCACTCTGGGCATGCAACAGTCTGGGTGGTACGCTTCTTTAGGGCTTCTCCACACTGTAACTCTCCTGGATGTGGAGAAAACAGTAAAGGTGGACTCATCAGAGAACAATACATGTTTCACATTGTTCACAGCCCAAGATTTGCGCTCCTTGCACCATTGAAACCGACGTTTGGCATTGGCATGAGTGACCAAAGGTTTGGCTATAGCAGCCCGGCCGTGTATATTGACCCTGTGGAGCTCCCGACGGACAGTTCTGGTGGAAACAGGAGAGTTGAGGTGCACATTTAATTCTGCCGTGATTTGGGCAGCTGTGGTTTTATGTTTTTTGGATTCAATCCGGGTTAGCACCCGAACATCCCTTTCGGACAGTTTCCTCTTGCGTCCACAGTTAATCCTGTTGGATGTGGTTCGTCCTTCTTGGTGGTATGCTGACATTACCCTGGATACCGTGGCTCTTGATACATCACAAAGACTTGCTGTCTTGGTCACAGATGCGCCAGCAAGACGTGCACCAACAATTTGTCCTCGTTTGAACTCTGGTATGTCACCCATAATGTTGTGTGCGTTTCAATATTTTGAGCAAAACTGTGCTCTTACCCTGCTAATTGAACCTTCACACTCTGCTCTTACTGGTGTAATGTGCAATCAATGAAGACTGGCTACCAGGCTGGTCCAATTTAGCCATGAAACCTCCCACACTAAAATGACAGGTGTTTCAGTTTCACTGTCCAACCCCTGTATATAGTAAAGAGAATTGGCCCAAGTACTGAACCTTGTGGTACTCCACAATTAACCCTGGAGTTTAAAGATGATTTATCATTTACATGAACAAACTGGAATCTGTCAGACAGAAACGATTTAAACCAGCCTACTGTTCACCTGATCCCTACAGAATATTCCAGCCTTTCTAAGAGAATATTGTGATCGACTGAATCAAATGCAGAACTGAGATCTACCAGGGAGCTACCCTCGGTGGCTTCGCGCTGGCTAAGGGGCCTCGGCTATCTGTTGGTTTTTCAACAGCGTGGAGCCGGGCCTGCATTTCCGACACTCTTGCCTCTAAAGCTACAAAAATGCTACATTTATTACACGTACCATTATCACTAAAGGAGGCAGAGGATTAACTGAACGTTCTGACAGAGAGAGCAGGAGAGAGGAGGAGACTAAGAGAGTGAAACTGCAGAACGGGTAGCCATGGTGGAGTTAAAGCTAAGCTAGCGACCTCCTACCACTACTAGAAAAACCGTGTAAGACACGGAGAGTCCCCAAACGTTAAATACAGCAACAGAATGTATGTGTTTTGCTTATGTATTAGAAAAAGTAAGAGATATCACAGTAGAGAGAAATCAGATCAAACGAGAGAGCCTTCACACACCAAACAATCCACCGAGTGCAACAGTGAAAACAGGAAGTGACGAATACGCCTAGATATCCATAAATTTCATTTCTTTCACCGATCTCAAGGAAAAGGTGATATATTATATTACAGATAAATATACTGTATTGACAGAAGTTAATTCTCATCTTTTAGACCAATGAGTGTAACACTTTTTAGTCAGGTTCATTTGCTGAATTGCATTTGTGATTCAGATTTAGAGGCTACACTTTTGACAAACTGACATAAAACAATTCTTCACAGTTTTCAGTCTTTAAAAGAAACTAAAAGTAAAACTCAGTCAGTCAGTCAGTCAGTCATTTTCTACCGCTTATTCCATAGTGGCTCGCGGGGGAGCTGGTGCCTATCTCCAGCAGTCTATGGGCGAGAGGCGGGGTCCACCCTGGATAGGTCGCCAGTCCATCGCAGGGCAACACACAAACAGCCATGCACACACTCATTCATACACCTAAGGGCAATTTAGAGAGACCAATTAACCTAACAGGCATGTCTTTGGACTGTGGGAGGAAGCCGGAGTACCCGGTGAGAACCCACGCATGCACGGGAGAAACATGCAAACTCCATGCAGAAAGACCCCCGGCCGGGAATCGAACCCAGGACCTTTTTGCTGGGTTCGATTCCCGGCCGGGGGTCTTTCTGCATGGAGTTTGTAAAACTAAAAAATGTAAATTTAAACACTGTGCTAGTATGAAGGACCGTAAGAGTTATAATGACTGAGATATGTAGGGTGTGGAGTACATTAGAATAAAATACACCCATGCTTGTTGAACATTATTGACACAATGAGAAAACAACATATAAATATGGCAAAGCACTTCTAAATTTGCACAATCTAATTCAGACAACCTTCTGACTGTAGTATCTTGCAAAAGTGTTCACTTTTTCCCATGTTGTCACATTACAACCACAAACTTCAATGGATTTTGGGGGGACTTCACAGATGGAAAGAAGATGATACATGCTTTTCTTTTTTTTTTCTTTTTTTTTTGCATATAAAAAATTAGCAGATTGAGACAGTTGTATTCAGCCGCCTTCGCTTTGATATCCATAAATAAAATCCAGTGCAACCAATGCTCTTCAGAGGCCATCTAAGTAGTAAACAGAGAGTTGTAGAGAAAATAAAAACAAGGTTACAAAATAAAACAATTTCCCATGCTATGGTCATCTGTCCTGATCCAATGGACTAAGTGCTGTTGCCCAGCCTTTCTTCAAGTCCAGGGCCAGTGTCCTGCAACCTTTAGATGCATCACTACTTCAAAACACCTGAATCAAATGGCTGAATAACCTCCTCAGCAGGAAGCCAGGTTCTACAGACTCCAGCTAATCATTTAAATATTTGATTGAAGTTCGTTGAGGTACAAACATATCTAAACGTTGCAGGTCACTAGTCATTGAAGACTGGAGTTTGTGACCCCTTCCCTAGCCCCCTACTTTCCCCTCACAACTGCTGTTAGTAATCCCTCACTTGTTTTTAGATTTGAGTAATCAATCCCTAGCATTCAAACCCCTCTGCTCAGCCATGCCCTTGTCAGATTGTTTCCTTTTTGATACATGTTTTCTCCCCCACATCTTGCAGGTTGGTCCTTGTCTTTCCGTCCTGAAAGACAAAACTGAATGCAGTCCCTTTCTGGCAGGTTGTTGCAGCTTTGCAGAGTTTCTGTGTTGTTGCTAAAATCTGTTTGTTTGTTTCTTCTTCTCCTGCCTGGTTGCCACCTGCTGGCTTACACTCTTCATCTGTCATCCTGAGCCCATCAGACTGGAGCTCAGGTGTCAGATCTCATCAGGTGTCTGCAAACATCCCAAATCTACAAAGTGGAAGAAACCGACTCTTCGTACATTTTGCTGACATACACCATGAAGGAAATTAGATCATGTAAGGTGATTATGCTATATTTGTTAGTATATTTTAAGACTGCAATATAACACAGTTGTATTTTGTGATTAATCCAGTCTACATTGGGAGTTAATGGTTTATTTCCTTTGTTATTAAACGTTGTAAATGCATTACATCTAATCCTCTTAGTGTAATCGGATTGCCTATATAATCAATCCATATCACAGTTCAACATATTGCATTTCAAGCCTTTCAAAATCCAAATTTCTCTGGCAGATCAAATGCCAGCAATAAACTATACACGCATGTGTATAGTTTGTCAAAGCCCTCTAATTCAGCTCTAGGATATGCAGCAGCTCATTTCATATCCCTTATATACAGAAAACAAGTTCGGGCTAATTATGCATGTTCCTGATTTTTTTTCCACAGTTGTAGTAATGAGTTGGCCGCTTGCATCACTGTGCGGCGGTGACGTGCGGCGTCTGGGAGCTGTCCCAGGAATAATGGTGCTGAAGCTGCAGCACCCATCCAGCAGCCAATGATCACAGGAGGCTCAGTGCGGGCGCTTTTTACCCGGAGCAGGACGGTCCTGTTGGGTTTTTTTCCCTTTATACCGGATGGATTTAAACCCTGTCTTGCTCGGTCCTCGGATGCGGAGCGATTTAACGATTTGGGAACGTAAAGGCTTCCCGGAGAGGCGTGCAGCTGAGACCTGCAGTCTGGATGGGAATCTGCGAGGGAAATAGAGGAATTGCGGATCGTGTTGCTTGAAATCGGTGTATATGTATATTTCTTCAGGTAAGACCAAATCTGCGTCCTAATATGATAAACCATAGGTTGACTTAATTTGGTTAGAAAGGCTTACAAGACATCGACATCAATCTGAGTTCTGCTTGTTTAAATCGCAGTGTCTTTCTCTGTGAGAATATCTTCATTCAAAGATAAAGTGCTTAATATTTTGTTTTCGAGTCTTTTTCAAAGGCAGGTTGTAAATCAGGAAGGCGAAGCCTGTCCAGATAGTTCATATTGTAGCAGGTAGTTTTAAATATAAGGCCATGAAAGGAGTGAAAATGCAGCCTTATTAAATAAATTCATATTTCCGTCTGTCTAATGTTTGATTTTCCTCTTCTAGCTGTTTCATTCTAATGGACCTAATGGCTTCAGACACTTGTTTGCATCAATGGGATTTATTTTCATTTTCTGTTTACATTTTTGTGGGAAGACAATAAAAGTCAAACCTTTGAAATAGTGATCCTATTGCGCATAAAACAAACTAAAAAAGGCTCATTTAAACCCCAACCATCGTGTTTCATCCAACCACGTATGCAGAGGTGTTTTCTTATGCTGGGGGACACAAACAGCACTCGTCTTCCAGCACCTAGGCTCGGTGCTGTGATCTTCTGGCCGGACACAGCCCGATGCAGCGCGGCCGGGGCATGCTGAAGAGCCGCTGCTGCGTCCTGCTTGGTGACCTGAGGGTGCTCCTTCTCGGGCCACGGCCACCGCCGACACCGCTGCCTCCGCTGACCCCAATGAGCGGCGAAGCTTTGGAAAGCCATGAGGCGAGCGTCACCTTCCCCGACAACAACAACACTCTAACGCGGAGCCACCAACAGCAGGAGCAGCACGGAGGGGACCGAACTGTGCCGTCTGCGGCCGGAGCCGCCAGGGCCACGGGTGGAGAGCGGCCGGTGGGGGGCTGGGTGGATGCCGCGGAGCTGTCCGCGGCTCTTCGCGGCTGTAGCAGCTCTTCTGATGACTGCTCAAAGGGGAAGCTGGAGGAGAGGTTCTCTCTTACCAGCTACACGGAGAGCGGCTTCAGGACGCCTGTCTGCAGGATCTGCTTCCAGGGACCAGAGCATGTAAGTCCTGGGAAAATGTTCTGCTTAATTACATGCAAATACCATGACAAACTAATACATCTGAAATCTATCGTCGCTGTAACAAAATATGTCCCCTTATAGATTTATTTTGTTTTTTCCTCTATAATCACGCTTAATTGTTTCAAATAATTAAAACATATATTAGAAAAAGTAAACCTTAAATACAAAATGCAGTTTTAGTCTAGAAAAAAAGTAATGAACTGAATATGAACTGTAATGAACTGAATAAAAAAAAAGCCAAGTTCACAAGATTTCACTAGGCACACCCAGGCCTGATTACTGCCACACCTGTACAATCAAGCAATCACTGAGCTCGAACCTGTCTGACAGCATGAAGCAGGCAACACAACACATCCCAATCTACAATATTTGTGAAAACGGGCTGAGCAAAGTTCCTCCACAGCATGTAAAAGATGTAAAAAGCCGTTGCCAGTTGCTTGTTAATTGGTTTAGGGGATATTACTTTTGTTGCTTTTTGAGATCTTCTAGCCTACTTCATGTTGTCAGATTGGTTCCAGTAATGGGATTTCTTGATTCCAAGCCACTGCCGTAGTTCCATAGGCCAGAGTGCCATAGGCTGTATTCATGGGTGTGGCTACTGAAGATGAACTTAGCTTTAAAAAATGTGGTTAATCACTTGTTCAGGTTTAAAAAGGAGAGGATTACTTTCACACATGGGGCCAGGTTGCTTTGTAAAGCTTCTTTTCTCTTAATGAAAAAAAAATCAGCAAAAGGTCCTTTTTTGTATTTACTCATCTATCTTTGATAACCTGTTTGATGATTTAAAACATTTCAATGTGACAAATTGAAAAATTAAATCTGTTTAGGGACAAATCCTTTTCATAGCTATATATAACTATTAGCATAATGTTTGTCTAAGGCTGAATCCCATTTCACCTCGTGTTTCCAAGGGATTAGGGTGTCCCAAATATTTATGTAGCACAAAAGCATAAAAATACATACTGTTTGATTACTGTTTATATGATATTAACATGCATATAAAGTCACATATGTTTATGTATTAGGAGCCAGAACGGATGATGTCCAGCTTTTTCAAGAAATGTCCCATTTCTCAGTGGGACATTGTAACTATTACCTAAAAGGAGCCCTAACAATGGGATTCCACCTATGTCTAAATACCATTTCACCCTTTAATCTTCATGCTGAGCCCTTAATCCAACAGTCGTAAATAGCAGTATGTCCCAGTTGCTTGTGTGATGTTTAGGAAAGGCAAATGAACATGGCTGTCTAGCCCTTAAAAACGGCCATTTTTCAGGGGCATAAGTAAAAACAAAGGAGTAGGAGCTGCTCCTGAAAAATTGCTCCGCAAATGTAAACATTTTCTCAGTTATATTTTTGATTCCTCGGTGACCACTTATTGTGATTTTGATGTGTTCAAGAATCCTACATTTGGTATGCAAACACAAAAATTAACTATTAAAAGGTAGGCTGTCGTGCTCAAGTGGTACTAAGGGGTTCAAAATGTCCCAAGAATATATCCGTCACACCACCACCAGCAGCCTCAGCCCTTCATACAAGGCAGGATGAATCTATGCTCTCATGAAGTTCATGCTGCAGTTTAAATCGAGACTCATTGAACCAGTCAATATTTTTCCAATCTGTTTGTGGCATTTATTTTTTGAAAGTAGGCAGACAGGACGTAGGGAGGAGAAATGGGTAAGGCATGCAGCACAGGTGTCCAGGGTCGTGACTCAAAACCTGGGACATCGGCGTCGAGGACCGAGGCCTCCTTATATGGGTTGTGCTCTCTACCGCTACGCCACGTGCTGCACTCCATACTGTCCAATTATGTCTGTTAATATCTGACAAATGGGGGACCCTGTGTGGTCTTCTGCTGCTGTAGCCCATTAGATTCAGACCACTGAAATGTTGTTCATTCCGGGATAGTATTCTGCATATTTTGTTTGTAATGAATATTAGCCACTGTTGCCTGTCTGTAATCTCAAATTAGTTTGCTCTGTTTTTTCGGACTCCTGACATCAAGAAGACATTTTAATCCACAAAACTGCTGCTCACTGGATACTCCAACTTTTTTCAGGCTATTCTCTTTACACCAGAGATGATTGTGTGTGAAAATCGCAGAATATCTGCAGTTTCAGAAACACTCGGACCAGCTCATCTGGTACCAACAACCATGACAGATCCAGACTCACTTAAATAAACCTTTTTCCCCATTCTGATGCTCGGTTTGAACTACAAGTCCTAGTTACCTTGTCTAGATCCCTAAATGCGTTGATCTGCAGGATTATTGGCTGTTTTGCTATTTTTATATAACAAGCAGTTGGACAGATTTTCTTAATAAAGTAGCTAGTGCACCTTTAGCACCAACTCACAACAAATGTCATCTTAACATGACAAACGTGTTCAGTTCATATGTAGTTATATAAATACCAATTCAGCCCAAATTAAATTCCAATTCAGATGATTTCCAGAAATAATGGCATTATTCCCCAGTTTGATCGGGTTCTTAGCAATGTTTCTTTTCTTGTATGAGTGCTTGCGTGTTTCAAATCCTTTGCACTGCTATTTTGTGGGTTACAATCTAAAAGATTTGAAAATTACTGCTGAAGTAGACCAGAAAATCAACATTATTATCTTAAATTGAGCAGAGTTCAAAGGAGGGTGAAAGTGTTTGTGAGATTGACACCTTCAAAGAGTAAAATACATATCTAATGAAGCTGCATCACCCGATCACAGTGCAGAGATGCAATTAAGAGCTCAAAAAAGCAAGGCTATTGCAATGAATTCAGGTCTGTGCAGAGGCAGCTTGAAGTTTTTGGGTTTTTTTTACATTTAGAGATTATGTATTCTTCTCTAGCCTATGACACTGAAGTCTCCTCATTTGGACCTCCAAGATCTCACTGCCACTTAGATTTGTCACTAACTAGTCTAGCTTTTTATTATCAAACTTAAGGAAAAACATATGCATAGTCAGAAAGCACCCTACACTGTTATAGCTTTATAAGGGTTGTTGGAAATGATCAGAGGATTCAGTTATTTTGTAGTATTGGAATTTACTGCTCCAACTTATTTTCCAAATCAAAAAGAATAAAATGTACTTCTAGTGTCTTATTAAAGCAGCCACACAGCTGACAGACTGGACTTTTTCCACCTTATCCCGCTGCATGGCTTGTAAGCTGCTGCTGCTGCCGGAGGGATAATGAAAGACCTTGTCCTGGCGGCTGACAAGTGTGGTGGATACGCAGAGATGCAGAAACAACTCATTACAGTCAGGCACATCAAAGCGTTACCTGCATGACAAAATCAAATAATACCTCTGCCTCTGCTCCTTATGTTTTCCACCTGCAACAGAAAAACATTAATAATAATAATGTAAGATGATGTTTGAGAGCTTAAGGAAACAGCCTTCGGGTTAATCAAGTTGCACGTCTACACGTTTGGAGCCATACTGATGATAATGCTACACCACATCAAACAGTGTAGGAAAAATGTGAGAGCAGATAGATAGTTAGATAATCTGCTGAAGAGGCTGAACTGAAGCAGAAATACTTGGTGAAGGGTACAAATTAGCAGAAATATTAGAAAAGCAAACATTTTAGAAGAAATATGTTAAAGAAATCCAGTCAAAACTATGTCAAAAATATGGGCAAAGCAGCAGGGTAAAAGGAAGGATCCTTCATTTACTTCTCAGAAAACCATAACTGATTTTCACATCGGCTCTATAGAAAATATTATGTGATTTTCTCGCTTTAAAGGCATGCAGTTCAAATTCCTAAAGACACTGTTATTTGAAAGTCACACTGTGTGAAAAAGACACGTTTTCCTTTGTTTTGATGTTTAAATTACTAGAGTTTCATCACAAGATTGCCAGTGGGAAGAACTAGCTTTGAAAACATATGGAAGGAGCCTAGCTTGTAGAGTGGGTGAGAAAAAACAGCATTTGATCAAAATGTCATTAAAAGTTTCATGGAATATGTTTTGCTGTTATTTTATGAAATCAGTAAAACATTTTAAAGAACTTAAGTATTTGGAAAATAGACAACTGTCCTATCATCGGTTTAAAGCTTAATTGGTGGTTCTAGCTGAAAGTAAGGGGTATGCAAATACATGTCAAAGAGCACAAAGTCTAATGATGATTTAAAAGCTAACACAGTTTGTATATATAGATTTTTTTTAAAAACATTTCAAGTTTTTAAAAAAAATATAAAAGTTATAAAAAGCAGAGACCATAGCCACTATGTCTTGACATAAATTAACGTTTTGATATTTGAATGGTTGAAATGGCCTAAAGCACAGTGCTATAAAAAAGCTTTTTTTCCACATTTAAATGTTTCACATCATTAAACATTTTAATATTAAACAAAGATAACCTAAGTAAATATAAAATGCAGTTTTAAAATCACAACTTCGATTATTAATGGAAAAGGACACTATCCACACCAACCTCTCATGTGAAAAAGTAATTGTCGTCTTTGTTAAATCAATAAACACATTTTTTTGGAAAGCTACACTAGTCATACCCAGGCCTTTTAAATCAATAAATAACTTAAATAAAACCTGTTTGACAACATGAAATAAGCTAAAATATTTCAAAAAGCATCATGTTAGCTAAATAAATGACAAACAAAGTCATTGATATCTTTCAGAATGGAAACTGTTACAAAGTCAGTAAAGTCATTCTTACTGTGGATCTAGTGATCCACAGTAACAGCCATTATCCACAAATGGAGAAACCAGGGAACAGTGGTGAACTTTTCCAGGAGTGGCCGACTATTAGCATTAATCTTAGAGAACATCAGCAGCTGATCCAGGAGGTCACAACACGCCCTAGCACCACATCGAAAGCACTGCAGGCCTCACTTGCCTTAGTTGAGGTCAGTGTTCATGATTCAACAATAATAAAGAGACTGGGCAAAATTGTCCTCCATGAGATATCCTGAGTTCAAAGACCAGTGCTGAGCAATGGTTTTGGTTGTTTTTAGAACCTGGCATGTTGCAATCGCTGGAACCTTGAATTCTGCTCTCGATTTGAAAGTCCTGAAGAGAATGTCCAGCCATCAGTTTGTGAGGTTAAGCTAAAACACGCTCGGGTTTTGCAGAAGGACGATGATCACAAGCTCACTTGCAAATCTACCTCTGAAAGGCTAAAACAAATTACATTTTTGGAGTGGCCTAGTCAAAGTCTGGATTTGCATTTGATTGAGATGTTGTACCATGACTTTATACAGATCATTCATGCTGTGGCTGAATTAAAACAATTCTACAAAGAAGCCAAAATCCATCCAGAATAATGTAAAAGACTTAATGACTGTTATTACAAACGCTTGATGGCGAGGTTGGCAAAATCAAATATTAGGTTTAGATGGAAATTACTTTTTCAAACAGAGCCAGGTTCCTTTGGAGAGCTTTCCTTTCATAAATAAAATCATCATTTGAAAACCACTTGTCTTTGTCTAATTATAAAATTTGTTCCATGATCTGAAACATTTAAAAGTGACAAAAAAGAAAAGAAATCTGTTAGGGGGCAAATACTTTTTTACGACACTGAACTTGTGAACAGGGAAAAGTTTCAGTTGCTGTAGAATCTCTATAATGTGAGTTTTTACAGCATTCACACAGTAAATTAGAAAGAGTCTCAGATTAACTGGTCACACTTTTGTTAAGCGCTCTTGAGACCACCCTGATGAAAATGTCCCCAACTCATCCATTCATGGAAAATCTCAAGAACCAAGACAACCGAGATGAAGAACTGAACTTGTAACCTGAATGAACTCATTGTTCTTTCTCTCTTAACTCAGCAACAGATTCACTGTATCACTTCAAGCTGTTTCCACTGTGTATAATCTCTCTATGTGTCATCTACTAATTACTACAACGGCAATTTTGCATATCAGTCCACCTCTGGGCTCAGCCTTTGTAATTATTACTGGCATGGGGTCCATTATGAGACTTGGAGACAAGGCGTCGTCATTGTTTTCTCAGAAACTCCACAGATAGTCAGTAACACCCTGCACTGCATACAGAGTACAGCCTTGTGAAAAATCGCAGTATTTCCCATGGTCTCCTCCAACAAGTCTCATTAAAGCTTCCCTGAAAATTGCAGCAAGTCGATAGCACTTGATTTCATTGCATCCCATCAATATGCATGTTTTTATCTTTTTCCTGCCGTCCGTGAGTTATTGCTTTGGGTGGAGTCCAGATATGGATCTGCTGAGGTGTAAAGGCCTATAAGGCTCTGTTCGGAAAGAAAGATGAGTGGACTCTCTGGGTATCCCTGTATGTTACAAGCAGTGCGGGCATTATTTATCCATTTCTCTTAGCCTCTAGGATGTCACCCATACTACGTCAGGCGGTATCTGATCTGACAGTCCACCTCCAAAACACTTCCATCCCCACGGCTGAGACAGTTGACACAGAGTAAAGATGGCCCGGGTTTTCCTCCAGCATCCCACTGAGGAAGGGCCTTGAGTGTCTGAGAGGGGAAGCCATTGAAAGATGATTGCATTCTGATTTAATATGACACCACAGAATGAAAAAAGCTTGTGTAACAGAACCACTCTCAGTGTTTTTGAATGCATTTTCTGTGAGGTGAGCGTCACAGTTTGGATTCTGCTGCATTGAAGGGTAGGTTTGACTTTCATTATCTATTTGTCAGAGTATTCGAATAGTCAAATGCAGATTTAAAGAGTTTTTGTCATGGCAACAAGTGGCTCTTTCTTCCAGGAGAAGCAACATTTTTAAAGATTTGCTTTTAAAATAGCTTTAAAAGTAGGCATAGTTTAAAGAAATGCCTTCTTTAAGACCGGACCATTACCAGTGCAAAAGGAAACCACTCTTTTGAATCAAATACACCAATGGCATATGAGTAGAGTGCCTTGCAAAAGTTTTTAAGCCCCATGGACTTTTCCACATTTTTTTACATTATGACCACAAATTTTATGAGAATTTTTTGCGATAGACCAACACAAAGTAGTGCGTCGAAGGAAAATGACACAAGGTTTCGATTTTTTTTTCCAGTTGGAAATGTGAAAAGTGTGGTATGCATTTGTAATAAACCTCTCGGGGTTAATACTCTGCAGAAGCAGTGTTCCTTGAAATTCCAGCTCTTTCGTAGTATGTCTCTACCAGTTTTGCACATTTGTAGACTAAGGTTTTTTGGTCTTATATTTGACTTGTAGCAAGCTGTGACTGGGCCTGGGGGCAGCTCCTCCAGAGTAGGCCAAGGCCTCTTGGCTGCTTTTCTGAATCATGCTCTGTCAGTTTAGGTGGGCGGCCATGTTGACTCTATTCATTAATTAGAGCATTTAGTTGCGCTGGTTTTAAGTTAGGGGCGTCAGAGTAAAGTTGATTAAATACAAATGCACGCCAGACTTTGTCAATTTTCTCTTCATAAAATCCCTATAAAATTTATTAAATCGTCTTGATGTAATGTGAAATATATCTAAGGGTATGAATCCCTTTGTAAGGCACAGTTCTTCCTCCTTTAACCATACAGATAGAAATACAGAAAAGTTGTAGGTTGCAGTTTAGCTATTTTGTTTCCATATCAGTTGATGGTCACAATCTTTGTAAAAAACTAACCTAAAACATATTTCAACCAGTTATTTATTCTATTTAGGGAAAGGTCAGTGAGAGGCTTAACAGGGGGTTCTTTCTTGCTTGCAGTGTTTGCTTTTTCCCAGCCTACGCATTTAGACCTGTTTGTCAGAGCACAAAGACAGGCCTTACGGGTCAAGTTGGCATCATTATTTCTATATGGCCTCCCAGCATACAGGCACTCTGTATGCTATCTGTAGGCAGGATGGCTGCTCAGTCATTGGTTGGGAATGGGAGCTAAACAGGTTACATAAATACGTTACTTCTTTTTTTCATTATTTGCCTTTGCAGAAATAAACAGACAAAAGCTGTGAATGTATTAAGTTAGATGAAAAGCCGCTTCTTTTTTTAAAATTTCTTTAAATGTGAGTGTTATTCCAACAGTTTTATATGATCTTCAGTTTAATTTATAGCTTTCCTGGCTCATTTTATCTCTTGTAGACTATTAAAATCTATAGAGGAACTGGTTTTTAATGTTTTTACAGAATAAATGCTTGCTGCCTAGATATTATTAGCCATTATAAAAATCACTTGCATTCAGTTTCTGTGTGAGCTAGTTTATTATAGTTTTCCTCAGTTAGAGTTAATAGAGTTCACTCGTATTGATTCCAGGCTCTTATGTGAATAGCCTGAACTAATTTAGTTTCAGTCCATTATATATATATATATATATATATATATATATGATGTTCTGGGTTGTTTTGGGATAATGCTGCATAGAGAGCTGGAATAATGCATCCAAAGCAGTGTGCTGTCTTCCCCCTACTTCTATTTGATCAGCAAAAGGACAGTAAGTTACCACTTTCTGCATGCATGTGCTGTAGTGCCACGTTTGTTATCGGACTCCCCTGCTTTCTCCAGCCACTGTTGTATAGGAGTGATCCGGGTTTCAGCTCTTGGCTGCGATCGGGCCAGTCGCAGCGAGCGGCCTGAGTCCCACTGGACTCGACAGAAGTGTTCTGCTGCTCCTGCCAATACACTCCCACCCTGGCCATCTGTAGATGAGCCTTTTCTCCTGCAGCTCACTTGATTTTCCTCTCTTCCCTTCAAACTGGGGTGCTGCTCCATCTGTCAAGAGATGTCAGCACAATAATGGGGAAATATTTGGAAACCTGCAGCTTTTCTTTGCACGTGTTTCTGTTTCAGTCTTTCTGGTCATTATAGACAGGAAGAGGAAACGCTGTATAAACCTAAGAATTTAATAACTCAGCTAAAAGAAGAGAGAGGAAAGAGTTGTCTGTTATATCAGACAGGGTGGGCTAATTTATATATTTATTCACCAAAGCCCTTTTTTCTGCCATATTAAGATGAAAACCTCCCAATGGAAGTTTATGCTATAATTTTTTGGTTGTTTTCATTGTTCTCAGGGCAGGTCATGAATTTAATGGGTACAGTTAAATCATCATCAATGCCATGATTAGTTCACTGCCTTGCAAAAGCAGTCATACCTCTTGAACTTTTCATATTTTTTCATGTTACAACTACAAGAATCAATGTATTTCATTGGGATTTTATACAATAACCCAACACAGAGTGCATAATTTTAAAGTTTTTTACAAATACAAATCTGAGAAGTATAACAATGCTTTTGCATCCAGCCTCTTTTACTCTGTGACCCCTAAATAAAAAATATTGAATGCAACTGCATTTATAAGTCTAGTAAACTGTTCAGTAAACAGGAACCAACTGTGTGTAATTTAAGTATAAAAACAACTATTTTGTGATAGCCTAAAGTCAGTCAGATTGGAACAGCAATTTCCATGTTATGCTACAGATTTTATATTGGATTCATCCCCAGTCTCCAGTTTTTTGCACCCACTAATATGTTTTCTACCAAGCTTTTTCTCTATTTAACTTTATCCATCTTCCATCCACCATGACCAGCTTCCCTATACCTGCTGAAAGATATTATTCCTGCAGCATGATGCGGCCACCACCATGTTTCACTGTAGAAATGATATATTCAAGGTGCATTGTGTTAGTTCTGCGAAACAACCTTGTAGGCTAAAAAGTTCAGTTTTGACCTTCTCCGACCACACCAATGTCTTCCTCGTGTGCAGTGTCCCCTACAGGGCTTGTGGGAAACTTTAAACACAACGTCTTTTGTGTTTTTTCCAGCAATGGGTTTCTCATTGCTACTTTTTTATAGAGGCTAGATTTGTGGAGTGCACTAACTAATAGTTGTTCTGAAAAGAGATTATCCCATCTTATCAATATCAATTCTGCAGCTCCTCCAAAGTTACCATGGGCCTCTTGGCTGCCTGTCTGGTTAATGCTTCCCTTGCCTGGTCTGTCTGCTTAACTGGACAGTCATGTTTTTCAGATGTAGATGTGAAAAGTGCTCGGAGGGATGTTAAGCAATTAGCATTTTGTTTCTAACTTAACCCTGCTTTAAACTTCTCCACAGCCTTACCTCTGACCTGCTGTGCTCCTTGGTCTTAATGATGGTGCTTGTGCACTGATGTTCTCTAATGTTAAATATTACACACAGATTGACTCTTTGTATTAATTAGATTACTTCTGAAGGCAGTTAGTAGCACTGGGTTGTATTTATGGATATCTGAGCAAAGAGGGGGAATACAAATGCACATAATAGTTTTCAGATAAAAAACAATATCCCTCTACTTCACAAATACTGCTACTGCTTACACTGTGTTGGTCTATCACATAAAATCCCAGTAAAATACACTGAAGTCTGTGGTTGTAACGCGGCAAACGTTTAAAAGCTCAAGGTGATGTAAATGAGCTTGGGGACCAGGGCAAAGGCTTTCCTCAGTTTTCTAAAGCTCAATTAGCCCTTGCAAGCAGATTTGTTTAGAAGTAAATATATTAATGATATGATGACAAATATAATGGATTTAAAGGCTTTCTGAGGCCTTGGGGAAAACGTATCCAAATGTCTTGCAAAACCCATCTTGAAAAGCTAAAAATGAAGATAAAATCACCTCTACTGGACCTAAAACAAGCATTAAATGAAACCGGTTTGGAGGAGTCAAGTAAAGAGATGTTTTGTTTCAGCTACTTTATCCACCACCTGAATGTTTGTTTTACAGTTGAATTGTAGAGGATATATGGCACATTATACCTGGAAAATGATTTATTGTGGTCTGATTTTGTATTTCACAATGACCCCTTCAGACTAATCAAATCTCAGTTCCCCCTGCTGATGCTTAATCACACTAGGAGCTGCTAGATTTCATGTTTCCAAGTAGTATTTGCAGTAATGAGGTGCAATGTCTTACTGGAGACAATCCCTTCAATCATTTTGTGCTACTGCTAACCAGTGCTTTTCTCTTTACCCATCACTGGTTTCAATGCTTTGTCCAACACTTTGTTTATTTAACAAGCTGCTGCATCAGTGTAAGTTTAGCTCCGTATTTAGCAGCTTAGTTACGCTTAGTTGTGCTTTCATATAGTCTTCTGTGGCTGATCCTCTAGCAGTAATCAAGTATTTTGCCTGTAGAGTAGGTGTAAGGCAAAGCTTTCCTTTTACACCTGAATGGTGCTGCGAGCTGCAGCCTGCTGTGTGTTCCTGTATCCAATGCACCTTGAAAGGCCTTGTAAAATCAATAAGCCACAGTGAAGATATATATCTGTGTATGTAGTGTAATTCAGAATATTGCATGTAGGCGGATAACAATAGTGGAGTAAATAAGATGAGAAAATGTCTTGTCTGCCTGTCACTGATTACTGTAAGCAGTGTTTTCCTCTGAATCCCAGGCTTCAGTCAAGCTTTATATGACAAGGAAATACAGCATGTTTTAAATTTATCAACAGCTGAATCTTTTTCTCTGGATTATTCGGGGTTCCTATGCAGTCCTGAAAAGTTTGGAATTTGACTGGATAAAAAAGTAAAAAACAATGGAGTAGAAAATGAATGACTGGTCAGACTTTACTTGGTTTTCTATTGACTAAAAGAGCAATATCAGATTTTCTGATCGATTTGTCACAAAAACTAATTGGACTAAAACAATTCATTGTTCTAGTCCAATTAATTGATAGTTATGGTTTTTGAAATTACTATGCACTATATTTGTGCATTTCCCCTATTTTGGCACATTAAAACCAAAAATGTCATTGTATTTTATTTGGATTTTATGAGACATTTAAACACAAAGACAATCCACAATCTGATTAGTGTGGTGTCTATTTTCATTTAGCTCTCTTTACTTTGGTTACCCTACATTAAATAAAATGAAGTTCAGTTGTTTGTAATATTTAATCATAATATAAATCCAGCTGTTCTGTGAAGGCCTCAGAGGTTGGTTAGAGAACATTAATGCACAAACAGCATCATGAAGACCAAGGAACACAGCAGACAGACCTGGGAGGACATTGGAGAAGTTTCAAGCATGGTTATATAATGAAACAACACCCCAAGCTTTGAACATGCCATGAAGCATTGTTCAATCCATTATTTTACGATGGAAAGAGTATGACACAACTGCACACCTACCAAGACATGGCTGTCAACCTAAACTAAAAGGGAGGGCAAGAGAAGCATTAATAAGAGTAGTAGCCAAGACACTCGTGGTACCTCTGGCGATCCAAAGCTCGAGTTGGAGAATCTGTTGACAGGAGAACTATAACCCGTATGTTCCAAAGATCTGAACCCTATGCGTAAGTGGCAAAAAGGAAGCCACTGTTAAAAGAAAGACTGAAGACATCCCACTTGTCACAGTTTGCCACAGGCCATGTAAGGACATAGGAAATATGGAAGATGGCACTCTGGTCAGATGAGAACAGAGTTTATGTTTTTGGCCAACACGCAAAATGCCCAAAGTAACAGGAAACTAACTCCCTGAAAACTGCACTGCAATGAAATCTGCACTGGGAAACCTGATGGTGGCAGCATCATGCTGTTTTACTTCAGCAGGGACAAAGAAGCAGGTCAGAGTTGGTAGGAAGATTAATGTATATTAATGTATTAGAAAGGCCTAGTCAAAGTCCAGAACTAAATCGAATTGAGAATCTGTGGCAAGACTTGAAAAAGTATGTTCACAGATGTTATCTTTCCAATCTGACCGACCTTGAGTTAATTTACAAAGTAGGGCAAAAAGGGTCAAAATGTCACTTAAATATTTATAACAATATTTTAGTGTTGTTTATTGCAATAACGATAAAAGTGATTATAAAAAGTCTTTAAAGGGGTCATATAATGCTTTTAAATCCTTCCTTTTCACCCGTAAATCATTCAGTTGTGGTCTATATAAAGTGGAACTGCAGCGCTTTGGCCTGAACTCCTTGTTATTGTCGCTCCACAGGCTCCTCTTTCACGCCTGTTCAATAAATTCATGTCTAAAATTTGTTGTCATTTTAGCATTATTTGCAGCTCACCGCTTTGCTGTGGCCGTCGTTTCCATAGAATTTCCCCACTGATTTGGGAACATTTCAATTAAAAATACATTTTAAACAGGCATTTTGAAGAGGTTCTGATGCCAAGGGACGGTGTAATGGATTGTGTGGGTTAATACACCCAACAACAGAACTGAACTTATCCTCTTGCAGCGTAGGCAGACTTGAAATTGGATTACAAAATCACAAAAATTAATTAGCCAGAAGTCAATGACCTAATTTAGCAGTTCTGAAACAAATACTCTGATGTGACAGTTGGAAAAACGTAACAGATGATAGAGAAAACTGAACGGACTGAAAAACATAACCCAAACAGAATATAAAGAAATCTATGCAGCACCAGCTGAGACTAAAGTCGACTTTTCTGCACTCTTAAAGACTCCAAGTACATAACAAAATGTATTTAAAGGCTAAAAAATTGGATTTTGCATTTGTTCCCTTTAAAAATCCATTGTAGAGTTTATGGCAATAGATTGCATGGGACTGCACGACATATCCCCACAAACACATATACTGCTGTTAAAAAAACAATAAAAAAAGAAATCAACAAATAGCACTTTATTAATTACTGCCTATCTCAGGACACCAATTACATTACGTTTTATTTCAATTTAATTCAGTTTATTTATATAGTGCCAGTTCACAACAAATGTACGAAAAAAGTAAATTCAATCCAATCATACAGTCAATTACGTACAGTTGAAATTGATTCTAGTTTTCAAACAATGCAGTCAAATTTAGTTTATAATTGGTAAAGAGTTTTCTATCTGAGGAAACCCAGCAGATCGCATCGAGTCACTGACTTACAGCATTTGCTCCTCCTGGACTAGCATGTAGCCACAGCATTGTGTCGTTGACACTAAAGAGGACACAATAACTGCAATTAATCACAAATTTTCAATTGTTCATATTAATTGCTTTTCTCATGGAATCCAATGTAAAAAAAAAACTAGGAAAAGTAACAATCCCAATAACACAGAGTTTTTGGGGTATGTAAAATCACGCTGTCAATTTTCTAATAACGATTAAAAAAAAAAGTTACATTTTCCCATCTCTTCTGCAAGGTTTTGATGCTACATACAAATGCATGTAACACTTTTATATGTAACACATTTAAAACCATCAATTTCCTCACAATTAAGTGTGACTTTGTGTAGCTCCATGACATAAAATCCCTCTAACATATAAGACTGTGGTTGTATTGTGACAAAGTGTGAAATCTCTGTAAAAATGCTTCAAAAAGGGCAATTTCACTGCTTTTGCGGCTATAGAGCCTCTTAGATCAGGGTTTTAAACTGCATCATTGGTTCTTCTGACAATCCTACATATTTTATTTTAGGAAACAAAATACATTTATCACAAATCACAAACTGGGCTGCACGGTGGTGCAGTTGGTAGCACTTGCCTTGCAGCAAGAAGGTACTGGGTTAGATTCCAGGCCGGGGGTCTTTCTGCATGGAGTTTGCATGTTCTCCCCGTGCATGCGTGGGTTCTCACAGGGTACTCCGGCTTCCTCCCACAGTCCAAAGACAAATTGCCCTTAGGTGTATGAATGAGTGTGTGCATGGTTGTTTGTGTGTTGCCCTGCGATGGACTGGCGACCTGTCCAGGGTGTACCCCGCCTCTTGCCCATAGACTGCTGGAGATAGGCACCAGTTTCCCTGCGACCCACTATGGAATAAGCGGTAGAAAATGACTGACTGACAAATCAGAAACTGGGATTTAAAGCATGTGTATTTATTGCAGGACAGCATAGATGAGATTTTACAAGTTGAAGTGTTATTGATTTTGAAATAGAGCTGATCTTCTTGGTCCAGAAACCAAAAAAAAACTGTGAGAAAGGTGTTAAACTTTCAAATCAGAAGCCAACTTTGGCATTGTGTTGTTTCATGATTTCTCAAACATTTAGATAATAAAACCCAACAAGGTATTTTTTTTCCTACTTCGATTTTCAGAATGTTAAAGAAACAGCCAAAAAATATCTAGAAATATGCATCTGGAAAAGTATGGAAAAGGAAAATCAGTGTTAACACTCCTTGATAAAGTGTTTGTCCCTTCTGCAGGGAGAGCTCCTTAGCCCGTGTCGCTGCAGCGGGTCGGTCCGCTGCACCCACCAGCCATGCCTCATCAAATGGATCAGTGAGAGGGGCTCCTGGGCCTGCGAGCTCTGCTACTACAAATATCAGGTCATTGCCATCAGCACCAAGAACCCCTTACAGGTAAGCCTCAGGAGCAAAAAGCACCACTGCAAAAGTGCTTTTCAGATTTTATCACATTCTCCTAAAATGTTTACAGCAAAGACCGCCTCAACAAATACAATAAATGCTGGGTGTTAAAATATTTCTTTCCCCTCATCTCATTTTAGAGCATATTTAGTCTTCACATCAAATTGTTTGTCAAATGTTAAGCCTGGAACTCAGTTTTTAGGACTTGTACTGTAAAAAAAAAAAAAGCTGCAGCTCTAGTTTTGCTTTGATCATAAACCCACTAGAAAAAAAATTGGCTTTTTGAATTAAACAAGTCTTTTCCTCTTTGATCCTTAAAACAGAGAGAGCATAGTTTCCTCTCCGATTTAGCTTCTGGTGGTGTGACAGAAGGGTTATTGAGAGAGTTCGTGGTAAGACTGATTTCAGAATGACAGTTTGGGTCTTATACATAGTTCTGGTACAATACAGCTCTGGTGGGAAGTTTAATTTTGGGTCTTTCAGAGTGCATCTGAATCGTTCTTTTAAAAGTGAGGAAATATGATAATAATATTTATATAAATGCTCCCTGGCAAACTGGAGAGAAACCACATCATTTCTGTTGCCACCAGCAAGCTTCTGGCATAGTTCTGACCACTCAACTCAGCATAATTGTTAGAGTTTAATGAAACTGATTGGTTTTCTGGCTTTAAGTATGGTGCACACAATTTCAATAGATTATAATGTCTGGGTCATTCTTAAGCTTAATGTTAGCATTATTATTTAAATCCAAAAACCAGTTTGATCTGTGCTTGGGATCATTGTCATGCTGGAACATCCAGTTGGGTCCAAGTTCCAACCATCTGACCCAAACGGACCCCCTCAGATGTAGGAACACTGGTTAGAATATTCTGCAACAACCAAGGAACCACCAAACCTCAGGTCTGCCATTAACTGGAAGATGTTTAAACACCACTCTGACGGTTCCCCATGCAACCAGTTACGAATCAACTTGGGCTGGGAGGGTACCAAACCTGCTCCAAAATCCACACTTATTAGCTTGATTATTGGAAAAATGTTTTGAACTATATCGCCTCAATTACAAAAGATATGTTTGGGGGAGTCAAGATGAGGCTTTCAAACCTAAGAATACTGTACCATTTGTTAAGCATGGTGGTGGCAGCATCATGTTATGGGGCTGTTTTGTTGTCACTGGTACTGGTATTACTACACTGGCACTACCTCCAAAATCATCTAATTCACTTCAACTCACTGAAACTGGGACCCAGTTTGATGTTCCAACAGTAGAGTGATCCTTACCACACATTAAAACTGGTTTTCAAATAGACATTACAAAGTTTCTGTAATGGCTCTGACCTTAGCATCACTGAAGATTTGTGGATTATGCTAAAGAGACGGGTTAGTGCCAGGACACAAACAAGCTCAAATTAGATTTACCATTTATGCCAGGAAGTGTTTTCGAATATTCAGCCAGAATTGTGCCAGAGGCTTGTTGATGGCTAGAAAAAGGGTGGCTTGATGTGCAATTTAACAAGCGGAGCAACTGTACATCTTTGAAAAAAAAACTAACAAGTTTGATGTCCCATATTAAAAAATAATCAGGCGCTCACGTGGTGCTGTGTCTATATATTTAAGGAAGTATTTCTCATTTTCATCGAAATTTCATTGAATTAGAGAAATCCACTGTCGCTGCATGCTCATTCAGAAAGACGGACTTGATGCAAAGCTGGCGACTTGATGCAGTCGGTTTTCCACAGGTAGCAAACTTTTTTTTATCAACTGCCATATTAATCTGAACATGACTGCATTTATAACTAGAAATGAATTTAAATATAATTGACTGAATCTGTCTTTATGATTGAATTGACCCTATATTTCTGTATATAAATAGGCTATGATTGTTTTGATATATTGACATATGTTGAGAACTCACTCTTTAAATAACCTGAGTAGAATGTTATTGAACTGCATAAAAAATTTGTTTAAAAATCATAAAGTTGTATGCTGTCTACTTCCAGGAAAAAGAACAGCTAAAATAATTAAAACCCCTAAACCATTATGGCACTAATTTCTGACCTTTATCTGTCTTTTTGCAAATAATCCCATTTATTTCTTTTGAACTAGTGGTTATTCAAGTTATTTTTGCTTTGTTCAGTTTTGTTTTCATGTTTTCCAGTGAAGTCAAAGGATCGAAAAGAAAAGCAAAGCTCTGAAGTGTGTTTTTTTTGTCCTCTTGCAGTGGCAGGCCATCTCCCTGACTGTGATAGAGAAAGTGCAGATAGCAGCAGCCATACTGGGTTCCCTGTTCTTGATGGCCAGCATCTCCTGGCTGGTATGGTCCTCTTTTAGCCCGTCGGCTCGCTGGCAGCGCCAAGACCTGCTTTTCCAGATATGCTACGGCATGTACGGTTTCATGGATGTCGTCTGCATCGGTGAGGAGCCAGACAGGAAATACAGATGTTTACTGTTCTTACTGAAGTGTCAGACAGTGATTTAGAGTGATACTGAGTGCTTCTGGTCTGCTCATGTTAATCCAGGTGTGCTCAAGAGGCAGAAGTAAATGTCGCAAGTGTTCAGGCTGTGAATGCGGTAAACCATTTAAACTATTGAGAATCGATGCCATTAATCTATACAGCACAGTCAGTTGCCTCAAATTCATTTGTATTGGTTAGTTAAGGATTGCATGGCCACAATTTTACAAATACGACTTTAATCTCTACATTAAAGATGAAAAACTGCTGCATCAAACTTCATCTAATAAATAAAACATGAATACTAGATATTAAAAAACTGGTACCTTGCACCAACTGAACTCCATTTTTATCTCTACTAAAGAGCTGCAGCCTGAAAGTCGGAAACTTTTAAAGCTTGCTGTTTGCTGTCATAACATCAGAGGTAATAAGGTGCAACGAGGCATCTTTTAGCAGTTCTTCTGAATTTGAGTGGGTGTCCAAAAATGAAACTTATCCCATCTGTACTGTAAGCTGGCTCTTCGTCTCTGCTGCTCGAGGGTCTGCGTGCTTTGGATGAAAGCCACATTAAGAAAACTCCAACTTGTGCGACAGCAGACAGCAGCGGGGCGAGAAGGGGGAAGAGGAGATTGATTGTCTCCGGTTTGGTGCCGAGGATTGACTGCGCAGTCATTAACTTGGCACTTTACAGAGATTAACTTGTCACCTGGTAGACGTAAAAGAGCAGAAACCTGATTAGCCAGCGAAGAGAGAGCAGGAGAAGGGCACAGTTAAGTAACGACTCAGATCTAAGGATTTAAGTAGTAATAATACATCATAACTAAGTTCTGTTATTTTTGTAGAGAGTAGTAACATTTTATTATTCGCCAGTCACATTTATAGTGTCTTGCAAAAATGTTCTGTGGCTGTTTTGCAATTATTATTTATTGGGATGTGATAGGCCAACACAAAGTAATACATAATTGTGAATGGGAAGGAAAAGGATAAATGGTTTTAATTTTTTTACAAGAAAAATCTCGAAAGTTTGTCATGCATTTGTATTTAGTCCCGTAAATAAAATCCAGTGCAACCAAATACCTTCAAGAGTGACATAACTAGTAAATAGTCCATCTGTGTGTGGTTTTGTTTTAGCATAAATGCAACTGTTCTTAGAGAACATTGTGAACAAACTGGATAGTGAAGACCAAGGAACACAGCAGCCATGCTTGAGGAGAGATTTATCCCAAGCTTTGAATTTATCACAAATCATTGTTCCATCCAAAACCTGAGAATGTGAAGAGGAGGGCACCACTTGCATCTGCAGCAAGCAAATGTTGCTCTGGTTGGATGAGACCAAAATGTAACTTTTTCTTCTGCATACAAAATGCTATCTGTGGCAGAAAAATAGCACCCTCAACACACCATCCCTTCAGTGAAACACAGTGTTGGCAGCATCATACCGCAGGATGCCTTTCTTCAACATGAACGGGAAAGCTGGTCAGAGTTGATAGAAAGATGTATGGAGTTAAATACAGGAAAATCCTGATAGAAAGTCTGTTGGAGGTTCACCTTCCAGCAGGACAACAACCCACAACATTCAGCCACAGCTACAATGGAGCCTTTTAGATCCTGGGTGGCCAACTCTGGTCCTCAACAGCTGGTGTCTTGCATGATTTTGACATTCCTCTAGTTCAGCACACCAAAATCAAATGAATGGCTCATAACCAGGTCTGTCCAGAACTTGTTAAATTACTTAGGAGGCATCAGAGCCAATAATTCAGCTGTGTTGAAACAGTAGCACGTCTAAAACATGCAGGACACGGGCTCTTATGGACTGGAGTTGGTTACCCGAGGTTTAGATCAAAGCGTGTTTGATCAGTTCAGAGAAAGCTTCAACCTAAGTTCAGTTGGGAATCTGTGGCCAGACTTGAAAATAGTTGTCCACAAACACTCTGCATTCAATCTGACTCAAGTTGAACTCAGTGGACAAAGATTTTAATCTCTAGATGTGCAAAGCTGGTAGAGACATACCCCAAATGACTTGTAATTGCAGTGAAACGTGGTACAACCAAGTATCGACTCAGAGGCTGAATACAAAACACACAACTCTTCTCAGATTATCATTGGAGAATAAATTACACAAAGGTGACCTTATTTATTAAGTAGGTAATAGCAATTCTGAAGGTAATCAGTTGCACTGGTTTATAATTAGGGGTATCACAGTAAATGGGGTTGAATACCAGTGCATGGTACACTTTAACATTTTTATATGTAAAAAAAAAAAAAAAAGACGTCTACTTTCTGTTAGTCTGTTGCACAAAATCCCAATAAAATACACGGTTGTTGTAATGTGCCAAAACATAAAAAGGTTCAAGGGGTTTGAGGCCCCGGATAGGCAACAAAAATGATTACAATAACATGAAAGAATAGTTGAAAAATAGTTGTAAGTTGTTCCAATGTTCAAACACTCAACAACATCCCGTTAAAGGATGAATACATACAAATAATTGTCACTAATTAAAGGAATAAAATGGTTTGTTCTGTTTACCTTTATACACTTGATCTTGCACATCCTCTGGGTCCAGCTAACTGCTGGCAAGACTGACTCCAATTTTCCAGATACTGAGTTCAATGAACATGATCAATAAGCAATTTTGGGCCGAGATAAGACGTTATCGAACAATTTTAGAGAGCAAATGCATCGTTTTTGCCGACCTAAAACCAGTGATTGTTGCGGTGTCATACGTTGCTCTGTGGCTACACTTGATCGTACAAATAAAGATTTTATCTCAGCTTTATGGTGAGGTGCTTGAAGAATGAGTTTGTTTTTTCTGCCACTGTGTCAGCTTTTACTTTCTGCTGGCTTTAACACAGTGAGAACACTGCAGAGATATCACTCTGTGGTGTCATTAAGATTGCAGCCAGACACTGACTTGTCTCACCGCCACTCTCCTTTCCACAGCATTAATTGTCCACGAGGGACCCTCTGTGTTTCGCATCTTCCACCGCTGGCAGGCCGTCAACCAGCAGTGGAAGGTTCTGAACTATGACAAATCGCTGGACTGCGATGACCTGAAGGAAACTGCCGTGGACAGGACTGTGTCTCAGCCCGGTCAGGGCTACCAGAACGGGATAGGACTGTCCACCTCCAACTCCTCCCTGATGGTGGTGGCCTCCACAGCCGACGGCTCCACTTCCACAGCCATGGTGACGGCCTCAGGGGAATTTGGAGCTCAAGTAGACCCCGACAGCGGCACTGTGGTGCCCGACCAACACTGTCCCTACAATATCCTCCACCTACTCAGCCACCTGAGGCAGCCAGAGGCCCGCAGCCAACCCAGCAATAGCACAAGAGAGCTGGTCATGAGAGTCACCACAGTCTGAGCAGTGAGTTGAGGCCTTATTCCACACGGAGCTGAAAGATTTCTGAACCAGCTGACAGTTAAAAAAAACAAAAAACTCAGTAAGTGCTGTCTTAACTGCACTGGATTGATATCATGTTCTTGTTTATTTTAAAATGCATCTTTATTGTCCTGACATTGATTGAATAAAAGTCAAAGTGGTTTGATTTGCAAACTGATTGGAAAATAGTTATTTTCATCGTCAAGAAGTGCATTTTTTAAATGATATGAGCGTTTTTAATTTAGCGGTAGATTATGTGGCTTGCTCTTGTTTTACAATTTTTTTGTGTTTTCAAAACTCCAGCTGCAACAATTGTTGCAACAATGTTTCATGTAGGCAAAAAGTAAAGCATTTAGGAAAAACTCATGCAATCAAATTAAATAATAAAATTTCAAAAACAGTTTTCTCAATATTTAAAGTTATTACATCTTGTTCAAAAAAAGTGCAGAATGATGTAACATAGATCTAGCTCTTAATTTCTCCTCTTTTAAAAATATTTTTGCCTTGACTGTCTGTTAGGCAACAAAAAAAAGAAAAATAAGAGATGGAAGAGCACAATCGTCCAATTTCTTTTCTATTTTATTTTTAACAGAAAATAGCCTTGGCTTTTAATAAAGATGTAGTTGCTGTAGACAAGATGAGGGTTTTAAGGCCATAGTTGCTTGGCCATTTGAAAATAAATATCTTTGAAAATTAGGAAAAATACTATCCTTTAAAAAATGAATCATATTGAAACCAGACATTTAGGGACTGCATACCTCCAACACCCAATGTAGGCTCACTGAAGCCACAGAAAAGTAATCCTGGATCCTGATCACCACCAAAGCTTCATGGATTCTTCCTTGGGTTAAGAGACACTAAAAAATGAAGAATTTTTCTGTAACTCTTTCTGTAAGTTTGCTAACACACACACACACAGACAGACAAACTCAACTGAAAACATAACCTCCTTTGCAGAGGTAATTTACATAATATGGAGGACTAATCCTGCCATAATTAAAAATAAATACAGAAAAAAATAAATGACTCAATAATATAATTACTGGTCCAAAAAGTAGCAAGAAACAAATAGAATAAATTAGTGCCACTAAATGCAACAAAATAATAAAAAGAAGAGATTTATTCAATACTTTATCAATTTATCATAAATATATATATTTCTATTTTTAGCCACAATTTTTATTTAAACACCTAATTTTCGAATCATATATTTTTTCTTGAGCTCTATATTTTTCATTTGTTTTTTAATACAAGTGAATTTCTTGCCGTTTTATTTTACCTAACCATTTTATTTCTTTCATATTTATTACCAATTAAATTAATTTAAAACAAGTTTTTTCCTCAAAAATGTATTCTTTTTCAAATTATTTTATTTCTTAGGCACTGATATATTTTCCCCCTCTAATATATCCCTGAAATATTTTTTTTAACTAACAGATTTCCCTGAGCCCATGTATTGTCTTTTCCTCCTCAACATGCAGCTAGAAATGTAAATACGAACAGCATCACTGCATCAGCTTCTCTCCTATTGGCTGAGGTCAAGCCTCTAGGAAGTAGCGGCTGAGCCTCATTATGGCTGCCTGGTTCTGAAAAGGAGCTAGCAGAAACGGCTAAGTTAACCTCTGTCATGTTGTTGCTAAAGAAGTCAGGAGCGTTGTAGATTTGGAGGTAGATAGTGCTGTTAGTCAGAATAGTTGACTGTATCCTGAGACTAACTAACTGCAAGACTACTTTGGTTTGCCAAAGTACCAAGAGGTAGTCATGTTTACGGACATGCTTTCAAAATAAAAGCATGACTCAATGACTGTTTTCACAATGTAACCAGAGGAAACACATATTTTAATAACTTCAATGTTAAATTAGCATCCGGGCAGCAAAGTAATACTTTATGCCCTGATCTAAAAAGAAATAGAAGGAGAGACAAAGTCATTTACATCAATCAGTCTGGACAGGATTACAAAGTCATGTCTAAACCTTTGGAACTCCACTGAACCACAATGACTCATTATACATAAATTGTGAAAACATGGAAGAGTAAGGAATCTTCCCAAGAGTTGCCAGCCTACTGAATTTAGACAAGGAGTGCATTCATGAGTCTTCTAGGAGTCCACATCAGAAGCCAGAACAACATCTAAAACCCTTCAAGATCCACTTGCCTCAGTTGAGATTAGCGTTCTAGATTCAACAATAAAAAAAAAGGGATTGAGCCAAAATAGCATCTACCGTAGAGTTTCAAAGCCAAACCAGTGCTGACTAATACAAACACAAAGGCCCATCTCATATTTCCCAGTAAACATCTTGATGATCTTCAAGACGTAGGAAAAATATTTTTAAAACCTACTAAAGAAAAGTGGAATTCATTGGAGGGTGTCCTTTTATATCTGAGATGATAGTAACAGCATTTTAACAACATCTTATATCATAATGTACGGTCAAACATGATGGTAGTGTGATGGTCTGCTTTGACTCTTCAAGACCTGGACGAACTGAGATAATTAATGGGACCATAAATTCTGCTCAATAGTAAAAAATGTGAATGGACAATGTCCCATAATCTGTGTTGTGTGACATTTAGCTTTATGAGTTATGCAGCAGGATGATCCAAAGCACACTAGCAAGTCCACCTCTAAGAGGCTTAAAGGAAACAAAACAAAGGTGACTTAGTAGTTTGAATTTAAATCCCATTTGGTTGCTGTAGCATGACATCAAACAGGCCCTTAATGCTTGAAAACCCTCAGATGTTGCTGAATCAAAGCAATAAATTGGTCCACAGTAATATAAAAAAACTTATTACCAGTTATCACAAACACTTGATAGTAGTTGTCGCTGCCAACAACCAGTTGTTAGGGGTGTTAGCTTTTTTACCGTAATAAATGAAATCATCATTGAAATTTATATTTTGTAAATACTCGGGTTTGTCAAATATTAAAACCTGTTTGGTGATGTGAAAGATTTGAGTAACAAAAAAGCAAAATGGGAGAGCTCTGAATGGTAGCCACAGCTTTAAATCTCCCCCAAACACAGCGAATTGAATTAAACGAGAAAAACTAAATACGTTCACAATTACCTATCTCCAAACCAAGTTTGATGAACTGATGTTTTTGATTTGTCTCGTCAGTGGGGCTCCATTCAAAAATATTCTATCCAAAGTGTCTGATCAGAGGCGACCACAGAAAATTTAGTGGGGATTAAAGAGTCATGTAACTTAGGGAAGTAAACAGGCTACTAGAAACCACATTTTAAGATGAACTTTCCACAACAAACTCAAATGAGACAAATTCTCTGTTATTTGCAGGACTGTTGGCTATGTACTGTTTCTCCTTATTTTCTTTGCAAAACTCATTCTTTAATTTTGTAAATGAATAAAGCAGACATTAAACCCTAATTTTGCAACACCTAATCTGAAAAATCACAAAGCTAGAACCTTTTGTAGTAATGCTCTCAAAACATCTGAAGATGGAGTGAAACCTAAGTAAAGGAAATAATCAACTGGTTTGTTTAATTACTTCAGGCTGTTTCCTGATTCACATTTCTGCTCCAGAGCTGTGGTGTTACTTACAGTCCATTAGACTGAAATTCAGGCTCACAAAGCCAATGTTTTTTTTTTACCCCCTTCTCTTGGCTCTCAGATTCAGTTATGCTCTTTGATATTTCCTCACGGCTCTGGTTTCATGTCAGAGATCGTTTTTTATCTCAGGGGGCACCAGATCTCTGAAGCATGTAGCGGGAGGGGAGAAACGATGCTGAAAACATCCCCAAAGCAGAATGCGATGATGGTGATGGAGAGAAACTGATATTATCCATGTTTTGCTTCACAACAAACTGCAGGAGAGATGTGTTGCGGTGCCTTTACTCTAGATAATTGGGCAGATTCTGGTCTGAGTGCATCAAAACACATTTGCATTTCATTTTATTTCGTTTCATTTCTGACCTTATATCTAGATCAAAGATGGCACATGAATAAAAAGGCATTTTATAGCTGTGGGGGAAACTGGTATAACTGTAGTAGAAAAATTACTCAGGGAAAATCAGTAAAGGACTCTAAATACCTTAAAATTTAATAATTGTGCCAAGCTATTAACAAAGACAGCATATAGCTGATTCCCGAAGGAACTGTTGTCATGGTGGAAGTTAAACGATTAACAATAATGAAACACCAATAACAAATACCACTGAATACACTACTTCCAATACTTATCTGCCACATGCTAAAGATTATGAGAGGGATCCTAAACAAACCAATGCATTATGAAGCCATAGCATAAGGGAGTTTTAAGATGCTACTTTTTCAACTCCCTGTAGTGGCTAGTTTTGCTAGCACTAGCTTTAACATAAAAAAAAAACAATGTGGCAGTTGTTGTTTTTGTTGCTCTCCTTTAACACACATGTCATGAACTAACCAAACATATCGCACCACTTTTTAAGTAATCATGCAATGGAGTTTGTAGCTACCTCTTTTCCTTCCTGAACCAGCTATCTGTGCTGCAGAGCTAACACTAGCTCTGTAGGATTAGTTCACTGGAGTTTTAAATTGCTGCTTTTCTAACTTCCTATAGCAGCTAGATGCGCTGCTGTTCTAATTCTTTGATTTTCTTCATCCACACGATTATCACACAAGCTTCTAAATTACCTTAACCCCTCGTTCAACCCAGCAATATTTGGTATTTTCCAGTTATCTAAGCAAAAATCATATATTTTATTTTTTTTTCTTAATTCTTTTGCAAGGAAACTTAAACCAGCTAAACCATAAACCACATTTTTTATAAACTGATCTTTATGTTTTTGTTCAACAGTTCATTTAAGATTGTATGAAAATGACTTTAAATTACTTTAAATTTACAATAACTCGAAGTGACATGTTTAACTCAATTATACACAGTTTAGATAAACAGCCTTCCTAATAACATGCATGACAAACAAATAACCTTAAAGCCGGCTATGGTGATAACCTTTTTCAGGAGCTTTTTCTCAGAAGCCTTTGGGCCTTTAAGAACATTAATCACATTAAAGCACATCATTAATGTAAAAATGATGATAAGAATTAATTTAGGTGACGCTGGGGCTGTATCTATATTTTCAATCTCTGTGGGTTCCTCAAGAGGAGAAGATAATCTTTTCAAACAGTTCTGCAACATCTTTAATTAACAGCTACAGTGTTATACACGTATAAAACATTTAGATACATAATTAACTGTGAAGAAAAGGCATTCACAAAATGTATTGCTGTCCCTCAGTCCAGCCTGTGGTGTTAATTTAATCATTCTCAAAACGTAGGATGTACTATACTATTTGTCAGACCTGCCTGTTCCTATTGTAATCAAATTCCTGGAGTAAAATATCAGCAAAGACTCAAATAGCACCTTTTTTTCTGCTGAATAATTTAAGCCCTGAAGCGCCGATATCAATCGGAGGGAGCTGCCATACAGAACAAACTTGCAAGTAGCTGTCAGGTTGCAGAGAGTTCAGGATGAATATGCTTGGCTCGGCTTTTCTTCGCACCTCGTCTCTTTGAATTCACAGACAAACTCAGCTTTGATGAGAGACAACCGCAGCTTAATGTACAGGATTTTATCACCTCATTATTAGGGCAAATACTTACCTCCACTCCTCATGTTAGTATAAATATAAACCTATTGGTGAGGAAATTCAGGCTAGGAGTACCACGCTAAAATAAAGTTTGTGTATAAATGGTGTATTTGTAATTTTTTCAACTCTTCCTTTTCAGTTGTGTTCTGGTTTGTAGCTCAGGAAAGCAATAATCAGTTTAATGACTGAAATGGATAAATATATCAAAAGAAAATCAAAAGTGAGCACAAGACAGCTCAGAACTCCAAAAAAGCCAAAAGTTGCCGAAGATGTGACGTTTGGAATGCTGAACTCCGAAATCAGTGAGTAGTACAAAATCCAACCAGGAGAGAAGTAGTTAAAACAAAGTTGGCAGTTTGAATTTGAGGTCATAAAGTTAATGCTTGAATTGTGTTTTATCCAGTGATGAGGGGGAAGTAGAGAAATGTTGTCTGAGAGCAGTAGCTTCGAAACATAACAAACCACCACCCTATAGAAGAATTCAAATATGTTCTGAATCTCTGCCTGTAATTTATCACAGCGAGGAAAGACTGCTGATACAAAAAATGTAAATCAAAGCTCAAACATTCTGGCAGCATCAAGACAAGTGTTGTAATTCCTGCATTGCTGCTCTGATGTGTTTAGGCATGCATCAGTGAGCTCCTCCCAACAACTGTTTGACCAGGATAGCTGCCATTGTTCAGCAAGTTATGCAGTGGTTGTGTAGGTCTCACTTACCTACACATTGTCCCATGTTTAACTTGTGAGAGTTTAGCTACACTATAGTAATGTAGCTGTCAAACATCACTCCGAGGACACTATCAAGCAACATGTTGTTTGGCCCTAAAAAGTCACTTCAGGTTACTGCTGCACATGTTGGATGACAGCAAAGCTAAAATGCTTGAATACATTAACACCACTGCCAAACACTCTCTTTCATTTGGCTCAGTCGCAGAGAAAAGACAATTGCAAATAAAGCTAATTATCATTACAAAATGTGCAGGATGATTGTTATCTGTAAACATTACCAGTGGTTTTCTATTGACAGAGATCACATAGAGTCAAAACTGCTGTAAAAACAAGTAACAGCTGCTGGTGCCTCTGTAGCCTGGCTGTTTATCACTTGATGCTATCTGTCCTAGCTCTCACATTTCCTGCACAGATGATTGTTGTACCAAACGTGCTCACCACATACTATTTCCGTGTCACTTTTGTCATCATCTATATATGGTACTCACTTCCTGGGGGTTGTGTTATTATTTAGTCATCGGAGATAATTTTGCTGTATTTAGACAAAAAAACAAAGTAATCAGGTATGTTTTATATTGTACAACAACAAGCAATCTCTTGGAGTTCGTTGTGGTAAAACCTTTTAATCATTATCAGAAAAGGATTTTTTTCAGAGAATAGTGAGCTGGTTTTGAAAATTGCATATGACTAACGTGCTATTCGAGCAGATCATCTGAAGTCTGAAGCACAAAGCCTACAGTATATTCACTCTCTGGACTCCTTGACTCCAAAGATGAAAAAGAGCATTTTCAGGGTTTTTTTTTTTTTTTTTTTTTCACTGAGGGGAGATTAATTGATTAGTTTCAGAAGCTGGAAGCAGAGATATGAAATATCTGTCTTTTTTCCATTCAGGGTCAGAGGCATCTGAAGTTTGATCAAGCTTTTATTGGATGTTTTTCTGAAAAACACACATGTGGGCAATTTAGAGTTTACAGTTTGACTGTGGTAGGAAATCGAGGAACCCTGAGGAATGCTCCACACACACAAACAGGAAATCTAGAGCTGAGAATCACGCCCAGGAAAGATTGTGAGGATGACAAAGCAAACAACAGAGTCTGTATCACTAAAGCTTTTAGATACCTTTATGTCGTCAAGAGGCAGGAGAAATGATTCCTCATGAGTTTAATTTTTTCTCCCAAATAGATATTTACAGGAGAGGAACAAATGGAAAAGATAAAATGTTCTTATCCTGTCAGGACTGTTCATCTGTCAGTGAAACGATAGTCTGTCATGTTTTTGCTGCATTTGTTCCCCCCCTGGTGGCTGCTTTATATACTGCCCATGACAACCTGCAAAACAGAGCATCTGAAAAAGAAAATTATCTTTTAATTTTATGCAGAAAAAAAAACTTGGATCCATAGAGGCAGGAAATTCAATGAAGCAGCTCTAGTGTGGATAACGTAACAGAAAAAGCCTTTTTCTGCTTTTCTGCTATGTTTATTAAAACACTTCTTAATTCGTTTACATAACCTCATTAATATACTTATAGCTTTAGGGGTTTACAATTCGCATTCATTTTCAGTTGCAGCAGACCTTTAGAAGTGCTAAGCACATATATTTTTAAATAGACAACTCAGAGAGACCAGAAGCAGAAGCTGAAAAGGATTTCTCAATGATCTCTTTATAATTCCGACCTTTTAAAACTTTGCATTTGGCATTAATTAGGATGTCACTAACCTGCAAGCAGTGAACACAATATTTTAAAACAGAATAGAATGGTCATGGGCTGAGGTTTAAAAGGAGCAACGTGCAGACAAGAGTGTGTGAGCCAAATGGTGAGTAAAAAAGTTTAATAAGGAACAGGTAACTTACAGGCAGAGGCTGGACATGGAACATAGGTGAAGTAGCTGGCATGGAGTCGGTTGATAAACAGTGTCATTCAGGTAACGAGCATAGAGCAGGTAGTGAACCAGAGGATCCAGTGGGAGCAATGAAAACCAGAGAGTTTAAATACAGAGGTGATGTGGGAAACAGCCGATGAACTAGAAGGGCTAATTAGGTTAAATGTAGAGCAGCAGGTGGCAGAGAGAATGCAGAGCAACTGAAGGAGGGATGCTAACCAACACAGATGTGTCTGAACACAGAGAAGTCCAGGGAACATAAAGAATGACAATGAACCTAATTTGATAAGAATAACAGCAACTAAACAGGGAAGTGCAGAGAAATAGACAAGAAAATCAAAACACAAACACCTAACACAGGAGAATAGAATAGAATAGAATAGAATAGAATAGAATAGAATAGAATAGAATAGAATAGAATATGTGCTTATTGGAAATTTAGATGTACAGCAAAGTGAAAGGCAGGGGACTTTTTACAACATTATAAATAATACTGTACTGTTATAAAAAATAGCAGACTTAACCATTGTCATTGTTTTAAAGAATTAGACATTCATTCCCATGGGGAAAAAATCCCAGAGGGTTAAGATTCTTACTTTATGGGCTCCCTCTTCTAAAGGGGGACTAAATCTTCCAAACCCCAGACACTATTATTTAGCATCCCATTTTCGCGTAATGTGGATGTGGATCTCTTCAAAAGATAGCGATGTGAGATGGGTGTCAATAGAGAAACAAGAACTAAAGTCCATATCATTAGCAGTTATTCCCTTTCTGGGCTCAAAAAAAGAGACTTACTACATTCACTTCAAACCCTTTGATTTTAGCAACTTACGATGCATGGAAACAGTCACATTCTGTTTTGGGCTTAGACAAACAGTTGTTGATTCACATATCACTTATAGACAACAGCTTTAGCAGATGGTATACTACAGACCTGGGAGAGGAAAGGAATCAGATCGGTTGGCGATCTCTATATTAAAAGTTTTGCCAGCTTTGGTCAATTATCTGAATTTTACGGCTTACACAATTATTTTTTTTAAAATATCTGCATTGGGTCAGGAGCCAAACCTTAAGAATATATTCGAATAAGTCAGAGGAAACTGTGCTTGAAACGTGTTTTTTGGATCCCAAGCACATCTCCACAAACGGTCTTACTTGTGTCTATAAAACTATTATTGATAACTTGCCAATTTATGAGAAATGCTCAAAATGGACTGGAATAATGTAATCACAATAACCTAAAATGTGTATGTACATTTGTGGATTAAAACAACAGACTATCTACAAAAATGGAAAAACTGTGCAAAAAACAGGGATTTATTGTGTTTGCTGGGAGCAGTAATGGTTATAAAGTCTAACAGCTGCTGGGAGGAAGGGTTTGCGATAACTCTCCTCTGTGCAGCTAGGATGCAGCAGTCTGTCACTGAAGGATCGCTCCAGCTTCAGGCATTGGGTGGGAGACATTGTCCAACGGTGATGTTATTTTTGCCAGAGTTCTTCCCACCAGCTGCTCTGGGTTGAGGGGCCATCCTACGACAGAGCTGGCTTTCCTGATGAGCTTATCGAAGCACTTCCTCTCAGCTGTAGATAAGCTGCTGCTCCAACACATAACGCCATCAAAGATGGCTGTTGACACCACAGAGTCAAAAAAGGTCTTAAAGAGCACCTTCTGCAATCTAAGAGTCTGCTCTGACCCTTCCCGAAAAGAGCATCAGTATTGTGACTCCAGTCCAGTTTACTGGTCAGGTAAACACCCAGGTACTTAAGAGTCCAATATCTCAGTTCCCTGGATGCTCACCGATGTCATTAAGGTGGGTCTGTGCCTTGATCAGGAGGGGGTTCCGCTGGCAACAGTTCACAAAGTCCTGTGTCCAGGGGAGTTGATGGAGAAGTCTGTAGTGTACAGGAAGGGTGCCAGCACAGTTCCGTGGGTCGCCTCCCGTACTGCAGACCAGCTGGTCAGAAACAAAGACCACACATACTGCAGGCGGCCAGGGAGGTAGCCCAGTATTCACTGGGACAGATGGAGGTCCACTCCTGACAGCTCCAGCCTGTCCCTTTTCTTTAGAGACAAGAACCAAAGTTATGCTCTCTACTTGCACCCCACCACCACCACCACCACCTTTTTAACATTTCTGTGCATACTAAAGACCAGCACTCGATAAGGTCATTGTGATTGCTATTAGTTTAAGCAGCCTATAAATAATACATGAATGAAATAAACAGATAAGTGTAGCGTCTGCTGCTTGCTAAGCCGCTGTCAGGAGGAGTGGTGACTGCTGAAGAGAGAGAAACAGAGATGCTGTTTGCATCAGCTATGGCCTAATTTCACATATTACCGGTGATGATGAATGCACAGGAGAACAGAGGAGCAAATTGTTGTGAGATTATTTTTAAACGCTCATTTACAGAGTCAGAATACAATGTTATTGCTTTTACTATAAGCAAATTAACATTTCTAAAGAAGTATCTGGAGGATTTTTAAATGTATTTATTATTTATTCTCCTCTTTGTGTATAGCTCACATATTGAAAATTTAAGAAAACGTATTTAAAAAAAAGTACACTGAGAAAACTCGCTGCCAGACTTTCTCTCATAACCCCTCAAGGTAGTTACCAACAGTGTCTCTTTAGCATTGAGCTGCTCTTGTACTCATTTTCTGTCCATTCTGCAGCAGATGAACATTCCCTAAAAATCGTGTCTTTAAGAAATAGCCGAAAAGATTCAGTAAAGATCTGACACAGGACAGATGGTGAGTGAAGTTTGAGACTCAAATTCATTAGCAACAACAAAGACTCCAGACTTGACTTGGATTTGTGGTCAGAGACTCTGCTCCTACATACGGTCTGTATCTCATATAATGAGGATTGAAAGCAAACTGGTCTGTAATCTACAGATCACAGTTCTGCCTGGGGATGTGATGTTGTGCATGTTTTAATGTGCGCAGGTACACTTGATGTATTATTATAATAGATTTAATAGGTATTTTAAGACTGTGCGCTGTTTATGGCTCATAGCCATCACATCGGCTGTAGCTTTGTAATAATGACAAAACAGGTGTCTATCCAAGTGAGCGCTCTATTAAATGAATTTAGGTCATTTCAGAACTCAAACACATTTCATCTCCAACCAATAGAGAACCCTGCGGAGGCCGACAGGTGCAAAAGCGCAGCAAACAGCTAAACGCGCCACAAATGGCGAAATGTGCTGCAAATACATGAATGATGCAAACTCCAAAAGAAACACATGGGACCAGCCCCTCAGTAAAGATATTAACAGAATGCCCAGAACAAAGTTGGAGGGAAGAAAGAAAAGGTGTGTTTTCTTCATGCCTTTTTAAACAAGTGGCCATAATATTTTACAACATTATAGAACAGCAGCATACTTAGGTAATCTGTTCACGCACAAATTGGACATTCTCACTCATCAACTCTCTACATATCACCTCACAGATTATGTTACACTTTATTGCTTGAAACATCTTTATTGTTTAGTTTTAACAACTAATATTATTAACAATTATCTGAGTCTAAACCCTAAATATTGCAATATATAGTGACAAAATGGACTATATCCACAAAGAGATGAGTGCTAACTAAAAAGTAAAAGCACTTTGGTTCATCTAGTAATTCATCATAAAGAGATGGATTTCGACTAGCATTATGTGAACATCAGAGTATATTTATTTTATTAAGCAGGTAAATGGTGAACTTTATTAATTGTTAAAATTAATCCAACAGGTTTTGCATGTTGCATGTTAAATGTTAAAACGTTAAGAGATAATTGTTAAATGTCCATGTGTTAGAATATACCTAATGACAATAATGATTTGTAACTTTCAGCATGTCAGTTTTAAATGAATTTGGAAAAGGAAATGTTTACAGACTTGAGGCTGGACTTGTGAACATCTCTCAAACAGGACATCAGTGATGCATTAAACCTCTGCTGATCTTCTAATGTGTGTAACAGGAATCACACTGTTGAGGCTAAAACACTAACTACTATCTGTTAAACTGTTATCTTTAGCATTTTCCACATAATTCACAAAAGAAATAGCGATAAATAAATGAACATGCAATTCAACTGGTTGCTGGTAACAAAGTGCTTTAAGATCCACTGTACAACTATTTTTAAAAGAGGTTGTGTGGTAAATGTGACAAACAAAATGTTATTAAACAAGAAGAATCACATAGACTATGAAAAAATACAGCATCTTTCATTTCTGCCAAAACAACAGGATTCACAAAACTTTACTGACTGCATGGCTGCAGTTTTCAGCACTGTTGCATCACAGCATGAAAGTCCTGGGTATCAATGCTCTTAGTTTCTCCCTCATGCATGCAGGGGTTTTCTTAGTGTAGTCCAGTTTATCCCACAACCCAGGTTAGAATATTGCAAACTAAGCAAGAGAATTACTAACAAAAGCTATTACATTTTACATGTAACTAAAAATAAAAGTAAAAATGACAAGTCAGAAATATTAAAAGTCAAATTCTATTCATAGAAATTTTATATGCCAATTTTAGCTTTTGGTATGTGCCAATTAGCACTTCCTGTTATTAACTCTAAGTGTGCAGCGCAGTCTTTTCTTTGGTCAAGATCTCCCATGTAACATGAAAGGAAAGGAACCCTCAGCATCAGAAAAAGAAGAAAGAATGAAGTATGATGTTATTTTATATGATTTTGTATTTAAAACTTATGGCAAAATAAATAAAACAATCGAGCTACTGAAAATGAAACTATTAAATAAATGTACATGCTCAGAAAATAAATATATTTAAAACATTCAATAAACCTAAAAATATATAGTGACAAAATGTAAAGTGACAAAATGTAAAGAAATAAGGTTTAATCTAAAGTAAATGACAAGAGATCCATTCTCTTTAAAGCAGTTATGCATTTTTTATATTAAAAAACCAGCAAGATAAGAAAATTATGAATTTCCAATGCATTGTTTTTCCCAAACTGCAAAGGTTTTAAAAAGTGTGCGTAAAATAATGACAGTTGCATTAATGCCAGATACCTCTCCGCCAAGGCAGAAGTTGGGCATTTTTGTTTTTTACTAAATTTGACAGCTTGTTCAAATATGCTGAGACCAGGGAAAATATCAAACAGCTTTTATTGAGTTGAATTTAAAATAACTAATGTTAACCCTATATTCACATAGTTTCAATTAATGTTCATGCAAGCAATTCCCAAAGTAATTTCCTAGCCTCACACAATAAAAACATTTTAATTTTAGGAAATGTAGCTCTTACCTGCAAAGGCAGATGGAAGTTTAAATACATGCTGAAAATCTAACTAATTGTAGTTCTCTTTCTGTGTTCTTGATATCTTAATGTAATATAATAAGATGTTTTGTTTTATTTGTCGTACAGTTAGAGGCTGTTACAGTGATCTTTGCTGCTTGTGTGTGTTATGAAGTGGCGTTGTTCTGCTGTGAGTGTTCATCTGAATGCAGCAGCTGTTCAAAAGAGTGTTGCCCAGGTAAAAGGCTTTCAGACTGTGCTTTTATTCATAATCGCTCCAGTGCTCACTCAGCATCCTATCGTAAATACACTCCCACCCTCCACACATACACACACACCCACACTTAATTCTCTGTTAACAGTGGCAGGGCTCTGTGAGCAGGTCAGTATTGCTGCATTTCTCTAATTAAGCCCCTGATGAGAGACTTCCTGAGCTCTCTGTCTCTAAACATCGATACAGCCCGATGGCATTCCTGCAGATAGTCAACATCAGACTTTCCTAAATGACCCCATTTAGAGACATCTCTCAAAGTAGGCCACATGCTTCTAAATTTCCAGCTTCATACAGCAATATTTACAGCTCCCTCCATGTCAAGTACTTGTACTTGGAAAGATGGAGAACCACAGAAACCAAAGTGACAAACTGTGGCTGCAAGTAGCAAGACTTCTTTAGAAACCAATAATGTAATAACAGCCAGTAATTTAATACATGCCAACAACATAATAATTGTGGGCATTTTAAATGTAATGAAGTTAATAATGTGATAACTAACCAATAGTACAATAAGGTTTTTGAAGTAATAGTGTAATAAACGATTATGTTATTGGAATAGCATAAAAAAATCCTGAAAAATGTAATAAGTCAGGCCAATAATGTAATGACACATAAATAGAAAGGCATTTCTTGGAAATAAGTTACTTGTTGTTCATCTTTTTTTTAAAATCAAAAACAGGTATACTGGATGGTGTAGTCGCTTCACTTTCTCTTTAATTATGGAGGTAAAAACCCAACCTGAGAATCATTTATTTATTTTTAATACTATTTATTAGATTAGATATGTAAATTCATATTTTAATCTATGTAAAATTATTATTTAAGAGTATTTGGTAGTTAGATCATTTAGTGGAATGCGCTAAAATTAAGGATGGAAACTTGTCACATTTTGTGGTTGTGAAGGACCAAAGCAGCAACAGGACATCGGCAGGCGCATGGTGGTAAACGAATATTTTAATGAAGAGGCTTACACGACACGCTGGAAACACAGGAACCAGGGAGGCAGCAACAGAAAATCCAACATCGAAGGGACAGAAAATTGGAACTTAAATACTACTGAGGTGAAAAGAACTACAAGACAAACTGGTGAGTGAGATTAACGGAAACACAAACAGGTGTGGATCTTGACAAAACTGTTGTCATTTGACCTACATGTGTTACAATTATTGGCAAGTTTATTATGTCATACGCTGAAAAACGTGACATCATTGGCAAGTTATTGGGTTTTTGGTTTTCATACATTTAAAAGCCCCAAAATAATTAAGTTATTGGAAGATATAACTTTATTTACCACTTTTAAGTATGAATTTTACCGTCTTTATTGAGGGTAAATTTACACAGTATGTATAGGGCAAAAAAATCCATCATATTTCCATCATATTTTTCCTTGCTGGGTTTCCTTAGAAAACTTTTAACCAATTTGAATAATAAACTGAACTTGACTGCTTTGTTTGATAACTAGGTTCAAACTGACATTTGTTGTGAATATATAAATAAACTGAACAAAACTGATTTAAACTCTGATACAGTGCCCTGCAAAAGTCTTCACACCCCTTTTTCAAATGTCACCACTTAATCACAAACCTCAATATTTTTTGTGAGGATATTGGTTGGTTATGGTTTTTATTTGGGTTCATGTGTTTCAGCTTTTTTCTTGTTGTTTTGTTTCTATCAGGTCTTTCCCTATCAGTTTGTGTGCTTATATTTGTAAGAGTTTTTATGCTTTCATTTGCATTTAGCTTTCTAGTTTATTCTTTTGTTCGTTTTATTTGGATTTTTTCTTTAATGGATTATTCATAGAATCTTTGTTTTGTTACATGTATGTTTTTACTTTCACTTTCTCCCACTGCCATTGTAATCAACTTTCTGTTCACCTGCTTCATGCTAATCAGCCTCCCTGTTTTTACTTGGGTTATGCGATTTATGTTCTCTGCTTTTCACTTTACTTCTCGCGGATTCATACTGTTTGTTTATGCCAAGCCTATCCATGTCCATGCCTGCTTTTTGCCTGATGCCAAGCTATATGTTTTCGCCATTTTTTTATTTTTTATTAAACCTTTTCTGCTCACCGAGCTGCTTCTGCCTGCCTGTCAGGCATTCTGGGGTTCACTCCAAGAAGCACTTCTTGACAATTTTATGTGACAGACCAACACAAAGTAGTGCTTTATTGTGACATGAAAGGCAAAGGATGCATGGTTTTCAAAAGTGTACATTTGAGTGCAGCATGCGTTTTCAGACCCTCTGAGTCTTATCTTTCTCTGTTTATTCTGGTGACTTTTAATGATCACTGTACTATAATGCCATTCTTCCCAGTTCCCCTTTCTGAAACTAGCTGTCTCTGGATCACCCTGTTTAAATAATCACATGCTTACCTTTCATTGCTCTTGCGGGAAAGCAGAGTGCTTGTGGAAGACCTTGGGTTTGATTGTTGACTGTAAACATTTTATAGTATTGAACCATCTGTACAATAAACCCGTGAAAGTTTCCAGGTCTTGCTGTTTCGGGATTCGTATAAACCATAATTGTAATAATCCAGAGGCTTTATTTGACTCCATTAATATTTTCACCCCGTAACTGCCCCATCATGCACCACTGCTCAGATGAGGACTGTGATGCATTTGTAAATCACTATGAGATAAAGGTGTCCGATATGAGGTCAAACCTTCCTCAGTTTACTTATAATCTGAACTCCCCACAGTGCACTAAGCTATTCGCCTCATTTTCTTCAATCATCCTTAATGAGCTATCGTCAATCATAGCCACTGTGAAACACACTCATCACCTTCATTTGATTCTTCCACCGTCAATCTTACTTGGAACTTTTTCCAATGTTTGCCCATAATTGCTCACTACTCTGAACGCTTGTGTCTCTTCTTACATTAGGCACACATAGATCATTTCCTTACAAAAAAAGAAAAACCTTTTGGATGGCTGTTAGTTTCATCCTGTTTCAAAGCTGGCACTTAAAAGCAAAAGTTTGGAAAAAGGGGAAAAGAGACAGATAAAATGTTTTAGCCTGACTGCAGATGTATGATTAGTTTACAGCATGATAATTAGCCAGAGACCGCTCTATCATAGGGATTTTGTCATCTATTGATGGCTATCGATTGTAGGATTATTGTGTGCTGGTGCGACTTGATCACAGGATTTGAAACTGTGGACATTGTTTCTATTAACAGGCTTAAATATCCGGCTAGTATTTCTGGATCTGCATTGGTCTGGTTCTCCTTCTATTCACTGGATAGCAGTTTGCTTCCTTCAGAGGACATGGTGACACTCAGACTTGCTTCATAAATTGAACTTAAAAAACATTCATATGCATTTGTTTCTTCACGTTGAGACTACTGTAATGCCTCAAAAGGGAAAGTTTTACGGGTTTTATTGTCAGCAAAGTAATTCTGGGACAAGTTACTGGAAACACCAACTATATGGGAAGGAAGAAGAATGGACTCGTGAACAAACGAATGATATGAAGACAACTGATTACTTAGATCTGAGAAATGGCCTACTAAATTGTTGAAGCTAGAACCACCAGGGGTAGCGAGATTCAGAGTCTTAACTTGCGAAGGAAGATCATTCAGTTGTCTTCTCCGTTGTGAGCTTGGTGTCAGCCTAATGGACCTCAGGTGACGATGTTTGAGATGGAGGAAGGAGGAGGGTGTGCTGATGCCTGGGTCCTGGAGTCGCAAGGAACGGGAAGCCGCCAGCTTGGTCCGTGTCCGAAAAGTTCAGGCGGAGGTGAGAGAAATCCACTAGAAGGTAGTTCCTTAATTCTGTAGTTGAAAATCCAGAAGCTAAGAGAAACTCTGGAACGAAGTCGGAACTCAGCAAGGTAAACAAAGCCTCAGGTAGAAACGTGCGTGGGAACAAAATGCAAAGTTACTTGGGTTTCAAAAACGAAGCACAAAATCACTAGTGGCTGAGCTTGTTACCACTAAGGCAAACACTCTGGCAACGAAGTGCTGGCAGCCTCCCGTTTAAGTACTCCTCCAAGCAATCAGCAGATGGAAAACACCTGTCATCCAGCACACCTGAGAACTCCAACACCAACTGAAACACTGAATGGTTATGTAGACAAGTACACCAAACACACACACACACAGACTCAGACTCTGACATACACTAGACAAAACTGTATTTAGCTCCAAAAACAAAATCACTGGGGTTTGATTCCAGCCTTTTTTCTTATCCAACCTTCGTAAGCTTGGTCAGCTGGCTGCCAATTCAGCAGCTGATCATGCAACTTCTCTCCCATCACAAGCCTTCTATTATCTTTCTCATAACATCCATGTTTATTCTTGTCTCCACTTGTAGAAATTGCAAAAGAATTAAGCAAAAGAATAAGGCTTAGAGCCACTGATCCATTATCAAGGACATGTCCTCGCTCCCTTCCTTTAAGCTTCCTCCTCTTTGATTTCTTTCAATACAATCAGCATCTCCATAGTTGTAGCCTTGAATATTCTGCCAATGGAACAGAAAAATAGGTCACACACAAACCTCAGCATGATCTGAAATCAAAGTACTAATAAAGCTAGAATGGGACCAGTTTTTCTTACAGAGATAAATTTAACTGGCATGGATTAAAATATGCCTATTTCTACAGAGTAGGTGTTATTTCGTCAGGTCATGATTGTAAGCTTCCTTCACATTTTCTCAGTAACTAAAACAAGTGTGTAATTACATTAAGATGCTCTGTCTCTACAGATTAACCCCAGAGTCTCGGTGTGAAATGATCGTCCTAATTGTAGGGGTCCGAGTTCAGAAAAGCCACTGCGTATTTACCCACTCCAGAGTCTGTGGGTGCTTCTTATAACTTCCTTCACCACAGTACATCTGTAATTGCTGGTTAAATGAAGCATAAAGTTTCAATCAGCAGGACAACAGAGTGTCGCAGTTTCTGCAGAGAGGACATGTCCCTGCCCTTGATTCATGAAATCATGGAAAAAATCACAGGGGCGTGAAAATACAGGCAGGTCATCTATATTAATCTCTCCACAGGGTATGACTGCGAACAAAAAAATGTCTTTCAAGAGACAATGGAAAATTGATGTCATATCTTTTAATGATTTGAGGAAAGCTTGTGCTGCAGCAGCTGAAGTACTATATTTAAGCGATAATTTCTGAGAAGGACAAAATTTTTTTCAGTTTTGCTTAACATGTTAGTATGTGAATTCACACACATTTCCTGAGCCTTAATATGAGTGCGAAGAGGGACTCACGTTATTACATTGTTTTGTCTAACAGGAGACATATAGGGAAAATTTTAAATGTGGTAATGTTAGCAAGTAAACATGGATGATAATTAAACAAAACAAAAATTCTCAAAACAGCAGTTTTATGGTTAATTAAATATATTTAATCTTTGACTTAAATATTTTTCTGGTGATGATCCATTTGATTATGATGTTTAGGTTGTGATATTTAAAATGGAGTGATTGAAAACCAACTTATACAAAGCAAAACGTGACATGTCATCACAATATGTGAAAAAGGGAATAAAATGTTGTCTTGGCATGTTGAAACAAAATCTCCTTTACAGATGAAATATTCTGATTTCTTTTAAAGATGTACCTGTATTGAATAAAAAATCAAATCCTACAGTTTCCTAAACATTTTCTGAACATTTCCTTGATGCTAAAAAATTATTTCATGAATTCAAAATATTTTCACAGTCAGTATGTATGCCTGCAGATAGACTGATAAATCAAATAATTGTTTATTAATGTGTAAATTCTTAATTTCAGTGCAGCAGTGTCTGAATTCCAGCATGACATCTCCCATGCTGTGTAATGTATAAACAGGGAGTGACTGTGAGCTGTTCTCTCCATGTAAGGCAATGCAGCAGTGGGAGTCAATGTGTTTGTAAAATAGATGTTCTTTGGAGAGCATCAGTCTGCGATCTGACATGTGCTGTCAGATTCGGTGGTAAATGACTCATTGCAGTATGCTGTATTTACCCAAATCCACTCCAAGTCTGCAGAATTGTCTCTGTGTTGGAGCTCATGCTACTATCTCAGTCCAGCTGTCGTCCAACACAATTCCCTTCCATCTAAACATCTCTCTCCAGTGAAGTTCTACCCGACCAGAGGCTAACCCCGGATGAATCTGCTGATATGGGAACTTTCCGATTGAGATGATTATCTGGACTTTGTATTCTGTGGAGATTGCTTGAATTTCCTGACGCAGTTTGGAGTTAACATTCTATGTGTGCTGCAGCTGAGGTAAGAAGCGTGTACTTTATTTAAAAATGTTTTAGTTTAGAGCAGTTTAACTGAGGCTACACTGGCACAGAGGCAATTTTATAAATTCTGGTGATCTTAGAGATCAGTTTAAGTGAATGCATTTGTGTTTTCCTACATACTGGGACGAAAATCCTTCATCTGATTTGATAAAACAAACTTTCAGACTAACAAATGTTGTCTAATAGGAGCAAATGCCCAAATTTTAGCCAGGGGCCATTGTGTTAGTAATGTCACTGTTAAATATTGCAGTTGTTTCACAAAGTTTTTGTCTCTGCTTTTGTTTTGATGAAACGGTGGAGGTGGTTAAGGTGGAGGAGAAGCTTTCTTCATTTATGCCTTAATCCAAGTAGAACAGTAATCTGGTAAAAGTGGAGCAAATTTTCTCAAGTATTTGTAGCCTAATTTGTTAGATTGCATAATTTTTTTTGGAACATGTTGGCAGTGGAAATCGATATGGGTGCTACGGCTCAAAGCCCAGGGCACCATTCTGCTAGGGGGTGGCAGAAGCACTTGGGGGGTGGGGGTTGAAGAAAATACTCTTTCAGTTGCATCCCAAATAAGTTTTCTATTTCCTATTTGCATGTCCAGTCAGAGAGGCATGAGTGCCCCCTGTGTTGTGTACAGTGTATGCACTGTACAATAGATAGCTAATGTCTTTAAAGTTGATGCCTGCAATAAAATCAATCAATAAATCTAACTTTATTAAAGACGTTCAGTCAGGTTAAACACAATGCACTTTAAAAAGGTTAAAAGCAGGAATAAGTGGAGAAAGCTGTAGCACTCATAAAGTGGTACAGAAACAAAAATAACTCAGACACAGCTGAATATAAAATCTTTATATGTTGTTCCTGTTTAGCTAGTTTTAACACTTCAGCACAGCTAGCTGTTACGGGAAGTTAGAAAAATAGCAAACTCATTGAATCTGTTTACGTAAAAAGCCGTGGGATTGTTTGTGATTTGTTTATCATTTTTTTTCCTAAGTGAATATTCTTTATGCAGCAATTTACTGTATTGGGCATGTTTGGCGGTTTCCACAATCAGTGGAAAAAACAAAAACAAAAACAGCAATTTTTATTCATGTCCCGCCACCTTTAGTAAGATGGTGTGGCTGTAAAACCAAAATAAAAGCATGTTTTTAACTATTTTTAAGGTATTTCTGCACATGTTCTTATACTGTAAAAAGGGTTTTGAGAAAGAAATAAGTTTAAATTTAAAACAAGTGACAGTAGTTTAAAATTGTTGTAGAACGTTGCCTGGAGACAATGAATGTCTATCTTCTCAAGCATGCTTCAGCCCTTAACAAAACATGAAAAAAAAGGTTTCAAGCTGAGACATAAAAGAGATATAATGATTAGGCTTTCAACACACAGAATAGGCTTTGACATCTGCTATTTCTTTGCTTGTAACTTTGGCCCCCATTAATTTGATGATCTGACTTTATTACAACTGTACTGACAGAAAACTAGGAAAAAATGTAGTAGCCTCCCATCAGTTTGTCCTTTTTGTTGATCGTTTATTGATGTTGGCTCTCATCATCGTGCTTAATTCCAGCCAAAATTTTCCTCACCATATTTTTATCAACTCTTATCAGGCAGTATTTTTCTTTTCTTTTTTTGTCGAAGAGGAGACATTTTTAGAGTCCTATGTTGTTTAGGAATTCCTGCTCTTGATTTAGATAAATGTAGATATAAATATGGAGAGACATTTTGTTAACATTGTTTAAAACTGCTATAAACATTTGTAAGCTCTGCTGAGTTGCCTTCTGTGGAGTCTCACTTCTTTGACAACAACTTCCTGAATTGAAACAGAGCTTTGGAGTAGATAACTGACTCATAACAACTGCTGTGTTTTAGGAAAAATGACTGGAATCCATCCACTCGCCCCAATGATTTCATGGGTCATCATTCTGACTGTGTTCCAAGCTGCAGCGCCTCAACGTACACTCCCTCGGGGACCCAGACCGATACCTGGGCGAGGTGACAGTCCGGGACCAACACCAACCCCGCTGCCACCTGAGCCCACACCAAGACCAGAAGGTTGTGAGAGTGAGTTATTTTAATTTCATTTTAGGTCAGGAAAATGTAATATCCAGTTTTCTGGATTTGCTTTGAAGAACTTGAGGTCGTTTTGATTTATATTTAATTTGCCTGTTTTATATTCATTGCTGGAGGTATCCAGTGGAAATAAAAATTTAGACGGGTTAAAAGTGCAATAAAGTTTGAGCTTTCTTGAAAGCTCTATGAAAAAGAGATGGTAAAGAAGGCTGAAGGAGGTGTTCGTATGCTTCTAAAGTAGATTGTAAAATAACATTAATTGTGCTCTACGATTGTGAAATTACTGTAATTTATCCAGACAAAAGAGTGTGAGTCATTCCATTGTGAAAAGGCCCTTATTTGTGCTATAATTTATTAGGTGATGTCTAAGAGCAGCATTTATTGCTCTTACATCTTGAATTTTTTACAGTCTTTTAAACCAGGAAGACAATGCTTGTTTTGTACAGAGTAATGCTCCAAGAATGGCAATGATAATTAACCTTTTAAAACCATTACATGTAATATATTCTTTTTCATTTTTGTGCAAAACTCCTAACTGCAGAATGATGCAGAGTCCATGTTGGAAGTTTCCTACACACATTTGAACAGTATGGAAAAGTATTGGACTGAAATTTAGGAATTTTATGGTTCTGGATAAGGATGGAAAAAGAAAATAAAGAACAGAAAAATATTTGCATTTCCAGACTTTATTCCATGTACATGTATCCATCCATGTTGTCAAAAATAAATTAATCTGTCCATCACTTCTTTCATCCATTCATGTTTGTCCATAATAGTAATATATAATCCGTTCATCTGCCATTTGTTCAATGATCTACCTACTCATTGATCCATTGACTGCTACCCCATCCTTTATTGTTTTCTGGCCTCCTGTCGTTGTTTTCGGGTTCCATAGTCAAACTCTTTCCACCGTAAAAGTATCTGCCATAAATCCATTTTGAACTTTAGTATTTATAGATTAAAAAAATTGAATTCAAAGGATTAAGGATTCCGGAAATTTGAGTCTGGAAAAATATGGAATTTTGAAATGAAAAATATGTTGGAACCCTGATTTAATTTCTTTAGAGCATCAGAAACAAGACAGCATTCTACCTTATCATTTTAACCTTATCTCTAATTAATGTTAACAACAACATTTAGACAATAGACAAACAACATTTGCAACTTATTTACACTTTTGTTGGCATCCTCTTTCCAGCAACAATCATCGACTGCCCCATCAAGCTGTTTTTCACCATTGACACCTCAGAGACCATTGCCCTGCAGGAGCCTCCGCCTGGCAGTCTGGTGGAGAGCATCAAGGAGTTCATGAAGATATTTGCCCAGAAACTTGAAGACGAGGAGTACAGGGGCCAGATCCAGATCACTTGGTCTTTTGGGGGCTTGCACTTCTCTCAGAAGCAGGTGGTCTTCAGTCAGTTCACGACCAGACAGAGCTTCATCAGGAATCTCAGTCAGATCAAATACCTGGGCAAAGGCACCTACATCGACTGCGCCCTCAGAAATATGACCCACCAGATGACATACCACTACTCAGGGACAAAAGCTGTCCTCTTCTCCGTGGTCATCACAGATGGTCATGTGACGGGAAGTCCGTGTGCAGGGATCAAGGCGGCAGCAGACAAGGCTCGGGATCAGGGGATCCATATTTTTTCAGTAGCAGCCTCCAGTAGCATCGATGAACAAGGGATGAATGAGATAGCCAGCTCGCCTATTGAGGTGTATCGGGACAATTACATAGTCATGGAGATTGTTGATGGAAGACCAAGAATGAACACTGACACGATTGATCAGATCATCAAAGTCATGGTGATTTGAGATATTTTTTTCCTCTAAATACTTAAATATGATTTTATAGGTAGAACCAACTTCACTCACTGACTGCTGCTTTTGCCTTGCAGAAATATCAAGCCTATCTACAGGTAAGATAATTTTACAACAGAATGGTCCACTAAAACAGCACTTAATTCATTTTTGTCACAAGGTTTTCATCACTTGCCTTCTAGAAAGCTAGTCTATTATCTGTTCTCCCCCACTACTCCACCTAAATAACTCATAACTACCAGTAGGAGGTTGCTTAGAGTTATTCTCGTTCGATCAGGGGTCTTAATCTGTCATAGTGAGAAAGCAAAATAATTTCTAATGGCAAACAGAAAGTAAATGCATGCAGAAGATTTAATTTGGACGCATTTACCTCGGTTAATTTCTACCAGTATCATCAAAAGCTAGAGATAAGCAAACTTTTATATATGCAACAAAACATATCCATGCCCATCAATAATTCAACCAGACCTGACAGACCCATCTCGAGTGGTTACTGCAGCAAGTAATGTTTTGTTTTAAATGCAGAGTAAAGATTCTTAAAAAAACCTTTAGAAACTGCAACTATGTTTTGTTTTAAAAAATTTTAACAAAATTTTATTATTCATTTGTCCTTACTTGCAGTGCTATAAACCTACATGCCTGGCGGTTCCTGGTAACCCCGGACGAAAAGGACCCTCGGGTCCAAAAGTGAGTTTTCCATGACTAACAGCTTTTGTTAGAGTTTCATGCTAGTTTGTCCCTTTTGCTTTGTCAAAATGTTAATTTTTCTGTTTTTTTTCCAGGGTGTTAAAGGTGACAGAGGCAAGAAAGGACCAAAAGGTGATAAAGGTAACCAGGTATGTCTAAGTGTACATCTAACCTAGAAAAAAACACTTGGGATTTCCTTTTTTTAAACTGTCAGAGAAAACTTACTGTTGAAAAAATTGTTCTTGATCCAGGGTGATCCTGGGATTGAAGGTTTAATTGGACAACCTGGTCTAACGGTTTGCTGAGGCTTATCAGTTCATCATTTTCAGTACAATATCCTGTATTTAGTTGCTCATATCATTATCTTAATGTGTCCTGCTTTGTTTCTCTCAGGGAGAAATTGGGTTTAAAGGTGAAAAGGTGAGATTTTCCAGGCTTTCTGATTACGTGCCAGTGTGAAAAAGATGATGCCAACTATAATGAGTTGATTTCATTCAAACAGGGTGAAGTTGGATTAATTGGAGCAAAGGTAAAGTGACATTTTAATGCTTGGCTAAACCATTTGTTTCTGGACTCTACCTTATCTTTAACTGTATTTGTCATTTTCATGCAGGGCGTGGCGGGTTCACCAGGAAGGAACGGAACAGATGGACAAAAGGTAAGTGGCGATTAGTTTTTTTCTACAGTATTTTTGCTTTTTTTGTTATATTAATGTTTCAGATCATAAAATATTTTTTAATACCAGACTTAGATAACCAGAAGAAATACAAAAAGCTGTTTTTAACCTATGATTTCGTTTATGAAGGGAAAACAGCTATCTAAACTAATCTGACGTTGGGTCAAAATGTAATTGTCTCCATGCAGCTAATAAATAGTTGTTTCAGCCCTGGGGGGCGATGACCAACAAACATTTGTCTGGACTTTGACTAGGCCATTCTAAAACCTTTATTTTCCGTTCCATTTGTTTACCCATTTAGAGGTGGACTATCTGGTGTCCCTAGGATTAATAACTTTTCACAGCACAGTATACTGGTGACATGCTCACTGACCTGTGAACATTTCAGGGTAAAATCGGCCGAATTGGAGCTCCTGGCTGCAGAGGTGAACCAGGTGACAAGGTGAGGCTTGTGCTTTTACTGAAATCTTTTTTTGTATATCGGTCTCATCACAGTGCTGCAAGAAATAACACAACTAATTCTACAACGTAGCACATATGGATCAAGTAGATAATATTTAATTTTGTCATTTATGGCCCAGATAGTTGTCTCACTGATTCAATGCCTGTTTTTAAGGGACCAGATGGACACCCAGGCGATGCTGGTGACTCTGGATCATCTGGAGAAAAAGGAGAAAAGGTGTGAAAAGTGTACCTAACTAACTTCATATATCTTTAGTCTGGCAAAAGACAGAATAAAAACAAAAAAAAAGAACAGCTCAAAAACAACATTACTAACATGCAGTAAAGCTGTGTGTTCAGGGTTGGTTGGATTCACAGTGAAACAGTCCGGTTGTTGAAATAACAGCCTGGATGCAACCAACATTTCATATGAATTTTCACTTATTAAATAAGCGGAGAGGAAATTTCCAGTTTGAACACCGCTACTGAAAGGTGATGTATCAAATAAGCTACCTCTTGTGTAATAAAGCGAAAAGAGAAAGAGAGCAAAACAAACAGAAAAAAAATATTTCAGTCTGAAAAAAATTGGCACAGGCAAGCAAGTCTGTTAAAGCAAAAAGATGTGTCAAAATGTCAAATTAAAGAATTTAACTGTCCAGATTATTTTTGCAGGAATTTGCCTTTTTGCTCAGTCTGGCACCATACATCCAAACCATCCTCACCGATAGATTTGTTCTCTGTGTACAAACTGAGGACCCAGTGTTCTCAGCCATCGATCTCCAAGCAGTCCAGCCCAGAAGCACTGTTGGAATTATGAATGAAGATGATCTCCTCCAGACAGATGTGTTTCTGTTTTTCAGAATACTGAAGGAGCAAAAGCAACAAGCTGACAGGAAGCAGAACAAATACCCACTCATAGATATTTGCATTTTAATTGCATGGCTTTAAAGAGAGAAGGAGAAGCTTCAATGAGTTAAAACATCTCTTTATTTATCTAGATATAATATTTGCTTATTTTGGCCGTCATAGGCCCCCTATTTAAATGTCCACCACTAACTTCTGGCCGCCAGGATCACATATTTAAGTCAAACACATCTACAGTAATTGAAAATCACAGATATTACATTTCGCAGGAACTAAAAAATAGCCTGTTGCAACATAACAAATCAGCTGATTCCTAGGTTCTTGATAACATGAACTTGTAGATGTCATGGTTGAAGGTTTGGTGGCAGGACCAGAATGCAGAACACGGCGAGCAGCTTGCATGGTGAGTTGATGAAGTATTTAATGTGGAAGTAGACAGACTTACAGGCAGGTATGCAGTGTACAAAGTTCTGGCAGGTGGTCCAAAGCATATTTTCAGGAGGCAAACAAAAACTAAACCACAAAGAGGAACTCGAGAAGTCAACAAGGGTGGTGAAGAAAAACTACATGAGGAACCAGCGAGGAACAATGAAAACTAGAAAGCTTAGAAGCTGAGGGAAGTGGAGTATGGACCAATGAGACAGGGAGGCAGGTAATCAGAGGAAACGTGAAACAGGTGTGGACCAGGCTGCAGGGAACTGAGGAAATATGTTACTATGGAAACAGGAGCTAGAAAATGCAGAGACTGGAAGGAAGAACTAAACTAAACTAGAGAAAACTCTAGGGAAAAGAAACCTAAACATAAACTAACATAAATATTAATTCTAGGAAGAACTAAAAAGGGGCATGGGGAAAAGCTAAACTATTGGAAAACGGACCTAAGGAAACCTATATAAATAAAACCCTAACATAAAACGCAAAACTAAATCCGGAAGAAACACTAACTAGACAAAGCAGAGACATCAAGAACTATACTAAAGAGCTAGGCTGGGAAAGAACTACTAAAGAACTAGAAATAACTACTAAAACTAGGAGAGAGAACAAAACTATCAGGATGACAGAAGGAATAAACAAACATAACTACTAAACCCAAAGGAATAGAAACACCTAACTGAGAAAGTAAACAAACACAAAGTCCAAAATGGCAGATCCTGACAGTAGACAGTTCTGTTGTTCAAAACAATCTTAAGGAGGATCAAGTATTGTTTTGACCTATATTTCAAGATCCAGATTGCAACATTGGTATCTAAATAAAACTTGCTTTGTGGTTTTGGTGTGCCATTCCAAGATTATTAGTGGCACCCCTAGCCACCACTTGCAAAACTGTCTGGGGGCACCCCTGCCACATGGATCTGAATAAACGCACACAAAGTTTTTCCTTGGACTTTGAATACTTTTTGGTTAGTTTTAAGTCCAGATCCTGACCATTTACGGAAGAATGTTTTGTTTATTTTTCAAGCCACTTAACTCTGATTTACTTTCAGCCATAAAATGGCTGTTATACTAAAGTGATGAAGAACCAGTAATGTGTTTTCACATTAGAAATAAACTTCATTTTCTAATAAATCTAAACCCTAAGGCTCTAATAGCTGTATATATACAAAGTATAAAGCTAATGCTAAACATGTGGTGGATGGAAAGAAAGCATCAGCCATGAACGTTTCTTTCTTAGCTGGCTCCTATGGTTCAAACAAGGAGAGAAAAACAATGTGGCTAAAGCTAATCATCAATAAAAGAAAATATTTTTCTTACCTGATAAACTTTATGCTCATAAACAACACCCACAGATGTTTTTGGCGGGTGAGGAGAGATCCATCCTCCTTACCCGTGTTTACTTCCCCGGAGCTCATCCACCTTTTCTACATAGATGATTACTAAACGGATGCAAAGTCTTCTTCCATGTTTCATAGTACCTTCCTGTTTTAGTAAGTATTACTGAAGAAGACTGTTTTGTTTCAGAGAATAAAAAGTGTGCTTCAGTGTTACTTTTCTGCTTTAGAAACCAATGAAAAGGAAGATTATGATTTATTCATGTTTTATCCTTTGAAGATTTTGAGATTTTCAGGCTTTAGAATATATGTGTCCCTTAAAGCAGGCATCCATATTCAGTATTGTATCTGTCCTGTGAACTCCATGTGTCCTGTGAACTCCATTGTCTTTGTTGTCTGTGTTGGTTTAGGGGGACACAGGTATCCCTGGAAAGCCAGGCCCCCCTGGCCCTGTGGGTAGTCAAGGACCAAAGGTGAGTTTTACACTGAAACACAGCAGGAAAAAAAAATGTTTTTCTTTGATGAAAAAGCTGAGCCACTAACCTGAATTACCATTTCTTAGGGTGAAAATGGAAATCTTGGAAATCCAGGACCACCCGGAGAAAGAGGGGATCCTGTATGTATCAGAGATTTATTTAAATGCCCTGCCACATAAATTAATGGTAGAAAACTGACTTAAATAACACTTTGATCTCTTTTAGGGGCTCATTGGCAGACCTGGACCAAAGGGCGAACTGGTATTTCAAACATTAAAAGTTTTATTTTTTTTTAAGTTCTAAAAATTATACATAAATATTGTTTCAAATGTTGTCAGGGTAGGAGAGGAGATCCTGGATTGAAGGGGACACCAGGACCTGATGGTGTCAAAGGAGCAAAGGTGAGTTTTGCATTCGGAAAAAGCTGTTGCTGTTAATAACGTTTAGAAACTAAAACCAAAAGTAAATGCCAGAGGACTTCAGCTGCAGACAGACTCAATGAACTGTGGAGGGTTTTAAAAATCTATAGCTCATGAAGAAAGGAGAGTTTCTGCTAATGATCTGAAACCCTGTTATTTCTTTTTTTCAAACACTGATAAACAGCATGACATTCTGTTGACATGAGTTTTCAGCAGTATAAGTACAGAAAATATCATGTTTTTCAGATTTTCTGCACAGCTTTACACTCCCAAGAGCAGAACCCCCTCTTGTCATATTTTTTATGCACTGCTTTAGATACTTTCTTTGAATTATAGGGGATATTCTTGTTTTGCTCCCACTTCTTCATTCAGATTAAGCAGATTTTAATGATGTAAAATCCTCACTGCCTTTTTTTGAAGGGAGATCGAGGACCACCAGGGGACAGAGGTCGACCAGGGGAGGACGGATTTAAAGGTGCTAAGGTGAGGAGATCACAGTGTGGGTGGGTTTTGGCAGGAGAGATGACTCAGAGCCTTGTTACACATCAGATATTGGAGCAATGCCTTTATGCACCGATGGCTTAGCCAAAACAACTCCAACTGAGACTGTTATCAGAAAAAATAAATCTTTCTCTGGGGAAAACACAATCCTTTTGAAATGATTTAGCCCGCACTGTCCACTGCCAAATCCCCGTCCACAACAGTCATTCTGTGTGTGAAGGGGCAGAGTCAAGGTTGTGTCCAGTGAAAGCATTTTTATTAATGTTCTCAGGGAGGCCAAGGACTACCAGGACCGAGAGGTCGGCCAGGAGAACCAGGCAGCGCTGGAGGAAATGTGTGCTGTTCAGAATATCATCATTATTAGCAGTTTTTTGTTAAAGCTCTTGAGCTGATGTAACTGTTATCCTCTGCGGCTGTAGGGCACTGTGGGAACTCCTGGAGACACTGGATCAAGGGGAGACCCTGGACCACCTGGACCACAGGTGAGAAAAGGAAACTTTGAATTCCAAATGTGATGGTTTTTATAAATAAAACTGAGCAAAACCTCTACTGATTTGTTTAGCCACTCTTAAAAAAACAAGCATAAGGCACCTGCCAAAAGTTGCTAAAGACTCAAAGCTTCCCATCATAATGGCCATCCAAGAAGAAAGAAGTGAGAAGAAAGAAAGTTAGCTCAAATGTCAGCTCATATGGTTATATTTCTAGTGAGGAGGAGAAAGTCAGGAGAAATATCTGAGAGGCAATTGGTTGAAATGGGAGTGTAAGATGCTTTTAAACAGTCAATCCATGTTTTCAAGAATCTATATACTCAAAACTTAACTAATTTAAAGTAAACAGAGGCTTTTTTAGCATCTGCAAAATTTACTGTCTTTAAAATGCTGCAACGCCACTAAATTCCTAACCTAGATACACAATCTCAGCATCATTTTAAATTTAGATTAAACTCTTTCAAATAAAATAAAAAGACAAAATTGTTTTGGCATAAAACACTTTTTCAAAAATGTTGCTGACATGTTGCTGACATACTCAGTCATACCTACCTACCATACACTGACCTAGCAAACAGCCAAGCTACCTTGGGATTTAAAACTCCTCTGCACCGTTGTGCCACAGTAATGAGGGCTGCATAAGCTAAAAAATAAATGTTGAAATACTAAAATTCTGGTATGTAGTGGTTGAAATTTCTTCTCCCTTTTCTCTGAAAATATGTGTCATCAGAAAATATTAGCAACCTGTCCAAGGGTTTTATAAAAACTTAGCAGTGATGAAGGCAAACACCTAAAAGTCTCACTTTTCTACACATTATCAGTCCGTGTTTTACCTGTAAAGTTTTAACCATAAAAACAGTATGTAGCTGCAAAAAATGTTGTTTCAAGTATGTCTGTCATGTCACTCAGACTCTATAAGTCCATCTACGGTTAGTTTTTCTCAGGTTATTTGGCACTAAAATGTCACTAATACTAGCTTGCTGGATGCTACACATGATGGGTTGAAGAAGTAAAAATACTGATGTACTACAATCTGACTGCAGCTACAGTAAACACTATTTTTTCATTCCGCTCAAACACTAAGAAAAATTGATCCTGCATATGCATCTGTTAATGCTGCAGCTAATATGGGTAAAACCATGCAGGAGAAAAGTTTGGAGAAATTCAATTTTGTAAAGAGGGCAGAAAAATGGTAAAAGATTCTTCTGTTAAAGATTTGCTTTAACATCTTGTAGCAAAAAGTGTTTTGAACAGAGAAACATGGTTTTTGGTGAGTGGGGAGTTCACCCACCTAATTATCATGAAGCGTCCTCACTTTTCCTGCATAGCTAGATAATTGGGGAGAGTCAGAGTGCTCACTCCATCCCTTACTGTGTTCTTACAATACGTAGCTACTGTACATATATCTGTTTAGCATGTTCTCTATAGAACGGTCTCTTTTGTTGACAAAACAATCCAGTTTGTGTAATTCTCCTCTGAGGCTGTTTAGCTATCGCCCTCTGGTGGTTTCCGATGTCACTTAATTACACATGGTTGTTCCACCAGTCATGAGGCTCTTGGTGAGACTTCAACATAAGTTTCAAAATTACTTATCTTAAAGAAGTAAAGAAAAATGCCTATTTGTATTTTTTTATGTTAGAGCTATCAATGTTTGACAGTTTTCTTACACCCAGTTAGGATGATAATGGAACATTAATAACCAATACTTAATCCTTGTGTATAAAATTTAATGTTCTGCACCCATTGAATTTCCTGTTTTAAAGGGAGACAATGGAAGACCAGGATTCAGTTACCCAGGATCAAGAGGACCAACAGTATGATTTTTCTGTTCACATCGTAAGACTTCCTCCATGTTTCAGATGGTCGATTCCAAGTTAACTGTGGTTTGCAGGGAGACAGAGGGGATCCGGGCAGGAGAGGACCCAGAGGGGCCAGAGGTGAATGCGGAGCCAAAGGCGAGCCTGGAGATAAAGGAGTGCCAGGAGAGCCTGTAAGAATAATGACAGAAGGTGTTTAATGGAAGGGCAATTTGGGGTTCAAACAGAGATGCTGAGCAGATAAACTAAGACAAATGTTCATACAATTCTGCTGAAACAGGGAAAAACTTTTATCTTAAAAACGCAGTTTGCGGTGCAGACTGTTCTGCCTCAAGTACTTAGACTGCTGCATATACACAGCTGTAGAAGTACTTAAAAACTTATATCAGAGAAACACTCCAGATTCAGGGTCGTGTTTTAACTCAATAATTTATACTTATATGCAGTATTTAAAACTGATAGTGGATTAATTTAGGGATTGCTTTGATTATAACTCTAACAAAATAAACAAATTTTCCCCTCAGGGAAAATTATTTTATTTTTTAAAGTTAAGCTAAATCTTTATCCTGAATTACCACTTTAAACATGTTTAAAGTGGAAAATCAATTAAGAAATAGCAAAATCCATGGACCATGGAACTGAAAAAAACGTTAGGATAGTGGGGGTCATTTTTAAGTCACATAATACCATTCTGTAACGACAATGGAGCTGAAGATGATGGACAAGCTAAGGTTCTAGAGGAAGATAAAGGATTTACCTTCTAACAAAGCTCAAGGACAAAAGAAACCAAAACATCATATATCTGGAAGCTCAACACGACCGTTTTACAACGTTGGACCCTTGTTTCTTTTGGTTCATCAGTTGTAATTAGAGCTGACCTTACAGATGACAAGTTTACATTTCGTTTAGTACTGTTAACTGTATTTTTGTTGTATTTTTGTAGAAATGTTTGTTGTTCACATACAGGGGATTCAGGTAGGATCTGAAGTGCTGAGAGCAAAGGGACAGAAGCAGGTAGAGACAGGCTGCAGATGCAGAGACAAGCATTTTTTAATTATGTTAAACAATATTGGAAAATATGTGGCCACATTAGTTTAAAAGGAATATTTTTTTATTTCTTTACCTTTTACTCAATATATAACAGTGCTGCAAAAGGCCCCTTTACAGATTTTTTCTGTTTTTGTCACACTCAAATGTTTCAGATAATCAAACTTATTTTAGGATCAGACAAAGATAGAAAATGTATATACAGTTTTCAAATGATGGTTTCATTTATTAATAGAAAAAACAATCCAAACTAACCTGGGCCTATGTTTGTCATAGAAAAAGAAACAAATTTAGTAAAAAACAAAGGCAAGGATCACTTAGTGTTACACAAGGTGCCGCTTCTTGTTGAAACATACTGAAAATGATTGCAGCACAGGAGGCCCAGAGATCATTATCGTTATCATCTCCGCTTAATATCTTCTGTTTAACAACGATTTGTCTGTTATTGATATTATCTTTATGGTTAGCACAATACTTCTTCAAACAAGGACCAAAATCAATGACCACAACTTCCCAACTTTTGTAGAAACACTTTAGCTGAATACTTAATACATATGCAAAGAATGAGTCTCTACTACTTAAAACATGTTTGGTATGAAGTATGAGACACTTCACCAGAAAAATATTCTGTATTCAGGGGGAACCAGGCCAGCCAGGAGAGCCAGGAGAGAGAGGATCCCGGGGAGAGCCTGGAAAAGATGTAAGAAGCATCAGCAAAACCACTTCTGTAATTGCTTGACCATGCATAAAGATTTCAGATCAAATACTTCTTCTCTCTTTTTGTCATGGGTTTGTGCAGGGGGATCCAGGACCAGCTGGGGATCCTGGGCTCACTGTACGTCAAATGAAAAAGTCTAATAATGAAAAAAAGCAACCTCTTTATTTTCTTTTAAACACAATGCCTCTAACCTGCATTCATATTACTGCAGGACTGTGATGTTATGACATACATCAGGGAGACATGTGGTTGTTGTGGTAGGCAGACAGACGTGACCGTCATTCCAACACAGCTTTACGGTTGTTATCTTTAAAAAATGTTGATCCACTTGTTGTGTTTTCTTTTTTCAACTCAGACTGTGAGAAGCACTGTGGAGCTCTGGACATTGTCTTTGTAATCGACAGCTCTGAGAGTGTTGGGCTGACCAACTTCACCCTGGAAAAGAACTTTGTTATCAACACCATCAACAGGCTGGGATCCATGGCCTCTGACCCCACATCACCAACTGGTACAGTAAAAAAAAAAATCAATCCTTTTAAAGAGAAAGTGGTGAAAAATGTGATAGAGATCATGTGACAGAGTGGAAATGTTTAAGTAACATTCAATTGAAACTAAGGGCCCATTGCTTCCCTGCCTAATGTTACATTACAACTTTGCCATGATATTTTCACCAGCTAGAGCTAAATTAACACTGGTCTCAACATATTTATAGAAAAAATGAAAACTAGACATAACGCATCATATAATTCCTTGCTATTGCTTCTAAAATAATATAATATATTGATTGTTACAGTTATAATAATGCCATCTATAATATTTATAGGGTATTTTGATATTGTAGGATGTACAATAAACAACTGCTAAATTCAGGTAAACATGCTTATTGTTTAGAATATTATAGCCTTTTGCCATTCTGCTTTTTTTTATTAGCAAAGCAAGTAAAAGAAGTGCAACAATGCGTATTTTTATTTTACACTGCAAAAATTTTAGTTAATGTTAAAGCTTGAACCCAATGTAAAACTATCAGATTTTCTTTTAATTTAAAATTGGACAGTTGTTTCTCAGCAACTAACAATGGAAAAGATAAAACAGGACATTCTAACCATAGTTTTTTACATTAAACTTTTATTTATTATGGAGGTATATCTATGGCCAAAGCCAGCTGTATCTTTAGGCTCTGAAGACCAGTCAGTGAAAAAGGATGCACAAAAGTTTAAAAGGTGATTAATCAGTTTCATGTCATGAACGCAAATGTCTACTTACTGGACTAAATACCAATAGTACACATGTGCTCAACCTGTACCCTTTTCTGAGGAAATACATTTCAGGCTTTTGGACTAAAGTGCTTGTTAAAAGCTCTTTAGTGCAAAACATTATTTTTTACTTTATTAACGTTATTTTGCCCTCATGATATACATGAAAGCAAAATAAGGCTGATGTTGATTTTTGCCCCTATTTCTTGTCTATTTAAGTCCCACGCTCTATCTCACAATCTGTATTTATGGAACCTGTTGCCTCTAATTTCAGCTTTAGGTTTTGTCGAGCTAGCTCAATAAAAACAAAAAAGAAAGACTTGTGCTAATCATTTGTAGATTGATACACCTCCAAGGCAGACCAAAGGACTCTTACAGCAGGTACTATGAAATGTTATGTGTGGGAGCCATGGGTGGGTGAGTTCTTCTGGTAATCTTCAGACATTACATATTTATTAAACATTGATAATACCATATACTGTATTTCCATACTTATTATGGCAGATAAAAACAGCTGGAAGTGAGCAAGCCTATTTATGTTGCTGGCTTACAAGAAGCATATATTTCACTTAAAACAGCAAAGAGTACAACAGTTCATTAGATCTGTACTGAGAAGTTTTCATTTCCAAGTTTCAAGCTGGATATGGCTGCCACATAACCTACATAAAATGTAATGCAAGTTGATCCCAGAATAAACAGTTTATTTGCACTTTTACCTTGTTATTAAGCAGCAGACATTATACTGAGCAATCTCTGTATGTAAAAAATGTTCTTTCTGTGTTTAAATGCTGAGAAGAGAAAGAAATAATTTATCAGCTTGCATTGCTAATAGAAGTTAGGAATACAACTCTTAGCAAATCCAACTGGTTCTGCAATGTCCTACTAGAACTCATTCGACTTAGACCTAACATCATCCCAAGATCTGATTTTCAGCTTCCAAGACAAATCAAATGCAGCACCTGTTTGCCACGGTTATGTTTGTCAGAAGCTGAAGTTTGGAAAGCTGTGCTGTGGTATAATGATGGTCCTGCAGGTTTATTAGCACTGTTCAGTTGAAAAATAAAAGCTGTTTATGGCATATTTTTAGAGAATTATATCTAAAGACGTTTTATGGGATTTCTTAATAGTTAAAAAATACACAATTTAATAATGCTAGCAACTTGAAGTTAACCGACAGTGTCCGTGTCTTCCAGGTACAAGAGTTGGAGTTGTGCAGTTCAGCCATGATGGAACCTTTGAAGCCATACGTCTTGATGATGCGTCCATAAACTCCATGTCTTCATTTAAGACAGCAGTGAAGAAACTACAGTGGATTGCTGGGGGCACATTTACACCCTCTGCACTCAAGTTTACCTACGATAACTTGATCAGGGACAGCAAGAGAGCCCGTGCTAAGGTATCTGTTGTGGTGGTTACAGACGGTCGCTTTGACCCCCGTGATGACGACAGTCAGCTCAGGTACCTCTGCAATGACCCCACTGTAGTGGTGAATGCCATTGGGGTTGGTGACATGTTTGACAAGAAACATGACAGCGAGACCTTAGTGTCGATAGCCTGCAATAATAAGAACCGAATCACTGAGATGAAGCAATACACAGATTTGGTGGCTGATAATTTCATTGAGAAGATGGAAACAGTTCTCTGTCCTGGTAAGTCTGTCAAAGTTTGCAGCACAGTGATATCTGCTCCTTCTGGCATTTGTCTAAACTGCAATGTATGTCTGTTTAATTTTCAGATCCGGTGATTAAGTGTCCAGACCTTCCCTGTAAAACTGGTTGGTTTAATGCATGGTTAGATTATTGGTTTAATGCTAAAATAAAATGAACTTTAGTAAGTTGTCCTCTTTCACTACAGAACTTGATGTAGCGCCATGCGTTGGACGACCTGTAGACCTGGTGTTTCTTCTTGATGGCTCAGAGCGCCTCGGAATGGAAAACTTTGACCATGCCCGTCATTTCGTTCAGATGGTGGCAAACGTTTTGACAATGGCCAAGACAAGAAATGACCTAAACGGGGCTCGCCTGGCACTGATAGAGTTTGGCAAGGAGAATGAAAACCAAGTGGCCTTTCTTCTTACACATGAGCAGAATGGTATTGCTTCAGGTCTATCAGGCTTAAGTTATCTTGATTCTTCATCAGCAGTGGGGCCTGCCATTTTTAAAACCATCAATGAGATCTTGGGTAAAGGAAGCACTCGCAAAACCAGACGTGCTGCTGAGGTTTCATTTGTTTTCATCACAGATGGCATCACTGACACCACCAACCTGGACGAGGCAGCTAATGCAATGCGCAGGGAACAGATTGTTTCCACTGTGATTTCCACAGGAAGTGATGCGGATGAAGAAGTCCTAATAAAGTTGGCTATGGGTGACCAGAATGCCATCTTTAAGGGGCAGAAATTTTCTGATGTGTTACAGCCTAGTTTGTTTAACCGTTTCATCCGATGGGTGTGTTAGAGAGACTGTGCTCATTGTGAGGTCCATACCGGTGCTACGGCTCCTACTTTAGCATTTTAATAGTTCATTCAAGTTTAATTCACCCTTGTATACTTCTGAAAATGATGTTTATGGTCAGCTTTGTACTAATTTCACCTCAGTCAGAGAGCAGAAACAAGAATGTGCAAAAACTGAAATATTCGGGGGGTTTCTAAGGAACCTGATTCTTACCAGCACTGATTTTCTTTGTGTTCAAATTTGAAACTAAGAGAAACGAGCCAATGGTGAGAACTAACTGGCAGTGACATTAGGCACCCCTTTATTATCAACCCAATTATTTTGGTGACCATTTTCCTGACAAGGAAACATGACAACAAGCGGTGGTCCTCCCTGGGCTCTGGGGGGCTTTTGGATGTCTGTGTCTCCGACTTCCTCTGTGTCTTCCGCGAGTGCCTATGGCTCCTCTCGCCTGCTATTGAATATTCTTATGGAGAACAACCCTTTTTTTCCTTTGTACCAATATATCAAATTAGATTCACATCCAAGTTTCATAGATTGGTCTAAAAATATGAAAAGTTTGAATTTAGTTTTCCAGTTACCAGAAACTTGGCCTCAACACAATATGGGTAAATGATTTGATCTGACAGCCAGTCGAGCAAGATTATTTTCTTTATCCAAATTTTCTACATACATGCTAACAAATTCCTATCCAGACACAAACATTTTAATAATACCGAGAAATTGTCATTAGAATTCGCTAATATGTCAGGTACAACCAGGAGTACTTTCTGAGTCACGTCCCAAGAGGCTGAAGGTGAAGGCTAGTCTGAGAGGGACCTAGATCAAGAAGGCTTTCGGTGGTTTAAAGGGTACATAGCATACAAAATCTACTTCTTTAACCTTTAAATATATTTTGATTTGTACTTGGAGTCTGTATGAATGCAGAAAAGTTGAATTTAGTTTCTCCAGGTGTTGCGGAGATATCTTTATATTCTGTTTGGGTTATATTTTTCAGTCTGTTCACTTTTCTCAATCTGTTACGTTTTTCCAACTGTTACGATAGTGGGGACTGGAACTGTTAGTGGGGAAATTCCTATTTTCCCACTTCAAGGACGAGTTGTTCAGCAGCATCCGCCAGTATCAAGAAGGATTTGCTCACAGCCTTCATCTGTTTTAGGGGTTAGTTGCTTCTGTTTATGGAAACGACGGACGCAGCAAATCGGTAAGCTGCAAATAACGCTGAAATGACAACAAACTTTATTTTAGACATTAATTCATTGTGTGTTGATATGTCCTGGCCATTGTTTTGATAGCAGTAGCATCGTGCCCTCTGCTTTTGTTGTGCTGTGTGCTGCTTTTAGCTCCTTGAGGACAGAACCGTACTAAGTGTTTAGAATAGTATTATTATATGAACAGTTTTGCATTGTTTTTGCTGTTTTTATAGTATTTAAAGAGACGGCACCAAAACTAGCTGCTCTCAGACACTCCTCAGTACAGGTACAAAAGAAGGGCCTATGGAGCTACAGGGGTTGGACAATGAAACTGAAACACCTGGTTTTAGACCACAATAATTTATTAGTATGGTGTAGGGCCTCCTTTTGCGGCCAATACAGCGTCAATTCGTCTTGGGAATGACAGATACAAGTCCTGCACAGTGGTCAGAGGGATTTTAAGCCATTCTTCTTGCAGGATAGGGGCCAGGTCGCTACGTGACACTGGTGGAGGAAAACGTTTCCTGACTCGCTCCTCCAAAACACGCCAAAGTGGCTCAATAATATTTAGATCTGGTGACTGTGCAGGCCATGCAGATGTTCAACTTCACTTTCATGTTCATCAAACCAATCTTTCACCAGTCTTGCTGTGTGTATTGGTGCATTGTCATCCTGATACACGGCACCGCCTTCAGGATACAATGTTTGAACCATTGGATGCACATGGTCCTCAAGAATGGTTCGGTAGTCCTTGGCATCTAGCACAAGTATTGGGCCAAGGGAATGCCATGATATGGCAGCCCAAACCATCACTGATCCACCCCCATGCTTCACTCTGGGCATGCAACAGTCTGGGTGGTACGCTTCTTTGGGGCTTCTCCACACCGTAACTCTCCCGGATGTGGGGAAAACAGTAAAGGTGGACTCATCAGAGAACAATACATGTTTCACATTGTCCACAGCCCAAGATTTGCGCTCCTTGCACCATTGAAACCGACGTTTGGCATTGGCATGAGTGACCAAGGTTTGGCTATAGCAGCCCAGCCGTGTATATTGACCCTGTGGAGCTCCCGACGGACAGTTCTGGTGGAAACAGGAGAGTTGAGGTGCACATTTAATTCTGCCGTGATTTGGGCAGCGGTGGTTTTATGTTTTTTGGATACAATCCGGGTTAGCACCCGAACATCCCTTTCAGACTGCTTCCTCTTGCGTCCACAGTTAATCCTGTTGGATGTGGTTCGTCCTTCTTGGTGGTATGCTGACATTACCCTGGATACAGTGGCTCTTGATACATCACAAAGACTTGCTGTCTTGGTCACAGATGCGCCAGCAAGACGTGCACCAACAATTTGTCCTCTTTTGAACTCTGGTATGTCACCCGTAATGTTGTGTGCATTTCAATATTTTGTGCAAAACTGTGCTCTTACCCTGCTAATTGAACCTTCACACTCTGCTCTTACTGGTGCAATGTGCAATCAATGAAGACTGGCTACCAGGCTGGTCCAATTTAGCCATGAAACCTCCCACACTAAAATGACAGGTGTTTCAGTTTCATTGTCCAACCCCTGTACATTAACAAGGACTTTAGACCAAAGCATTGCAGTTCAACTTTATATAGGCCACAACTGAATGATTTACGTGTGAAAAGGAAGGATTTAAAACCATGACATGTCCCCTTTAAAACAACTATTTCAAAATTTCATAGGAACTAATGTTGTAATGCTGTATGAACCTTTAGGCTGTTGCAATGTATGTATAGAGTAATTAATAGAAGAGGCTGAATATTATTTACACTACTGGTCAAATGTTTTGAAACCACTTTCTTATTTAAGGGTTTTCTTTATGTTTATGACTATTTACATTGTATGTAGATTCTCACTGAAGGCATCAAAACTGTGAATGAACACATATGAAATAATGTAGCAAACAAAAAATAGCAAAGCAGCAATCAAAGCAAAGGTCAGCTATTTTGAAGAATCTAAAATACAAAAATGTTTAGTTATTTCACACTTTTTGTTTACTATTTGTTTTAATTCCTTGTGTGTTCATTCACAGTTTTGTTGCCTTTGGTGAGAATCTACAATGTAAACAGTCATAAAAGTAAAGCGACCCAATAAATGAGAAAGTGTATCTAAAACCTTTGACCGGTAGTGTCCACAGGAAATGAAAGTAGGAGGTGGTGCACCCCCGGTGATCTTCCACTGGGAAAAACGTGCTGCGAATAAAACATGTAAAAAGTTTTTGGTCTAAGTAACTACCAAGCAGAAAGTAAGGCATTGGAAGTTTTTAAAATGTGTGCGGATTTTACCACTGGTGCCTTTCAGCAAGATCCAGGGTTTGAACCCCGACTTGGGCCTTTCTGCATAGAGTTTGTGCATGTGTTGCTTCGTCCCACAGCTAAATACCCGTGTCAGTTACTTGGTCACTTAAAATGTCCGTTTTTAGTGATTGTGGGCATGGTTGTTTGTTCTGTTTGGCTTTCTGTTGCCCTGTGATGGTGTGTGGTGAGCTACCCAAGCTGTCCCCAGCTTCCTGCCCGCTGACTGCCATGGATAGTCACCCGCCCCCCTTCAACCCTAGCAATTGCATAAACCGCCAAGACAATTTTTAATATTAGAGTTGGTCTAGTCCCCTCTCTGACTAGCCAGTAAGTTCAGCCTCTGGAACCAACTAGTCTGGATTTATACCAAAAGATGAGACTAAGAGATATCCACTACAGGTAAAATATTCACTGCTTTTAACCTTTTAATTCATGAACTTGTTTGAAAGTTGGGTGTCATTTTGAGATTGGGGCCTGATGTCTTAGGCAAATCGAAATCAGCAATAAGGTCTTGCATCTTCTTTGTCAGCAATAATTCAGGATACTGCAGTGTGTGTTTATGTGTTTTACGTTCTGCTTTTGAAAGGTTTCTTCCTTAAAGTAAGAACAGTCTCATTTTAAAGAAGTAAATGTTACATAAATGCAGCTTTAAAAAGTGTTTTATGGTGAAGCTGGTTCGGTGCTAGCAAGCTTACTTAACCTCTCCCACTCATTGCATTTAAAAGATGTTTTTAGAGCTTTTTAACATATATGGCACACAGTAGCATGTATTACAAGTTTTAGGTTCAAAATCAATGACTGATTTTCTTTTGATTAAAAATTAAGTGTCTGCTGATGTGTGTCGTCTGTCAAACATCCCACTAACATAAATTGGTACAAGAAATTGACAGTACCCTTATTAATGGATTATAAGGTCGAAATGAACTGGGCTCGTTCTTTAAACAAAATACTTGTTTATTACGATTCTGCTACATTCTACCATCGGCAATCATTGTCACACAGCCTTGTGTTTTAATATATTTTGTCACAAAAAAGTACAAGATTTGCTGTTAAGCATATTCTCAACCACTGATTTTAGATGATAAACCTCTAGTACAGTGAATGTTACAGTTTTTAGTGCATTGGACCACTGGAAATTCAATTATAAAAGATTCATACAATGAGAGCAATTTTACACTTAAAATTGGACAGAAAGTTTTTACTCTGAACAGTTTTTTTTTGTTTTTTTTAATTGTTCTGTTAAATGCACCCTGTAACAGGGGTTTTCCAGTGGAAGAAGCAGGACAAAGGACGGTTCAACTGGTTTGCTCTGGGTGGGTTCAAGGACCACATTCCTTAGATTTCTGCCAGCACTCCTCTTGCTCCTTTTCTTACATCATGTCCAGCTGCACAGGAAGAGAGAAAAGAGAAGGATATGAGCCTGATGAGTTTATAATGAGGCACTAAAAGCTCAATCCCACAACGAACATCATGAAAACTACAGAGGAAACAGTTCTAATATAAATCTAATTCTACATTTGTATGTGTTTATATAAAAACAGAACATAGACTGTTGGCGGGAACATTTTAACACTCACCAAATCATCAACATCTCCAGTATCTTCCACCAGTTCAGGAGCTGGTTGCTCTTTCTTCTCCTCAGCCAACAGAAACTGCAGACAAAGTAGGCTTCAACTAGTATTTAAGAGCTTAAAATTTTCATTTACACTATCTAAATAACTTAAAATATCCTTTAAAAAGGTAATCGTTTCAGCAATTCAACTCAAAAACTGAATCTTTATAGACTAAGACAGAGTGATTTTTAAATGGTTTATTTTGTTATGTTTAAAATTTAGTTTCTCCTAAATTGGAATATTACACAAGATCAATAGAAAAGGAGTTTTTAATAGGAAGGAAGCACTGTTTCCTTTAATAGGTGAATTCAGCCACTCTTAACAAATCTGTTAAATTCAGGCACATTGGAGGGTTTACTTGCATGTGTATAATTACAGTTAACTCAGGACAGCTTTTTCTCAAATTATCTGCTACACGGCATATTGGTATTTCCATTTGCTGTAAACCAGAATCACCAAAAAAAACAAACAAATACTTTTATGTTGCTCCGTGTTTAATGAATCTACATCTACACACAAGTTTCACTTTTTGAACAGACTTACTGAAATAAATTCAGTTTTTCAATGATATTCCTTTCTATTGAGACGAACCTGTCTACACATTAAAAGCTCACCTGACTGGCTTCATTTTTCGACACGGCGCTTCCTTCCACCTCGTCCTTGCTGATCAAAGTCACAGCGTCTGCCCAAACAAAGAAGTCAACAAACCCTCAACTCCTCAGTAGGCTTGTACTGTAACTAAAGCGCCATTCTGCACTCAAATCATGCAGAGGTTTCATCTCATCCCAGGGGAAGAATAATTTAGTAGAGACCTTGCAGCTTCTAAAAAAAGGAAAGCTTATCGTACCTTGAACAAGCAGGTCCCAGAAAACCTCGAGGGCTCTGCTGGGAATACTCCTTTTCAGGGATTGGAGGTAACTGTTGAACAGATCAGCATTCCCCTGCTGAATTATGGAAAACATAAAACATTCAAATTCCATTTAGGACTCTCGTAAATGCTTACATGCTTATGATAATTGGCCTCAGCTCAAGACACAAGAAAAGAAACAGACTCATTTTAATCTTAAGACTAATAATCTCCGAGGGGAAGCCAAACTATGAGAGCACATCATCACCAAGCATTCCTTTTAGATAGTGAATGTTTATTTACCTTAACAGACTGCTCTCTGAAAGCCTGGATACAGGTGATGCTTTTCATGTAGTATTGCATGTTCTTGTTGCTAAGCAGCTGCTCTATCCTGTGAGTCAGCTGCTGACAGACTGAAAAGACAAAGGTCACCACAACCAGAGAGAGAGAGGCATAATTACAGGGGCTGAGCGTGAGTCACACCGATTTCCATCTGACCGGCTCTACAGAGAAATAACCGGAAAACTTGGCCTCACCTTCTCCGAACGGAAGAGTTTTCTGTTTGATCAGAGCACGGAAATCCCGGGCCGGATTAACGCTTCCGACCTGGTTGAAGAGGGAGATGGAAATTTATTTAAGACACATCTGTTTAATACAGGTGTTGGACGAAGTTATTTAAAAAGAATTTTTACTGTAAAAATTCCAGATGTTTCCCAGACTCAACGTTCCAGAGTCTTTTATCTAAAGAGTGAGTTTATGGCAGATTTTTCCACAGTGGGAAGGCTTTAAAAATATTAGCTGGAAAAACCATGAACCTGAAGGAGGATAAGACGCAATGACAGAATAAAGGACACAAGCCAGGAAAGGAAGTAGGGCATGGAGGTAGGAAATAAGGAAGGGGATTAGGACACAAAGAAGAAAAGACAAAATGGCACAAGGAATTGAGGTAGGACACAAGGAATGAAAGAGGGGCACTACAAAGGAAGGAAGGACACAAGTTTGGAAGGAATTTCAGAAGAAAGGGAGGTAGGACACAAAGAGGGAAGGACACCAAGAAGGAAGGAAAGACAGATAGATAGGAGGTAGGGTAGAAAGAAGGAAGGATACTAAGAAGGAAAGAGGGACATAAGGAAGAATAAAAGGAAGGACACCAAAAAGGAAAGAAGGGAGGACACAAGAAGGCAGGGGGAAGACAGACAGAAGGAAGGGAGTAGGAAACAGGGAAGGAAGGATGCAAGGAGTGAATGTGGGGCACAAGGAAGTAAAGGACACAACAAAGAAAAGACAGAAGGAAGGAAGAATACAACATGTAGACAACAGGATAGTGAAGAAAGTCTGGAAATATGAATCCTTTCCCACTCCAATTTTTCAAACCTATCCTATTAAACATACTGTTATCAAATTCTATATTTTTCCAAACTTTTCCAGACTTTGTAGGATCTCTGAGTGATCTCTGAGGATTACCATTATGTCAGCCAGCTCCTCTGATACTTACAGAAGTAACAGGTCCTTCAGCGATGTCTGCCAGGTTAAACTCTTCTTCTGCTTCGTCTTCTTTTGCTTTCTTGGCACCTGGTTCCTCAGAGCTATAAGTTCATAAAGGAGGTTATTTACAATGTTACTCTGTAAAGGTTTTACAGCAGGTCTGCACAGACCCAACAGGAATCAGAAAACAAACTCACTCTTTGCCAAAAATCTGAGCACTTGTCTTCAGCTTCTTTTTCTTCTCTACTTCGGTGAGCGGAAACAGCTTCTTTATCTCCTCCAGTGGAGCTTGGCAGCGCTCCTTAATGACCTCAGGGCGGTCGAGAGCAGCCTCCAGCCACGACTCCATGGGGGGAAGAGGAGAGTCAGGGTGTACAGCCCTGTGGTGCAGACACTAAAATAATAAAATGATTTAAATAAGGTGAAACCATCACATGGCAAAAAAGAACCAATAATGTCAGCTACTAGCTGGGTCGGATTTTGCTTCTAATAGGAAAAGTACCTAATACTCCATTCTTGTCTTTAGGTGCAAGCACTAGGTGCCCTTAGTGCTAGAAAAGTGTGGTATAGGGCCACTGCTTTTGTGGCATCTGGACAAACTTTGATCAGCTCTATTTTAAAATGTAAAACTCTTGGATACCTTAAAGCAGTTTGTGAACTGTGGTACCTTCATTTATTTTATACAAATTCTTAGAAATAGTAGTTTTAGGGCTTTATTTGGCATTTTCTACCCTGTTTAAGAACCGCAGGTCCATTAAAATCTGAATTTAAAGTTGTTTAGAGACCAAAATTGTAATGAAGTAATGCTTTTTCTTTAATAAGTATGTAGTCAGTTAGTGAAAAGCCCAATTATGGACGGTAAAATGTTAAATCAACATGTGATGTAACAAATTTAATACAGATGAATTTAAATCTACTGCATTTCTGAAGCATCATTAGAAAATGGAAGTCAAACTTTCTCCCACACTTCATTTTCTTTTTTTTTTCCGTACTTAACCAGAACTGGAAATTAATAAAAGAAAATATATACTTTTGATGACTGCGAGAAACGCAGCCTTTTTAACTTTCAGTGTTTCCAAACCGCACCTGGAAGTGTCTCTGGAAGGCAGGGTTGGGAAGATGGTGGGGCTTGAACAGATCCCTTAGTTCTCCATTTTCATCTTCTGCTACAAGCATCATAGAGTCTATGAGAGAGTCTACGACTGACAGCTGCGTCTCTACAGGAAGCAAAGAACAAAACACAATAACGAGTTCAGATTTCAGGTGCATTTTAAGAACAAATTAATAACACCTGAATAAACAGTTTCCAACAACCCCTTTATTTTTCAACCTCAATTATAAATGTAGAATAAAATATATTTGTGAGGTTAAATCTTTGGTTCTGTTTTGTGATTTGAAAATGAAGCAACAACCATCTCCCACCGGGCTCGTGATGCGCAAGGTTTAATGGGAGAAACTGCAGATCTCCTGGAATGGCCATTCCAAAACAATTATTTCCCTCTCATTAACTCATTCCTTCGTTGATTTGGATGACAGTTTGGACTCACTGTGATGCAGAAAAACAATCTCTTTTCAATTTCAGCTTTCCAGCAAACACAGCAAGGGTTTAAGACAAATCTGAACACTAAAAAAAATCAGCCCAGCCACTCTGCTGGGAATCACTATGCATATTTGCACTAATTAAACCGTGTCTTCTTCTTTTGTAATAATACAAAAGAATTAAGATGTGCTTCAAACACCTGAATCAAACGTCTCTACCAGGACTCTGCAGATGTTTCCTGCATGCTGAGGCGGTCCTTCTGCGTTTGTATTATAGCGAGATCTAATCCGTCTTTAATGAATTATTTTGAAAATCTGGATGCTGTGCTCCGTTTCCTGGTGGTGCGGGATGATTCATGCATATTGACTCCAGCCGTGCTCCGGCATCCGGCAAAAATAGCCTCTGGTCGATTTAGATGGCCGTCTGAACACGGCAGCACTTGTGCTCTGACATCTGATGACAGCCTACTCTCTTCTCCTGACTCTGCTGCGTCTCTCTGTTATAGTGACTGAAATATATCTAAAAGAACATCAGATTCTTCACCGCTGTCTGTGTTGGTGGCCATTGTAGCAGCAGTCAATCTATGTGCTGGGGTTCCCCTTCTATGTCATAAAAGAGCGCAAAGGAGTAGTCTGGAAATGCCTTTTTAGTGAAATTTATGTCCATATATCTCAACAGTTGTTCATTTCAGAGGCATAAATTAAATTTTTTAAATATTTTAAGAATGTTTCCTTTCCATAAATGTAATTGGATTTGTTATGAAAATTCGATGTCACAAGCACTTTAATCTAATTCACAGTAATTAATGTTGTGTACCCTGTTAGACTGAGTGTACAAATATATCAACAGGCTCTGTCACAAAGTACTAACTGTATACTTGTACAACTACAACTTTCCGTTTCTACTGCACCTGATGGAGCGATCTTCTTGTTGTTTTCAAGAGAAGGAAACGTGTGCTGCCTTCCATAAAGATCTTCCATGAAGGGCAACTGGACGTATAACAGGCACTGCAGGGGAAGATGCATAAAGCTGAAATCAGACATTTACGTGCACTGTATGAAAAGACACAAAACCACTTTTTCCTCACTTTAAATCAAACTTAAATGTTTCTGTTTTGGGTCATTTAGGATACTTGGATAGCCCAGAAGATGACGGCATGGCCTTGTAAGCTTCTGATAATTAAGAATGGAGGCACAGTGAAAACTTGAGGAAACCTCAAAAATAAATCAGCTAGGATTCTAGAAAGAGAATTGTGAACCTTCACAATTCAGGTTCATCCTTTTATGCCATTTCCAGATGCCAGAAGGTGCCACAGCCGTCTGTTTAGACCGTTATCTGCAAGTAGAAACATCATGGGGATGTCCAGCCCTCATTCTGTACAGGAAACAAGACGGGTTCTGTGTCCCAGAGATGAATGTGTTTTTCTGTGAAATGTGCAAGACCTTGTGAAGGCAGACCACAGGTTTGCAAATGCACTCAGGAACAAAAACCTTTATTGTTTTCAACATGTCCTATACTCGGATCAGATTAAATAAAGCGTTTGGCCATAACCATCAGTGACGCTTGCAAACCCCAAGACGCCATCCTAACTATGACTTCCAAATTATTTACAAAAAAAAAAGGTGTTGTTTGTGAGCAAAGGTGGCCTACGTTACATCAGGTCTGACACCCAAAACACTTGATTCAAATCAATTCAATTCAGTTTGATCCAAGTCATACAGTTTAAAATGCAATTATACCAAAAAAATATAAACTTCTAAGTAAAAAACATATTAGACTAAGCAAATAGAAATGAATTGGGTAATCCCAACTGGTCTAAAACAGGAATTGGTTAGACTGATTTAAAGAGAAACTGTGAGAGAAAAAGATTGTTTGTCTTTTTATACAGTCTATGTCAGGATCTGGTTGTAACAGCATATGAGGAGAGCTGTTAGCTGTGAATTTAGTAAGAATAAACTCAAAAAAAATCAACAGTATTTTAGTCTATGACCTGACCTCATACTCAGGCTTGATACACGGGAACGCAGCTCCCACTTGAGGATTGCTGCGCCGGTCGTAGGCGTACCGTACAATAGCAACCATGTTGAGTTCATCCAGACCACGGATCAGAGCCGACATGGCCACGCCTGCATGCTGCTCAGACAATAAAAACAAAACAGATCCGTTTCAACATGCAGCCATAAAAAATAAAAAAAATAAAAAACCGGCTCAGTACATCCCTACCTCATCATCTCGCGCAGCAAATATCTTGACAATCTGTGTTCCCATGAACTGGTGGCGAAGAACCTACAGATGAAGAATAAATATATTACACTTCAGCTGTCAAGTTCAGTCGCGGACCTGATTAAAAATAAGATAAAGTACCAGGTTCTTTTTAGTGAATCCCAGAACAGCAAAGCACTTCCCGTCATGCTTGTATTTCATCTGGTCCTGATCCACTTTGGAGAAAGGAACAATGTCACTTCCATAACGGAAACCTGTAAACACAAACATAGGTGGGCTTGAATTTAATTATGGAAGTCTGTCCAATTTTAAGACAAAGAAAGAAGAACGTCTTAGATTGTCCTCACCTTGAATAATATCTTCCTTCTGCACCTCTGTCTCGTTGTCGTCTTCCAGGCAGTAAACAGTCTCTCTCTTCACGTCATCTTTCTTGTTGGTTTGAGCGTCGACTGTGATCCACATTTTCTTCAGTTTCTCCTCAGTTACCTGGTGTACAAACGCCACATTTATCAGTGAGGTTTATGTGACGAATATTAAGAAGGAATCACAGATACATAAAATGTTACACTTCTTTAAATAGGCTGACTGAAACAAACAAGGGTAACTGCAAAATCAGTAATAGTTCTTCCACATTTTTACATTTTGATTCAATAAAACCATAAACCTCAATGTATTTAATGGGGGTTTTATGTCTGTGTCCCATGTCTACTGTAAAAATGAAAGGAAATTTGTTTGAAAAATGTTTTTTTATTTTTATTTTTACATGTTTTTTAAACCTCTTTTACACGTAAAAATCGGAAAAATATGTTGTCCTTCTGTGCTCTGTCCCTCCGAGTCAACAAGGAAACTATGTACACCCAACATTTGGCACAATAACTGCAGCAAGTCTTTCAGGGTGTGTCTCTACCAGCTCTGTACATCTAAAGACCCAAATCTTAGCTATTTATTCTTTGCAAAATAGCTCAAGATCAGTCAGGTTGGATGTAGGGCGCCTGTGAACATATGTTTTTTAATTCACACCGATTCTACTTCAGATTTAGGTCAGGACTTTGGTTAGGCTGTTATAACACATTAATGGGACTTGATCTAACCATTCCACCGTAACTCTGGCTATATGTTAAGGCTGGTGCTTTAGTCTGCTCAAGTCTTTGCAGCCTCTTTCTTCTAACTATGACCAGCTCCGCTGAACATGCTGAAGAACACCATGCTCAAAGCATGATGCTGCCACCATGGAGATGGTGTGTTCAGGGTGATGTGCAGTGTTTGCCACCACACTGTGTTTTTTAGGCCACAAAGTTCAGTTTGGTTCCCAGAGCTCTTCTTCCACATGTTTGCTGGTTTGCAGTTTGTCAAAAATCCAATCATTGGAGTGCACACCACAGATTTTTATTTGTAAAAAAACAAAAAAAAAACAAAAAAAAACACAAATGCACCACTTTGTGCTCGTCTATCACATAAAATCCCCTGAAATTTAATTGAATTTTATGACTGCATAGAGAAAAAATATGAAAAAGTAAAAAAGGTATGAAGATTTTCACAGTGTACTGTAAATATGGAACATTTGAACATTAAGTTGTGTAATATTTACATAAATTGTAGTGAAATTCTCTTTGTGGTGAACCTACTGCTTTGTAGCCAACAATACGGATGGACAGAGAGCTGCCGATGGTGAGCTGACAGGGCCAGGCCATGGGTCTCCTCTCAATGCGTTTAAACATGCACAGCTGCTCCACAGCATTCCTGCAACAGAATCAAAGCAAGGATCATTTACTCCTAAATGCAGACAGAAGGGTGAGATTCAGTGGTGAAAATATTTACAGGGACCAAACCTAAATGAGACATGAGAAGGAATGTTTGATTTGGGAAAAAAACAAAAACTTTAAAACTCTTTAACCTGAATGTGTAAATTTCATCCAGACCATCCTCCTCATCCAGACTCAGCATGATGTGTTTAACCATTTCCAGGCCACTAAGCTGTTCCCTAGAGAGACCTTTGCCCCTACCGGGGTCACCAGAACCTGTTCTTTCTCCATCTCCTTCAACCTCTTCCTTATCCTCCACTGGGAAAGGCAAACTGGAAATCAATAAGTTGGTAAAGGCAAAAAAAGATAAAGTCAGCATGCAATAGAAGAATAGATTTTAAGAAAATTATCTTAATGTTTCCACAAGTAAAGAAAAAGCTGTTTTCCTTAGTGATATGAAAAGTTGTTATGTATTACAAGAACTGCAGGGTGATTCCAGCTTGTTTCAAGTTCTCAATAATAACATCCAGATTGTCTGAACTGGCTTCAGTGCTCAGGTCAGTCAGGAAGACGATGTTGAGGCGATCGCACTTCTTCCCTCTTTAAAAAAAGGGACAATCAGATAGTCTTTTTGACACAGGGACAAATGGAATAGAAAAAAAACGTTTTGTCAGTTTTTGACTCTTCTATTTTTGAAGTGAGATACACATCGATTCTTACTGGGTTTCTGTCCGAAGAAGATCCATGCAGACTACCAGAGCATCCAGCCCTGTTAAACATGAGTTAAGGAGCTCATAAAGGAACAAACAGACGAGAAGCTGATCACCTCCATGCCATTCTGTAGTTATGCAGTATGGGAAAGATCAAGTCACAACATCTTATTTGGAGTTAATTCTGGGTTTTGACTAGGCCATTTAAAGAACTACATTTTGTTTATTGTGTGGACTTGCTACTGTGCTTTACATCATGATCTTGCTGCATAACCTAGGTGTATTTAAGCTTAAGTCATGATCCGACAGCCAGTCATTCTCCATCAGGATTTTATGGCAGGTCACCTAGAAAATGAAGCAGAGAAGTAGACCCTCAGCATCACATTACCGCCACGTTTGACTGTGAGTATGATGGCCCATTTCTGAAATTCTGTGTTAGTTTTACATCTGATGTACCAGGACACACACTTTCCAAAGTTTCACTTTTGTCCCAACAGCCAACAGAATATTTTCCCAAAAGTCCTGGGAATCATCAAGATGTTTTTTATGATAGATGTTATGACGGGCTTTTGGGTTCTTTTTGGTCAGCAGAGGTTTTGGCACTGGAATTCTCCCATGGATGACGTTTTTGCCCAGTCTCTTTCTTATCGTTGAATCATGACCTCTGAGGCAAGTGAGGCCTACAGGGCTTTGAAATGTTGTTCTTTGTTCTTCTGTGACCCGGATGAATTGTCGATGCCCTCTTGGAGCAGTAATTTCGGCAGAATATCAATGACTTTCTGTCTCATCTGTTGTTGAATCTCTTTAGATGGAGGCATGACGTGTTGCTTTTTGAAATCTTTTAGCCTACTTCATGCCACCAGACAGGTTCTATTAAAGTTATTTCTTTATTCTTTAGGTTTGAGAGTTATCAGCTCTTTACATAAGGCCAGGTTGGTTTAGATAAAAAATTAAACATTTAGAAACGTTATTTCGTATCCATATTACCTTATTTACATATTAAAATCAATAAAATGATCTGAAACATGCAATTTGCAGTGAAACTAGTTTTACACAGAACTTTAACCTTCTAAAAAACAAAATTTGGGTTTTTTATTAACTATAGGCCAAACAAAATGAACAAAAATATTTAAATTATTCAGATCCATCTGTAAACATGAATAAATTTAGTTTTAAGGTGTGAACAGAAATTAGTACTAGATCCTGCTACGAGGGAACTTGCACAGTTGTGCTGATAATCGTAACAAAGGATACAGTCAGCCTGCTGATTCTCAGGGTGGATCTGATGTTCAATCTCCTCCAGCAGCTCAAAGTCTGGCACCATAAGATGACGATGCACTGTGATGTTCTGGTATTGCCCATTCTGGTCAAGAGGGTTTTTGGTAGAATCCGTGCCAAACAGAACCAAAGCCAGTTCATCCTTAGTCTCTGCAAAAACCTGACAGAAAAAGAAAGCATAAAGATAAGAGGCTAATTTTGAGGATGTTACCTGAGCGGGTTGTGGTTTCCTCAGTGACTGTGCTGTTGTACCTGGCGCTGGACAAACTTCTGGATGACCTTTTTGGCCAGTGCAAAGGGAGGTTCTTCACCTGGGGCAGAGTTGGACATGGAGAAGCCCACATCCATGCAGAGAACCAGGGCTGACTGCAGAGCAAACACCGCTGGGGTTATTAAACAGGTTTCTCAGACTTGTTTAAACATTTTTTTTGTTTTTTTACAATAGTCTAAATAGTTACATATTCTTTCTGTCACTAAACCTGCAACTCATCTCACTAAGTTATGCTTAAACCCCAGCTGAGCCAGCACTGTGTTTGTCTTACTCACATATTTAAGTATGAACCTGTTGTGCAGGTTTCTTTTAATGCGTTAAAACTAGATATTTTCGTGTTGTAAAATCACAGCCTCACCATCAGAAAAATTAGCTGAGACTGAGGCTAGAGGCGTGACCAAAAACCGGCCGCGACATGTCTCAACATAAACAGACTAACCTGGACGAAAACAAGCAGCTTGAAACGATTTCAAACAGCGAAAACCAAAAAAAAACGTGTCTTCTGAATATTATGCACCGAATGTTATCAGTAATTAACTCCAGCCTGGGTAAAATTAAAGCACATTAAAAAAGAAAAAATAACTTACTTTTCCTCCTGCCATCCTGTTCGTTTTCCCTCTCAACCGGGTTGTGTCACTGTGTTATTACTCCGGAAAGAAACAACAACTGGCTGTTCAGAGTGGACCCGTCCACCGCGTAGATTTCTCTTTTAAAGCTTCCCATGTATTCATCATGGGTTTTGGACAGGAACATATCATTTATATGTTTAACGGAACGGTTACAGGTCAGTGTAATTTTGTTAAAGATGTTTTAGGGTGCAGGTGAACTCGTATTTTATTTTTTAAATAAAATCAGATGTAGGTCAAACGCCCTCTTGCGTTTTATGTGGCTCCCTACATCAGATAATGTGGCTCTGCTCGCTCTCCCGTAAAACATAAAATCATATTATAAGTATGCATCAAATCATCTAGTTTTTGTAAAAACAAATCAACTTTAAGCTGAATTGAATTCGAACAAAAGGTTTTATTATTCAACTAATTGGATCTCTAAAAATTTGAGAATTAGAAATTATTCTTATTGTATACGTTCAGGTTTTTCTCCAAGTCTTGCAGACATTAATATTAGGGTGGCTTTTTCAAGTTAATTTATTACCAAACAAGTTCTGTCTGTCAACAGCCCCAAAGTGTGGACCAGTTGTTAGTTAGCACCAGGGTGAGGTAGAGTAGCCAAATAGTGTACTCAAGTGTAGTATTACTTCAACATAGTTCTATTCAAGTAAAACGTCATCCAAAAAACTTACTCAAGTAGAATTTCAAAAACATTTGGTAATAATGCTACTCAAGTACCTCATCATAACATCTGATTTGATATTTTAAAAATTACATAATCAGACAGACAAATAATTTATATGCAAATTCTTGTATTTTAAGGACTAAAATAGAAAAATATATATGTACAAATAAAAAACATGATTACAAAATAAAAAAAAATTCAACATAAAACTTTTGAAGCCATTGCTTACAGTAGTTATACATGTTAGAAGAGGGCAAAGTGGTTTCAGTGACAATATATACTGCGAATTGTATATTGAATTGACCTCCAAATGGCTAAGCAGATATAAAACAACATTAAAACAGTGAAGATGGTGGACAAACACAAAATCTTTCTTTAACATAAACTGTCGTGAGTGTGTGAGTGTATCTGGTGCATTTTGGGATTAAAACATGCTTGTTCTTTAATCAGTGAAGTAACTAGAGGTAGTAAGAGTAGCCAGAAATTGTATTCAAGTAGGAGTTGTAATATCTCAAAATAATATTACTCAAGTAAAAGGGAAAGGTACAGGGCAGGATAACTACTTCTAAAAATATATTTTTTATAAAAGGTAATGTAACTGAGGCTGTAACTAGTTACTACCCAGCTCTGGTTAGCACTGGTGCCTTGCAACAAGAAGGTCTGGGGTTGACATCCCAGCTGGGCACCTAATTGCATCCCTCGGTTCAACTTCTATTGCTTATCTGGATCAGAGAATTTGGGGGTAACATCTTTTCAGTCATTTCTACCACTTCATTGAGAGCAACCTCGAGGCATTTCTGTGTCAGTCGATAGATATAGTCACTCTAGCAAGTCCAGGGTCTAACCAGAGACTTCCTCCCATGTTGGAAATGTTCAGAACATCTTCCTTGGAAATGATCCAGACCACGCAGTCCAATTCAGTATGTTGGAATTTATACAACTAGTGTAACACTGTTGTGCTCATAATCTGATCTCAACATGCAGAGTCACATGTAATTTCTCTCTTTGTGAATGCATGCATCCATCCATGCATTAATCCTTGCAGGCTGGTGCCATTCCACAGCAGTCAATAGACTGGGCAGGTTGCCAGTTGATCACAGGGTAACAGAAATATACAGGATAAACAATCATGCACACAAACACTACCTCCTGAGGGCAATTTAGAGTGGCCAGTCAAACTAACATTAAACCAAACATCAACTGGGAAAAGGGAAGCTGCATCCTGCCTGGATTTGAACCCAAGACCTACATGCTGCCAGGCAGCCGAGCTAACACTACATGCATCCACAGAAAGTAAGATCTGGTCATAACTTGTTATTTTTCACCAAGAGTAGGGGTATCGATTATGAAAATATCCCACAACTGAAGTGATGCAACTCTTTATTTCATTTTTTATTCTTTGTTTTCCATTGTGGGGTTTTACAAAAGGTAATGATTCAGTCCCCAACCACATAAAAGTTTTTCCTTGTAAACATGAAGATCATACTCAGAAAGGGGAGGCCATACAGTTAAATATTCCTAAACAAACACCAACAATTGACTCACCAAGCATTTAAATCATCTGATTCATCTAAACCAATATCCACTGAATTAGTTTATGCCAAAGTGCTGGAGTACAAAACACATACAGTAGTTTGAACAACTTGTGAAAGGATAACAGAAATAAATGCAGGAAAAGAAGAGAGGGTTTATAAAATAAGAACATGTGGGAATTTGACAAGATTTCTCAACTGACAGCTACACCTGTTTTAATGAAAACAACACAATAAGTTTCAGGTTCACATACAGTTCATTTGAAGGAGCTTAGGCTGAGTAAAAACGTGACTTAAAAATAAAATAAAAAGTAGTGAAGCACCAAATCGGCTAATTTTCCTTGATTGGCTCTATTCAGTGATTGACAGATCAAATACTGAAAATTCTGGTTTTGTTTCTTCTTTAGTCAATGCATCAGACCTGAAATCTCCCTTATTTTCCAACTTTTAATGCATCAACTAATCACATAATGCACTTTGAGAGTTGTAAAAAACAAATAAATGCATGTTTAAGAGGGAATAATCATGTAACCTCTTTATTTTCTTTTGGATTCAAAACTACTCCCTCTATCAGCACTTTATTGTCTTTTTGGATGAATGCTTGTCACATTTAATTGTTGAATTTAAACAGTGTTTACACAAATTAGTTTGTATGAGTTTTATTCAATAGAAAGAAAACAGAGACCTCAAGAAAAGCGGTACTGGCCAGTAAAATCCTGATTGGTGCATCTCTATTAAAAACCTTGGAACTTTTCCCGACTATTGCTACATGCAGTCATGTTCTTGGATATTCACTAGAATGGACCATGTTTTACTGTGTTTAAAATATTTTCAGCAACTCCAGACATCCTCCTGATCTGTATTAAACGTTCAGCAGAATTAAATATTCACCATTATTCGCCAATTTCTAACAATTCAAAACTTGACATCATATTCAACGGACCACAGTTCATCATTTAATACCAATTATTACATTAGCAAACCAGAATTTTGTCTTAATGCAAAATTACACAGGTTAACCTTGAGCCGACTTATGCATAGGAGTGTTTATAGAACATTAATCTGCAACAAAACCATGCAAGTTGGTTGAATATAGAAAGCTATGATACTAAAAAGGACATGGAAAGTTTGAATTTTAGTAGACCAGCAACACACGGTTTCTGCTTTTTGTTTTTTTATACTGACTGAGAAAATACAAAAACACAGTATCAAGTAATAGATAACCAGTGATGAAAAAATGCTGCTTCAAAAGTCAAAATAGTGTTTTAGTTGATAATGGGTTAATAGTGTCCTTCCCACTTGAACAGGTCATGCAAAACTTCCAAAGCGAGAGGCTTTGGCTCCAACATCCAAGTGATTACAACAGCTTAACAAACAAATAAGTGCTGCTTTCTGATGCCATTGCACAGCGAAAAAAAATGTTCATTACAGATATTTACAGATAAAGTGAAACTTGGTTAAGATGTTACTGGATCTCCAGCATGGCTTTCTGAGCCAATTCCAACGTGTAGTAAAAGGTCTCTGAGATCTGTGTAGTAATCCCTGGTAGCTGTTAGGTGGCATATGTAGAGAACCTGTAAACATAAAAACTGACCCTTGATACCCGAATATGCTCATAGTTTAATGACAGTTTGTAAAAATAATTCAGCACCTAAACAGCTTAGGCAGTGCATACTGAGTTATACCTTGCAGGAATCTTTTGTTAAATAGATTTTAAACATTTTCACATGCTTGATTATAAGGAAAATTTTCTTATTGTTTGGTCATACTTTAGTTTAAAATTCTTAGTTACAAATATCCTTTTTAGGTGCTTGTCTTGAAACTGAAATGAAAAGTTAGAAGCACATGAAAGCACATGAGCATCAGACGCCAACAGAAATACAATACCTCTAAAAAGTATCCAAACCCCTTGCACCTTTTTCACATTTTGTCAAAAAAAAACATACGCATTAATGTATTTTACTGGGACATGATACATGGTTTGCAGTTAAAAATCTGAAAGTGTGGCATGCATTTTTATTCCTCCCTATTTACTCAGATACCCATGAATAAAATTGTAATCCAGCGGATTTATAATAAGAAACAGAGTCTATCTGTTCTGTTTGTTAGAGAACAGTAAACAAACAGCATGAAGGCCAAGGAACACAACAGACTGGTCGGTGGTAAAGTTGTAGAGAAGTTCATTACTCAAAAATCGAAAGAGTATAGTAAAGCTGCAAACCTGCCATGACATGGCTGTCCACCGAAACCGTTAGACCAGGCATGGAGAGCAATAATCAGAGAAGCAGCCAAGGGGCCCATAATAACTCTGGTGGAGCTGCAGAGATCCACTGCTCAGGTGGGAAAATCTGTTAACAGGACAAGATTACAAATCTGACTTTTATAAAGGGGTGATGACAAAAAACCAGAGTTCAAAGAAAGCCATATGTAGGCAGGGTTGCAAAATTAATGTGCATGGATGAACTCCATCTAATCTGACTACGCTTGATTTATTTTGTAAAGGAGAATGGACAAAAAATGTCAGTCTCTAGATGTGTAAAACTTAAGACATACCACAAATGGTCTGCAGCGTTAAGTGCAACAAAAGGTGGTCTTTATGTTTGTTAATCACAAAAAACACCAATAAAATACATTGTAGTTCATGGTTTTAACCTGACAAAATTGAAAAAGGCCTATGAATACTGTAGCAAGGCACTGTATTTGCCATGACATCAGCATCTGCTCCTTCAAACTGATGATGTCTGGGCAAGTTCACTGGGCGCCTTGCTCTGCAGAGTCCCAGAAATCGTGTCGGAGTCGAGCAGCTCCACGATGCTGTAAGGTGAGCAGTCCTCCAGCCCCAACTTCCCACAGGCCCAGCCGCAAAAGCCTTTCTCCAGGTCCCGCACTGCCTGCCACCACTCGCTGAAGGCCCAGGACACCTGCACCACAGCTGAGTACAGAGCCAGAGACAGCGCCAATGGCATGATAAGAACAGGGTAAAAGATGATGAGAAAGGGACAAATGGTAATCTTGTGCCAGAACGTCCGCTCCTCGTTGTACACTAGGAAGACATTGTACCAGGTGAGCGTGCCGTAGTAGAAGGAGGTGATGAAGGAAAGGAGGAAAACCACAGGAGCACAGGAGATGCTCCACAGCACCACGTGGGGTCCCTGGCAAACTCCTAAGGAGCAGCTGCGTTTGGACCCTTCCCCTGCCTCGCACTCTGCATTGAGACGCTCCTTTGACTTGGCCAGATCCCTGAGTTCCCTCTCTGTCAAAGTGACGTGAATGTCCACCACCTGGCCCTTCTTCTTTCCCCGAGTGATGGTGCCGGTAAGTGTCACATACCGGCTGTCTGGAGGACGGTTCCAGCCCCCTCCTGTTCAGAGATAAAATTAGGAGAGAGATAAACAACAGCCCCTTTGACTGATATTTAAAGTACCACAGAATATCGAAACAAAGATATAAATGCTTAACTTGTATTTCAATTAAAAGTAAAACAAGTAATGCCATTAAAAACCCATTTCAGGCATTTTATAAAATTTAACATATCAAGAAAATTACACCTAGAGATCTGCGAAGTCTATTAACAGGGTTCCTACAAAAAGCAAGACTTTTTGGTTTTCCCCACTCATATATTTCCAGATTTGTCACCCAAAATTTGGACCACTGGCCACCAGAGGTCATCTAAGAACAAATAATTAATGTTAAATGTACCTATTAATCATTAATTAGTTATGTAATTATCTAAATGCAAGTATTTTTTAACAGATTTCAAATTAAAAGTAAAACAGAAAAACTAGTGCATGTTTCAGGCCTGGGCTAAATTGTAAAAGATAGGTTGTAGGGAGTACATGCAATGTAGTAAAACAAAAACTGCATATTTTTCAACTTAGCCAGGTTCACAATGTGTTTTACAACATGAGCAAAGAATGTCTCAAGAGGAAAAAATGGAAAAAGGCCTTTGCTTTTTTGAGGCATTTTCTATCCATCCACTCATCGTTTTCTGCGTATCTGGAAACAGGTCCAGTAGAAAGCCCAGAACTCTCCCCAGCTACACTCTCCAACTCATTCTTGGGAATCCCATGGCCAGTCCTAGGCCAAAAGGGAAATGTAGTCCCTCCAGCGAGATTCGGGTCTGCACTGAGACATTCTCCCACTGGGAGGTACCAGGTAACCAGCAGAATAAGGCTTAATGCTTTCAATGCTAATTCCTGCCTTCATAATCTGAATGAGCATTTTTTAAATTGATTTATTTATATGCATTTGTAAATCTAAAACTATAACGTTTTCCATCTTTTATTACATGACTGCACGGGAACTCTTGATTAGGCCAAAATATTTTTTTTACTTGGACATTAAAGCATTCTTTCTTTTCCTCTGGAAAGGAGACATGCAATTTCCTTTCATTGTATAGTTTTGACCTATAAAAAAGACAAATAATGACTTCTTACTTGTTAATTAGCTATTACAAATTTTCTGATAAAACGGCACTACAGGAAAGTTTCTGTTAGTCTCTGCGGGCTAAAAGTTCAGATAAGTGTTTATCAGCATGAACTTGCAATACCTCTTTGTATATAAAGCTTAAATTTCAACTGAATATTTTTCATGTATCTCTTTTCTTTTTATTGCACCAAGTAACCAAATCACAGTGCATATTGATATTCATATCGATAACTAAGATATGTACATGCAGTGGCAATTTTCACCAAACTACAGTCCATTGTTCTATATTTTGTCACAGAGTAACAACCTTGGTACACAGGTCTATAATAATAATAATAATTATTATTATTATAATAGCACTTGAGTAGGACTGCACAGTGGCGCAATTAGTAGCCCTGTTGCCTGGCAGCAAGAAGGTCCTGGAGGTCAAACCCTGGAGTTTGCATCCATAGGTTCTTTCTGGGTACCCTGGCTTCCTCCCACAGCAGCTCTTGGACTTTTGGGTTATTTGCCCACCCTGTCATTGTAGAGGAACAGCCTTGTCTTGGTAGATTTGTTGTGCCCTGTTTAAAGATGATGGATTGAACCTGTGAGATGCTCAAAGATCGGAAAATCGTTTTATAACCCAGATCTGTTTTAAATGTCTCTACAACTTTTTCTCTGACCTGTCTGCTGTCTCCATTGTTCTCCATGATGCTATTTGTTCCTAAATGTTCTCTAAAGAACCCATGAGGCCTTCACAGAACAGCTGTTTTTATACTGAGATTAAATTACACACAACTGAGTTATATCAGAGCAAAGGATGATGAAAATAAATGCCAGTCACACATTTTGGATTTCTAGTTGTAAAAAAAAAAAAAATGAAAACCATGCATCCTTTTCTTTTCACTTTAAATTATGCATTACTTTGTGTTGGTCTGTCGGATAAAATTCCAATAAAATGCAATAAGGTTTGTGGTTGTAACTAAAAAACTTTAAGGGATGTGAATACATTTTCAAAGCATTTTACAGTCAGAATAAGTTGCACATTGCTCTACAAGTTGGACACTACTTGACAACCCTCTCACCTTCTCCTGTTGGTGTTGCCAGGAACTGTGCTCCCTCCTCCGTGCTCCTTTCTCCTCCCTCCTCACCACTCTGCTCTCCTGGTGCTCTCTCCATTTCGGAGCGGTACACAATGATGGACTCGGGACGGGGCTCTTCTCTTCTCCTCCCTTTCCCCCCAAAGCCCCCCCTTTCCCCTCGTTCCCTGGCTAGCGACAATTGATCTTAAGGAGGGCCTCTGAGGGGCTTCACTTCGGTGGGCTCCTCTCCTTGGCCATCCTTTCCTTGAAACCAGTGAACTCTTAATGGTTGGCTATTTTTCTGATGTGTTATGTGTGGGTTGAAATCTATGCCCCACACACTGCATTTGTAAAAACTAAACGCAGATTACTGGAAGGTAATCCAAACACACAAACACACACACCACAAACAGAGAGGAAGTGAGCACAGTTAGGAAAAGCTTACTTGTTATTTAATCCTCAGCAGGCCTCCTCTGCTAAATTTTGCACAGATTTGTTTATCTTTTCTCTGTGTCCTGCTGCAGACTGTTTACGTCCAGGAAATGACACATCTCTCACCATCTGGATGAATAGGTAGAACAGCACCGGATGTAGCAAAAAAAACAAAGCAGGATAGCCTGGGTTTGTTCAGGTTAGAAAGAGGCTTTCTTTTGCATGACAGCCATGATTGTCGGAGCGCATCATCATCATCATCTTACCTCCTTACAGACACAAACATATTAATAAACAAGACCATAAACGAGGTGTTCTATAGGAATGCGCGGATTCTTATAGGGGTGGGTGAAATGGACAATGCAACCCTTCATACAGCTGATTCCCCTCCCATTTAAATCCCACCCATGTCCGCTCTTTTGTCTGCAGACAGCAGCTGGCGGATGTCTGCCGCTGTGTAGAAATACTTTCACCTAAATGCAGGCTCACCTTTAGGAGGATAGACGAGCAGGGGTAGAAAAGCTGGACCGTGTGAGAATAAACCAGCGGATAACGCTGACACAACGGAAGAACACAGAAAGCCAGCCTCCACTTCGAAAATGACGGTCAAGTCAGCCCGGTTTTGTTGTGCACACAAACGCAATAAATTACGGCTGTATGGCTTTCTAAAATCCTTCAAAATAAAAGTCATATTCTTTGCATATCTTGACTCGAGTTGATTAGTGTAATTCCTCCCAATCTATGATCTATAAAAAAATTTTTTGTTAATGCAGAGTTTTGTGTGGTCGTTTGTGTGTTCATTGTTTGAGAATGTCCATTTATTTTCCCTTAGTTACCATATTTATTAAAACAAAACTGTTTGTTTCCAGAGATTAGTCTCACATCAGGGTGACAGAAGAACACTTCCAGAAGTCACTCACCAAATTTCATCAAGATATGATGTGGAACTTCAAAATTAAAGCACTCCAAAATCTGACTTTTTCGATTTGTTTTTCCGTAACTAGCTGTGTTTATTGAAACAAAACTGTTTATTTCCCGGGACTACTCCCACTTCAGGATGACAGAGGAACCCTTTTAGATGTCCCTCACAAAATTTGTCCTGCATCTGATGTGGAAAAATCTGTGACTCGTTTCCTTTATTTTTCTGTTGGCCATGTTAACTCTGTTTCTGCATTCTGCTGAATAAAGAGTTTGATTTGCATTTTGTTTTGTTCTGCATCAGAGGATTGTCTTAGGCTTAGGCTGCTGGAGGACATAATGAACACTTTCACTCTCTCTGTAACATGCTCAAACTACTCTCCAATTTTGCATTACTTGCTTTTATTTCAGCTTTTAGTTTTATGTTCTCTCTCTTTTCTCTTCCAAGAAGCCACACCTGGCCTCACTATATCTACCTGTGGCACCTTCCTAGAGGGGGACATCGTCCAAGCTTCTGCTGCCAACAACTAAATGCTCACCTTCTACTGAGGATATTCTTAGCCCTATCTTTCAGTGTTTAACCCTATTTTTCTCCAAGACAAAGCTACTGACTGATCTTTTGCTGTGACTAACTCTATGTGCTCTCTTTCATACTCTAGACTTTAAAACTGGCTCAGAGTTTATCTGTTTTTTTTTTCTTCTTAGATGAAACCACTAAAGGAGCTACTTTCATTAACATTTACTTTTCCTTCCCATAGAAAGTACTCCTGGATCAGTGCTTCTGTGTTATTTTTGTGTCTCTGCTCTGTTCTCTCAAACCCCCAGTCGGTCGTGGCAGATGGCCGTTCACACTGAGCCTGGTTCTGCTGGAGGTTTCTTCCTGTTAAAAGGGAGTTTTTCCTCTCCACTGTAGCTACATGCATGCTCAGTATGAGGAATTGCTGCAAAGTCAACTCCAGTGACTGTCAACTGTCTCTACATGCTCATCCAGGAAGAGTGAATGCTACAAGTCACTGACTGGATGCAATCTGCTGGGTCTCCTTAGACAGAAAAACTTTTTAACCAATTTGAATAAATAACTGAATCGGACTGCACTGTTTGATAGTTAGGATTAATTGGAATGTATGTACCTGACTTGAAATCTGTATGATTCGATTGAACTGACTTTGTGAAATGCCTTGAGATGACATGTGTTGTGAATTGGCGCTATGAACTGAATTTAAATTATTTTTTTCTATTTAGGATTTTGATGAAGTGTTGGCTTCCTTCAGATGTAGGAGAACAAACCGCTCTTTACACCTCTTTATGCCCAAACAGAAGGAGCACTTTCCTCAGCATTCAGTGTAAATCCTTGATCAGCCTGCATCCAGAATCTCCATCTCACTTGGAGATGCACATGTTGCATGTCTGTTAGCAGCAGTAAATAGTCCATCCTGTTGTCCTAGGGATGAACTCTAGCAGGAAGAAGCATTGTATTGGAGACAGAAGCTCTGTTCCCCAGACAATATCTTCAAGCATGCTTCAGTCTCTGCCTCCTGACTTCTCCTGTCAGCTTGGTCAGCAAGCTTCCTCCTCAGCATTTGGCCATTAAGATTGGCCATTAAGATCTTTCATGAATTATAGAAGATTATCTGTATCTCCATTGTAAAGTGAAAACTGACATTTTGGCACATGGACCCAAAAAACTCTTTATTTCTGGAGCAACAGTGGCCGTTGCAAACTGTTGTGCTGCTCTTCTTGAAACCCACGTAAAAATCCAATAACATCTTTTATGACATATTTATTCTCTTTTACTATTTGTCTTACCTTTTTTGCACAATATAAAACACTGTAGTGCACCCTAGCCTGGGACATTGGAGGTTTTATTTCCGAGGAGACCCCTGGTGTTTCAGTCGACTAAACGTTTTTTCATATTTTCCCTGTTTTGGATGGATGAGAAGTTTGCCGTTTTTTTTTTTTTTTTTTTTTAAATGATCGCCGAAAATCGAGTCATCAGCACACCAGGAGGGCTTCTCTTTCTAAGTTAACCCAAATTGCACATTTTGTCCATAAAACTGCTGGTTTGATCTTCATAGACACTATATGCGCATATGTTTTCTTTTATTATTATTGTAAGGTGGTCATTTTTATCCCCTTTGTGTAGAATAGTGCTTGTTAGTTAGGTGAAGGTTATGAATCAGAAGAGCAAAGTGTATGAGGGCTGTTGATTTAATAAATATTCACGTAGAAGAGAAAGCGTTTGTGTTAATTTCATTCAAGTGTAATTTATCTGTCAAAATAAGGTTAAAGTTCCCCACCTTCGGTGAAGCGGTTGAATAAACAGTGACATTTAGTGGTTTTGGTTAATAATTATCAATTATTAATGATAAATAAGTAATTGTAATTATTAAGGGCTTTGAGCCCATAATCACAACACCAGAGGACAAGTAATGAATTTCTGGTTAAGAAATTATTTTTCTGAATTAGATTTTTAATTATAGTTTTTGATAAATATTAATTAATCAGTAATCATAATCCTTACAAGTAGTATAAGCTTGTATAACTGAGCTGAACATGGTGACTGAACACCTTAAAGTCAAATCATTTTGCCTTAAATTTCATGATATATAGAATATAATTTAAACCGCCATATCTCCTGGTATCCAGAACCTTTAGTGTTTTCTTTCATCTGTTGGTATTTCTAAAGAGATTTAAAGTCCTATGAAGATTCAGAAAATTACCCCTGATGTGGATGAAACCCCTGTTCTGTTTTGCAAAAAGCCTTAAAAAATTCTCAGTGTTAAGGAGGAAATGTGCCTTAGCTGAGCAGAAACTCCCTCAAGTGCTCTGCTGAGTGGCAGGAGATTATATTGTTTTTTATTTAGTTATTAATTATTTTATGTGCAGTATAACAATTTGTAAATCATCTGGTATTTTTAGTGTCTGCCTCCTGCAGTCAGGTCTTCCCAAAACTTGTCCTACTGTCTGAGAGGGAAAAAATCATGGTCCATATTCAACATTATGGTTTAAGCTGCTTACATGAAATAAGCTAACTGCCACAATTACAACCTGATGCAACATGATGATGTTACCATGATTTACCCAAGATTTCCATCTCTGTAAAATTACCAAAACTTTACACAGATGTTAAAGTTTATGCACAGTATTTTGTGTACAGTAAATGCAGTGTTCTCCTAGTTCATACTTATTAAGAACTAGTTTGGGGTTCAGTCCACACTGTTAAAACTGAATCAATGCATGTCCATTATGCATTGGTTTAGGTTCATCACCTAAACATTTTCAAAACAGCCCAAGTATGAATTAGTTCTGGTTCATCAATCTTTTTATGAAATAAATAATACACAGATCAGGAGATCATGTGTCTGTTAGCATATTAATGACGTCAACTTATTTACATCCTTTTTTTTTCCTATGTTCTCTTTGTTCACATAAACTGTATTTTCACATTCACAAATTTTCATGTTTTTGTTATAAGGCAAAATAAGTATGAAATAGTGGTAGAGGACTTGTCAATTAAGGGTTCCATTTTAATTGTGAGGCACTGTGAGGTTGGTTTACCTGTTTGATAATTTACAGATTTTATTTAAAAACGTCACCTGACAACATCTTCAGTCACATATTTTAAAGAAAACTATGCTTGATAATGTCACCTCTGTGATGTTAAGAGCGCAAAGTTAGAAGTGACTGCATTAAACAAATTTTTTTCTACATAACTCTGCTTTATCTACAAACTATCAGTCCCTGCCTGCAGCAGGCTCTGCACAGTAATGACAGACAATAGTTTAGACAGTTTAGAAGGTGTAGTGGAAAATTTTATTCTTGTTCTGTTGGTGTGCCCAAACGTAATTATACCCACTGCATGCGTGTAGTAAAAATTTCGATGAAGCTTTGCAGTTGCTGAACGAGTTTCTTTTCAGGAATAGTTTCACCCACTTTGTGAAGCAGAATACTCCAGTAAGGGGCCCATGCCCAGGCTTATCTAATTTCTAACGAATTCCTATTGCGCAACAAGAAAACAACACATCCTGTAAACAACTATGTTATAAATATGGGTGTTTGAGCTCTTCCAGACCAGCTTGATATTCTGTATCTTTTTGTTCTCACTTGCTGCAAGTTTCATTATACTTCTGAGTGTACTCACCCTTTGGTAATGTTCTTATTTAAAGATAATTTTATTTCAACAACAACATGGGTGCGAGCGTTCAGTTTATAATGTAAAATTTGAAGTGAAGAGTAAGGTGTTACAGTCAAGTTTAAAACAAGGAAAGAGACATACATTATCAAATGCAGGACTCCACAGAGACAGATATATATGTGTGCAGCAGCCTGACATAAACATGGACACAAATAGTCAAACAGGCATGAAATCACAGCAGTCACCAAGCTCTAACCTTTATGGGGGAAATGTCACAACTGTTAAATAAATAAGCCAAAGTTTTGTCTGAAGTTTAACAGTTTACATCTTTCTCCACTCCCAAATAATGAGAGCTGCCCTCAGTTCAAGCTAGTCATGTAAAAAACAGCATAATTACTCATTTTATTTGTGAAATTTTTGTCTACTCAAAAATAAACTGCAAATGCAATATTTATGATAAAACAAGGTATTATTTGTGGGTTCATTATGTAATATAAATCTGTTAATCAGTGTAGATCTAAAACGTGAATGTGTCTCATATGTTTGCATTACTAAAAGAAAGAGATAGTTTCCTAATTTTTTAAGGTTTTGCTTTAATTTCTTTTTTTAGTCTAAAAAAATGTTTGGTTTACATTCAGCAACAAGAATCGGACAATGTTGCATTTTTTTAGCCAAGTTTAATGAGTCGGTGTGTCCACGTCTGCTCTTCAGAAAAGGTCAGTGGCTGTTTGTAATCCTAGTAACAATGAAATTAAAATGAAAGCAAAAAACATTGTGAGTGAAAGATGAATACTTTGTGTTTTGCCTGTCCCTTGCCTGTCCCTTGCAGACCGACCGGTCTGACCTGGATCAGGTTTTAAACCAGATGCTCCCTACACCATCAGTGAATTACCGCAGTCTCTTACTTGTGGATGAACATGCTGTGCTTCTGCTTTGCACTGCAAAAAATCCATCCTGTTTTCCTAGGGACTAACACCAGTGGGACAGAGTTGCAATTTTGCAGTTTTCCTCTGACATCTACTAGAATAAACAGAGAAAATATATATTTAAGAATCCATCTTGTCAAATCTGCTACTGCTTTGTTCAGTGATCCTGGCTTTGGAAAATTGTTGTAATTTAAAACCATTATTCTTTTATCACCTGTCATCCATATTCACTCCTCCAATCTGCGGACTCAGAATTGTCTCCCCAGGGACAGTAACATATACAAACTTCTCTGATCTCTGATCTGCGTTGAGCGACTGAACATGACTGCATTGTTTAATAACTAGGATCAAATTGGAATATGTTGATTTTAAATCTGTCTGTGGGATTGTAATTGAACTGACTTTGAGAGATTTGTTGAGAACGAGTGTTATATGAATAAATCGAATTGAACTGAAACGGAGCTAAATATCATTCAACCATTGACCTTAAAATGCGCTCCAGGCACCTTGACAGTGGTTGTGGGTTTGATTCCATCATTCCCATTTATCCATCAGAGCACATGTCTTTAAAAACACTATCAAATAACTGTTGTTTGTTGGCATGTTTAGACTTTTCAGTTTTGATGCATTTAATTAACAGGAAGAAAATAAATATATTTTTTAAGGATTTTTTCCAGTAGATCATCAATTACAGCTGTTCTAGGGGAAATTGCTGATTTCAGTCACTCGTTCTAAAAGAAACATTATTTTTCTGCATCAGTCTATTCAGTTAGATCTGTGCTTCACTACACATGAAGTGCTCTTTGGTTTTCAAACAGTATTTTTCCACTCGTGGAGCTCAAACCTCAGCTGTGGAAAGGCGCAGACAGCAGCACAAACAGATGCTGGCATTTGTTTGTCTTGGACATCTGAACTCAGATCTGGGAATGACATCATACCTGAGTAGAGACACTTTTAGTGGCAAGTCATAAAAAAGTGTGATTTACTAATTTTGATCTGAATGAGCATGTTCTGAAAGGAACATGTTCACTAAAGTATAAGTCACTGGTTTAATGAGATACAAACTGTCACTTTACCAGTGTTTTACATGCACAGCAGCTATACTAAATCTGAGACCTCTGAGTCAGACCTCCACATTCAGGGAACCTTCAGTTTAATGTTTCCAGCACTGGAATTCTGACTTCTCAGAACAAACAGAACAAAAGAAAAAGGTTCCACACTCATGGGCCACTTTATTAAGTAGTGAATCAGCTCTGAAGGGAAACCAACCCAGTACTAGTAAGATGTATGAAATAAAGTGGCCAGAAAGTAGATTGAAATAAACCCTCTAACTACAGAGGTTTCCTCCTGGCTGTTGGAGTGTACCTGTCTGTACTCCAACACATCAGTAACTGGATGTAAATTTAATCTGCTTTTATCCTGTTATAGTTTAATTGCAGGTCTGTTAACTTGGCAGCGCAGATTGAAATGAGTTAATACAGGAGAGTGATGGAGAAAGCTATTATAGCCATAGGTTAGACAGAATTAAAGATTTTAATGTTTGGTTCTTTAAAATAATGTAATCTTATCACAATATTGTTTTTAACAAATTCAATATAATAAATATAAAATAATGCAAAAGAAGCTGAGTTTTGTCCTTGTGTCAAATGAAGAGCTGATGGTTTATATAAGCTCATGGCTGTAATTTCTAAAGCATCGGGAGCTTTTGTTTTTACAGCAGAGTTTTTTCCATCTGTCTGCTTCTTTAAAGGCTTTTCACTTGTTTGTACAAACTCATGCTCATGGAAGAGTTTGTTTAGAGAGAAAGGACAGACCACAGCTGAAATATAACCGGGCTCCTTCTGTTATTCTCATTTTTAGATGTTTTTGTCTTTGAATCTGAGGGACACAGAAAACAGAGAAATGTTTCTTGCGTCAAATTGAAAACTATTTCAAGAGGAACTCATGTTTCTGGTTGGAAGAATTCCAATTTATTTTATTTTTTTTCCATGCTAGCTGTTTTTTTTCCCTTGATAGCTCACCTAGTACCTGCTGCAGACATCATCTAAAAAATCCAGAATTAAATATAAATTATTTATCTTGTTTTGCTTTTGCTTGTTCCTGTGTTTTTTTTATATATATCGAAGGGATTTCATTTAATAGTTTATATGAGGCTAAACATGAGCATCATTATCACCTTTGCCCCCAGGTCTTCCTGCAGCTCATAACGGTGACTTGGGATCAGAGTAACATGGTAAAACATGGGTGGTAAACAGTAGTGATGACTGCTGTCTGAGGGGACTGTATGCAGCCTGGAGCCAAAGCCACCCAAAACTTAAAGCAGCGAAGAGGTAACATCTTTCAGTCCGATTTATTGATTAGTCCCAGACCAATCATTTACTTCAACTCTTTTGAATATATAATCCTCAGTTTTCCTCATCCAACTTGCAAAGCACTAAAACCACTTCTATTTGCTGTTTTGTACCGTCCACCAGGCCCTTACTCTCAATTTTTAGATCAGTTTTCAGACCTTTTATCTGATTTAGTGTTAAATACAGATAAAGTTATTATAGTGGGGGATTTTAACATTCATGTTGACTCTGAAAGTGATAGCTTAAATATAGCCTTTAATGGTATCTTAGACTCAATTGGCTTTACTCAAAACATTAACAAACCTACCCACGTTTGTCTTCATTCTCTGGACCTTGTGCTGACATATGGCATTGAGTGTAAAGACATAACAATATTTTCTCACAACCCTGTGCTGTCTGACCATTTTTTAATAACCTTTGAGTTTAATTTAACAGAGTACTCCACACCTGAAAGAAAATTTCATTATAGTAGATCATTATCAGACAATGCTGTAACAACCTTTAAAGAATCTGTTCCACTTTTAATTTTCTCATTATCACAGAAAAACAGAGTGGAGGGCAATAATTTTGTTTCTTCCCCTTCACAAATTGATTCTCTTGTTCAGAGTGTTACTTCATCGTTGCGTGGTGCATTAGACAATGTAGCCCCCTTGAAAAAGAAGGAAATTATTCATAGGAGGCTAGCTCCCTGGTTTAATTCAGAGCTGCGTACTTTAAAGCACAATGTTAGAAAATTGGAGCGAAAATGGCGCTCTACACACCTAGAGGATTCCTACTTAATCTGGAAAAGTAGCCTACTGTTGTATAAAAAGACACTTCACCAAGCTAGAACAGCTTATTTCTCATCCTTAATAGAAGAGAACAAGAATAATCCTAGGTTTCTCTTTAGTACAGTCGCTAAACTTACTGAGTCATAGCTCTGTTGAGCCACCCATTCCCTTAGCTCTTAGCAGTCATGACTTTATGGGATTCTTCCAAAATAAAATTGATTCTATTAAGAAGAAAATCTTTGACATACTCCCAAAGATTATTACTTCATCCTCAGCAAGTGAGACAACATTGGAAATAACTGTATAACCTGATCTGTGCTTAGACTGCTTTGATCCTGTGGAGCTTCCTGAGTTATCAGAAATATTAGCTTCATCTAAACCTTCAACTTGTATGTTAGACCCAATCCCAACCAAATTATTTAAGGAAGTGTTCCCTCTGATTACCAGCCCCATTTTAGATATGATTATTTTATCTTTAGTAAATGGGTATGTACCACAAGCTTTTAAGGTAGCTGTAATTAAACCTTTGCTTAAGAAACCTTCGCTTGATCGAGATGACTTAATAAATTACAGACCTATATCCAATTTTCCATTCTTATCTAAAATTCTTGAGAAAATAGTTGCTAATCAAATGTGTGAGCATTTACACAGCAATGACCTGTTTGAAGAGTTTCAGTCAGGCTTCAGAGCTCATCATAGCACTGAAACAGCTCTGCTGAAAGTCACTAATGATATTCTTATTGCCTCAGATAATGGACTTGTGTCTGTACTGGTTCTGTTAGATCTCAGTGCTGCATTTGATACAGTCGATCATAATATTCTCTTAGAAAGGCTGGAATATGCTGTAGGGATCAGGGAACAGCGTTAGGCTGGTTTAAATCTTATTTGTCTGACAGATTCCAGTTTGTTCATGTAAATGATAAATCATCTTTAAACTCCAGGGTTAATTGTGGAGTACCACAGGGTTCAGTACTTGGGCCAATTCTCTTTACTATATATATATGCTTCCAATAGGTCAAATTATCAGGCAGCATAGAATAAATGTTTACTGTTACACTGATGACACTCAGCTTTACTTATCCATAAATCCTGATGAGCCCAACCAGTTAGATAGACTACAAGCATGTCTTGAAGACATAAAAACTTGGATGACTTTAAACTTTCTGCTTCTAAATTCCGACAAGACAGAAGTTGTCGTCTTTGGACCAGAGTCTTTAAAAAAGAAACTCCTTAGTCAATCATTTAACCTGGATGACATTAAATTGACCTCCGATTATAAACTAAAAAACCTTGGTGTTATTTTTGACCAAGACATGTCATTTAAATCCCATATTAAACAGGTTTCTAGGATTTCCTTTTTTCATCTCCGGAACATTGCCAAAATTAGAAATATCCTGTCCAGGATTGATGCTGAAAAACTAGTCCATGCATTTGTTACTTCAAGGCTGGACTATTGTAATTCTTTACTATCAGGATGTCCACAAAATGCAGTTAAAAGCCTTCAGCTGATTCAAAAAGCTGCAGCAAGAGTTCTGATGAAAATTAAAAAGAGAGATCATATTTCTCCTACTTTAGCTTCCCTTCATTGGCTCCCTGTTAAATCCAGAATAGAATTTTAAATTCTCCTCCTCACATATAAAGCCCTTAATGATCTAGCTCCATCATACATCAGAGATCTGATTGTTCCATACGTTCCTAACAGAGCACTTCGTTCTCAGACTGCAGGTTTACTGGTGGTTCCTAGAGTCTCTAGAAGTAGAATGGGAGGCAGATCCTTTAGTTATCAGGCTCCTCTCCTGTGGAACCAGCTCCCAGTTTTAGTCCGTGAGGCGGACACCCTGTCTACTTTTAAGGCTAGGCTTAAAGCTTTCCTTTTTGATAAAGCTTATAGTTAGAGTGGCTTAGGTTATCCTGAGCTATCTTCCTTATTTTAGCTCTGTCTTCTTCTCCCCTTGTTGGATGGAGTAAGGGGGAGTCAGGTTTAGCCTCAGTTATGGTTGAGGTGCAAACACACCCTCCATTTCTGCTACCTGTATGACCCCTTCTCTTTTCCAGTGGTTATAATCAGTCTGACAGAGAGAGGTATCCCAATCCTTGTGGTTTTTAGTATAACAATGACCATCAGTGGGACCCTTTGTGGGGTGCCTTGAAACGACATTGTTGAAAATAAGCACTGTTTAACTAAATAATCTGAACTGAAACTTTCTCTGTAGTTATGCTGCTATAGGGTTAGGCTGCTGGAGGACATAATGACCACTTTCACCCTCTTCGCTACATTCTCACACTACTCTCCAATTTTGCATTATTTGCTGTTATTTCAGCTTTTAACTTTGTTCTCTCTCTTTTCTCTTCCTAGAAGCTACACCTGGCCTGACTCTGTGTCTACCTGTGACACCTTTCTGGAGAGGGGCATCGTCCAAGCTTCTGCTGCCAACAACTAAATGCTCACCTTCTACTGATGATATTCTTAGCCCTGTCTTTCAGTGTTTAATCCTTTCTCTCTCCTAGACATGGCTACTGACTGAGCTTTTACTGTAACTAACTCTATGTGCTCTCTTCAGACTCTAAACTTAAAAACTGGCTTAGAGTTTATCTGTTCCTTCTTTCTAGGTGAAACGACTAAGGGAGCTACATCCATTAACATTTACCTTTTCCTTCCCATAGAAAGTACTCCTTCTACATTGAAGAGTCTATTCAGTAATTAAATTCAAAAAGTGAAACTCACATAGATTCATTCCAAACCGAGTGATAGATTCTGGCTTATAGCTAATAAAAAACCCAAAACGTAGTTTATCAGAAAATTTGAATATTGCACCAGAACAAAAAAAGTCTCTCAATGCAGAAATGAAGACTACTGACATGGAAGGGAAAGCTCCAACAGGTCATTACTAAAGGTGCTGGCTGTTCACAGAGTGCTGTGTCCAACAATATTAATGGAAAGTTGAGTGGAAGGAAAAAGTCACCAGTCAGTGTAACTTGCTACACAGCAATATAAGGAAAAAAATGAAAAAGTCAGATTTTGGTGGGCATTCATTTTGAAATTCTATATCAGCTCTTGATAGATTTGCTGAGTGACATCTGGAAGTGTTCTGATGTGAGACTGGTCTCTGAAAAAAAGACATTTTGTTTTACTAATTATGGAAACTTAGGGAAAATAAATGGACATTATCAAACAATTAACATGCAAAAGGCTAAACAAAACAGTGACAAAAAAAGTATGATGTATCTATTTACTGGCAGACATTAAAAATGTTTTTATAACATATAGCAGCAGGAATGACATCAGCCAACTCGAATCAATAGATGTCAAACTTGTTGATTTTATTTTGAAATATCTTAGCAAGAGTTACTACCGTAATTCACCGTGTTTGCGCGCAAAACAAAGCTGGGCCAACTTGACCGTCAATGTCGAAGTGGAGGCTGGCTTGACAACAGTACGCAAAAACACCCAAGTGCTGTGTTTCCGAGCATGCAGATGCGCTACGCAGAAGGGCTTCTAGAATAGCACTAATCCCACCCCTCCGCATAAAACCTAGAAATCCGACCAACCGCACACCTGCTCCAACCACAGCGCCAACGATCCTCAGTATCTGGAGAAAAATACAGAAATTAGCAGCAAAATTTGGATATCAAATGTATTTACTTTGGAAGCGTTCAGCGAGATGAAAGGGGAAAAAAAGTCTAATACATCATAAGATTTAAGTTGTCTTATTTATTTAATTCTTTCATATTTAGAAGACTCCACAACAACATTCTGAGATTGAAAATTATAATTTAAAAAAACATGAATCTGAGTTACATTGTCACAATTATGAGATTTAAACAAAACATACCAAAGTTTAAAAGTCCAAGTTATGAGATAAAAATAAGTCATGATTATGAGTTTACAGCCAGGGTGTAAAAAATGGTAAAAGGGAACAAAACGGCGTGCCTTTAAAATGGCAGGGATTTACATTAAATATTTTGTACGTATCAGTTGTTTTTGGCGTGCTCTTGGTTTTTCACTTTTTGCTGCATTTGTTCTTAATGGGTAATTATATATTAAATTTTACAAATTTATTTTACTGTCAGTGTATGATTTATGATTTAATATCGCTCCTATAAGACATCAAGACTCAAAATAATGACTTTTTAATTTCATAATCAAGACTTTTTACATCATAATTTTAATCTTTGGATCTGTTATGACTTTATTTGCCATATTTATGACGCTGTACCTTGCACTTGTTACTTGAAAGCAGTAAATTATTTATAAAACTGTATTATACTAACTCAATATTATGATTTGTTCTCAGAATTATGTCTTTAAAAGCATTATGAACTTGTATATAGTTAGGTAACTCTTTCTTACTAATTATTAAGATTTAGTTACTTTGTACCTCTTATTTAGTTAATCTAAACTATTTCAACAGAATTGTTTATGTTGACCATGCCTATATATTACGTTTTTTTCTTTCACTAAAGGTGAATGAATAAGCTAATGGCATTCCAAAATATAGCACTTGAACTACTGCGTTTAGAAAGTGGTATCTGAAGGTTGCTATGGTTACCACACCACGGTCACAGATTCTGAGGATCACCAACATTATTAGAACACCTCTAACGTCGTTTTGCTTTAGCGAACTTTAGGGTCTGTTGAAACTTTCTAAACTAAACCTAGATTTGAACGTTAACCTGTTTTCTTCCATGTACCAGGTACCTTAATAAAAACCGCAGGGTCACTTTTTAGCTCGAAAGTACCTTTTTCCTCAATTATAATTCAATATCTTAACTCTTAGCGCCGATAGCTACTTCAACCACCTAACATGAATGAGCAGCATTCACTCGATAATATGGACAGCCTTCTTTTTCAGTTTGGTAAGTTTAGTTTCTTTTACGACTTTTTCCTATTTAAATACCATCTGTTAGGCTTTGAACTGTTTTGTGTCGCCCTTTTGCTATTCAGGAGTAAGCTAACCAGTTTGCTGCTGACATCTTAAGAAACTTTTCACAATTTTGGACAAATATTTTTACAAATAAAAAGTAATAGAATAATTTCACTCGTTTTTAGCTGTTAAAACTCGACAACTTTCTCAAAAGAAGAATGAAATCCAGCAACAAATTAAAGGTATGTCTGGCTAAATCTCTTAATCTTCTGTTAGAGTTTATGTCTGTGTTTTTATTTATTTATTTAACTATTTTCTTATTCTTTTTTTAGTTCTGTAATTTTTAAACTGCATTGTAGATGTTTGAAAAAAACTATTAAAAATGTATTTGTTCTTCGTATTGATTTCTTTTGAATGATTAAAATTATTATCTTTTTTTCACCTCATCATGTGTACAAAGGCTCCTGAGTTTGGTCTGTAAATAGACCCAAATGTGTGAAAAAAGCCTCAGTTGTTCCAAAGAGGATCAAGATAACCGCTTTAAGTTAGACATTAACACTAAACATGAACAAAAGACGTTGAGAACAATCTTGTGTTTTATTTATTATTTATTTAGACCTTTATTTAACCAGGAAATTAAACTATTGAGATACAACAGTGTCCTGCCAGCCGACAGAGATCGGTTCAGTTAGCACCAAATTACAACACATACATGTGTTACGCATCAAATACACCCAACAAGACCAAATAACTAAAAAAAAACAGCATTCTATAAAGGCGTCATACTATATAAGCATAAACAGCAAATATCTAAAACAATCACACTAATCTATCAAAACCTTTGTCATGTAATGTTTGCATAATGTTTGTAAAATGTGAAACATTTGTTTAAACTCAATCAGTATTTTAGCTCCTTACAATTAAAGTGGTTTTGAAGCTGATGGTAAAAGTGTGTAGAGTGGGTGAAAGGACATGTCTTTTCTAATCTGGTAGATGCTCTTGGTATTATCAGTGAGAACAAGCATTGTGCATCAACTTGCCACTATGAAATTATTAAATTATTTAAATATACAGTGAGACAGCAAAGAATTGCATTAAAATTGGAACATGCCAAAGTTTTAATCCTTTCAAATACAAAGCCGGCAACACAAGAACCTTGTTTTTTCTTATTTACTTTGGCTATCCTTTTGATCCTTTGTTTTCTGATGTACTTTTGGCTTATGTTATGTTACTATGTGGTTATTTTGCATCCCTTTAGAATTGTTTTGCATTTTAGATACACTGGTTTAGATCTCTTTATGTTTACTCTTGGTCACATTTTTGTTTTTCTAGTAATTTTGGGTGGTTCATTTTACCACTGTTGCTTCAATGAGAGCATTAATTAAATTAAAACGTTACTATAATTAATTTTATTATTGAATGTTTAGCTGTATCACTGCACAATTTAATATAGCCAGTGTCCTGAAGTAGCCTATTGAATAATGAGTATGCTTTATTTTTAGGTTACTATTTGTGTTTGTAATCCAGTGACATATGTATTGTCAAAAATACTGCTGATTTTATAAAAATATTTTCCCATTGGTATTGCAATTAATAACACAAATATAAAAAAATCTTATGTCTATGTCTTTTCAAGCCCCATCTTCAGTAATGCAGGCACTGCTGAGCCAAAGAGCAAAGCATTGGATTTACCAGTAATCTGTTCTGACTCTCTCTAAAGGTCATAACATGGATTATAAATGAAAGAACAGAAGAACAAGATAGAAGAAGATGAAATGAGCTCCATCATTGGGCTGGCCTCAGCTTAAGACATAGGTTGAGCAGCTTAATCATTTGACAGAAGTTTAAATTAGAGCTGCTGTTTCTGTGCATTAAAAGTGGTCAGTTCAGAAATGGATGCCTCCTCAGTGCCTCCTTCTGAAGCTTTTTCCAGGCATGTCCCACTGGGAGGAGACTCCAGGGCAGCCCGATAACTTGATGATGGAAATACATTACATATACATATATACGTTTGATCAGAAATTTGTTTGTGCAGAGATGCTGGGTTATTTATTGAGTCATGTATCATGGCTATGACCACAGGTTTTAATCCTACAGACAGCATTCTGAGTTTGGTGAGAACTGGATGGCATTGTGTTCTGTGCATGGTGCTACATGTTCCCCATAAAATGTAAGTAAGTAAGTAAATATTAAGTATTTCTTTTAACAGTGTGCAGAACTTGCATTACTGAGAAGAGGTCTTACACTGAAACAATTCAAGGATATATCAAGAATCTTGAAGAGGAAGCCAGAGTGAAGCAGAGCAGTGTAACAAAGAATAAAGAAAAGGCAAAAAGGTACGGCGATGAAGTAACACAGTGTTCAGTGGTCACACATGATACAATTGTAGTGGGTCATTTGTTTATTATGTTTCTGTAATCCATTCACTAAAGGATGAAGGCGACCAACATCCTGCTTCTTCAATATGAACAGACACTAAAAGCAGAACTGGAAAGTAGAAAAAACAGCTACAACCATGACCAGTAGGTTACTGTATCACTTTATCTATTGCCAGTTGCATTTAAATCTTCGAAGTTGAGTTGTTTATTTGTGAACCAACTAGGGAAGTCTATGAAGACAGGATTGCGAGCTGTAGACGAACACTGCAGTCACACAAAGAAACATATTTCCAAAATCCTGTTGCTCAGAAGCTGCTCCTGGTGCAGGCTGAGATTGAGGAAACTGAGAGCAGAATTAAAGATTATGATGATTGCATAATGATGAAACAGAAGGAATTGGAACATCTTGCTGGTAATCAAGTATTTTATGTAATTTCTCTTGCTCTGGTTGGGCTGAATTATTTTCAGGTATTCAAACAATTTATTGCTTCTGAACAGGTCCCGCTGTGACGTCTTATGCCATTGAGAAGCTGCCAGACAGGTTTGTTTTTACAAAATGTAAAAATAATAAAGAAAAGGCATATTTTCTTTCAAAGCTTTTTATTTATAAATTAATTCAGTTTTCTGTGTAGTGTTTTAGACCAGCAGCCCACAACAGAAGAAGAACAATCTGAACTGACAAAGGAGGATTGCTCCGTTAACATCTCAGCTATTGATCTCAACCAAGCAGCTGTGCTCAGATTCATCCGTTCATCAGTGAACACATTAAAAATTATAAGATGTAAACTTTAAAGGTGTGTAAAACGACATCAATCTGTTGCAGAGTGGCCATGAACCTGCTGTAGAGGCAAACACTGAGGAGATGAACGAGGAAAACGAAGTGCAGGATCCAACCAGTTATCTTACTACTGCCCCTGACAAAACAAATGACGAGCTGTGGTCTCATCAGCAGTTGGATGGTGACTATGATGCCCTAGAAATAAAATATGCCAATTTCGGATTATTTGTTAATACGTAGACATCATCATTTAAGATCATCATAGGATTGTTTTTTGATTGTTTTTGTCCACCAGATGAATGTCCACCAGATGAATTACACTCTGAGGCAGAGGACCCAGAAATTTCACAAGAGAAACAGGTTTCTGTCTCTTGTCTGTTAACTAGAAGTGGGCTGAGGCAATGTATTAACTATTAGGTTACATAAGTTTAATTTGCACAGTTTTTGAGATCTACCATCACAAGAGATGATTGATTTTGATTGATTTTTGTACTATTCTACTCATCCTATGTTTGAAGGGTCTGATTGTGAAGTTATGGCTTTTCTATTAGCAATGTTGTAAGAATCAACCATTTTTCAGAAACGTACAAGGCTACTGTGATGCTAATATAATACTATATATGTATATATATATATATATATATATGATTTTGAGATGTATAAATATGAGCGATTTTGAGATGTAAACAAATGAGCGTTTGGTCAAGAAAAAGGTAAAGCAGCTGAAGAAGAGCAAGACTAATGATATTCACAAAAATTATGCACAATTTTACAGTGAAGTAGTATAATCATCTTCTGCTCGCCTTGCCATCCATCTGTCCCAGTTCTTCTTCCGTTTGCTGAAGGTATGTCAAGAGGTGAGGAGCTAATGAGCCAATTGCTGCTGCCTCATATGGCAGTGTTTAGGACTTTGAAGGAAACTGAGTCATCTTTTTCAAAAGGTTGTTTACAAGATTTAAATCAAGGGTTGAAGTTATGATTTGAAATGTGTCTATGCAGAACCAGAGGAAACTTAGGTGAAATCTGTGCTTTCATTGTACTACATAGCCTTACAGTGCCTTGCAAAAGTATTCATACACCTGGAACTTTTAACATTTTATCACATTACAACCACAAACACCAAACATGTGAAGCACCAAACAAATAAGCGCATACCTGTGAGATGGATGGTAAAGGATACATACTTTTCCAAGTTTTTTTTTTACAAATGAATACTCTGAAAAGTGTAATTCAGTACTCTGTAGAACCTCCTGTTGCTGCAATTTGAGCTGCAAGCCTTTTGGGGCATGTCTATACCAGCGTGGTGCATCTGGACACTTACATTCTTGCCCATTCTTATTTGTGAAATATCTCACGCTCAGTCTGTGAATGTCATTTGTTAAAGAATTGCCACGGATTTTCACTTTGACTTTGGTGTGGACTTTGAGTAGGCCATTCTAACATAACGAAAAGTTGAACCTCCACCCCTGTCTTAAATCATGCAAAACCAGTATTTTTCCAAGTCTATCCTGTATTTAGCTCGATTCATCTTCTAATCAAAGGACCCCCACAGCATGATGCAGCCACCACAATGGGACGATGTTGGCTCTGGTGGTAGGAGTCCGTCCTGTTACTGGTGGGTTACCGGTTCGAACCCCCACTCTGTTTGTCTAGATTGTTGTGTCCTTGGGCAAGACACTTCACCCGCCTTGCCTGCTTCTGGTGGCCAGAGGGCCTAATGGCACCAAATGTATGACAGCACCAGTTCTGTCAGTCTGCCCAAGGGCAGCTGTGGCTGTGGCTACAATGTAGTCTACTATTGTCAATGTGTATGAATGGGTGGACGACTGATTGTATTGTAAAGCGCTTTGGAGTCCTTGGTGTCTCTGCCCGCCGGTGTACTTCTGGTTCTTGGTATCCAGGGCTGGGTGCTTTGGTGTGTGCTGGCTCACTCCCGGTGGCTGCTTGCCAGGCCCTGGACCCCTGGGCTCTGTCGGGCCTCTGTTTGGAGAGTGATATGTCACGGGGTCTCGGGTCTCTGGGTCCATGGCTGGATCTGCTCGGGTGTAGACGGCTGCCGGGGGGGCCTATGGGCTCTTTGCTGAAGCTCCCTGGGGCTTCTGCACTGTGGCTGCTGGGTGGTTCCCCTGGGACTCTCCCCTGCTCTTCTGTGGGAGGGTTGCGGTAGTCCCAGTGGTGGTTCTCCTGGGGTTCCTGTGCTCTGGGGGGCCTCTGGATGTCTATGGCTCGGATCTCTTCCTTGTCTGTCCCAGGTCCAGGGGGGGCAGGTCTGTGGCTCCTCACACTCATATTGCATATTTTTATGGAGAAACCTTGTATACACAAGCGCCCTTACACTCAGACCTACAGGTGTTTAGATTCAGGTGTTAACAGACACACAAATGTTCTGTTTTGAGCCACATTTACCACTAAATACATCTTGCATTCATAAGCACTTTTTGGTAAAAAAGCTGGTAATATGAACGTTTCTGTAGGTGTAGAAGCAAGCAGGGTGTTATCTAAGGAGTACTGGCAGAGCGGCTCAAGCAAATTCAAAGAATAAGTCTTTTACTACTGCATCATATATGAGGAACCTTGTAGCTATGTCTCTTTCCTAAATATATCAGATAAGTAAATTGAATTCAAATGCACCAGAAAAATCACTTACTCTTTATAATGAGGATGTTTTTCTAACCTTTGTAGTAATTGTTATATTTTAAATAAACCTAATAATTAAGAAAATAAAAAATTAAATAATACATTGATTTCTTAAGCTGGATTTTGCTTCATTCGATTGTGATGCACAGTGTCTGAAAAGGACGTTTTTATTTTTTCCGTTACAAGGTGCAGCTTCCCACATTGCCAGGTCCAGAGGATGTCCCAAAAGTTGACCTGAAGGATAAAGCACCTGATGCAGAGGGCCATAAGGGAGCCTGTGATTTTCCTCAAACATCTCAAGAAGCCAACCTACAGTCACTCTCTACAAAAGAAACATCTGTGACCTCAACCCCAACGTTTACATTCAAGTAAGATTTTATGAGTTCAAGACTTTTGAGTTGAGTTGTTGACGGAACATGAGGAGAACCTATTTAACGTTCTTGTTTTAGCTTCAGTCCCACCAGCTCTCCTCGTCGGGGCACCTCTGATTCTAAATCTCCAGCTTTTGTGCTCAATCTGAACTCCAATGTTAGCACACCAGGATTTTCTGGATTTGGATTTGATATAGGCTCATCTCAGGAAGAAGTAGGAGTTAGCCAAAGGCAAAAGCAAAATCTGACAGCAATGACTCTTTCTTGGTTTTGGAGTTAACTCTAGGTGTAATTGCAGGAATCCTCTTTTGCGTTCTCTGGCTCTTTTTTCAACGAGAAGGTGAGGTTTATACTATAAGGTTGTCTTTAAATAACCGTACAACTGGAGCAAATATGCTAAAGGCTGTTAATATTTTTACAGAAAGCCACAGATGCAAAATCTTCAAGCTGTAAGTATCTATTTAGAGGCTGTTTTGTGATTATATTACCTATACAGGCACATCTCAGTAAATTACAATATCATTGAGAAATTGATTTATTTCAGTAAATGAAAAAAAGGGAATGTTGTATTTTGATCTGTTTACAGCGTTAATTTTCAATAATTTAGATGAGTATGACTTTTAGCTGATAAAAACAAAAAATGTTTCTTAGAAAATTACATTAGACCAATAAAATGGGATTTTATATACAGAAATGTCAGCTTATTGAAAACCTATGTCCATGTACTGTACAGTATGTGCACTCAATGCTTGGTCGCTGTTCCTTTTGCATGAATTACTGCATCAATGCAGTATAGCATGGAGGTGATCTGCCTGTGGCCGTGGTGAGGTGTTCAGGAAGCCCAGATTACTTAGATAGGCGACTTCAGGTCATCTGCATTGTTGGGTCTGGTGTTTCCCATCTTCCTCTTGACAATACTGCAGTTTCTCTGTGGGGTCTATAGAGTCAAGGGAGTTTGCTGACCAGTCAAGCATACACCATGCTCATTGAGCCAGGTATTGGTACATCTGGCAGTGTGAGCAGGTTTTAAGTCCTGCTGGAAAATGAAATCAACATCTACATAAAGCTTGTCACCAAAGGAAAGCTTGTAGCTCTAAAGGTTCCTGGTAAATGGCTGCGCTGACTTTGGAATTGATAAAATGCAGTCGACCAACACCAGCAAATGACATGCCACCCATAGTCATCACTTACTGTGAAAATTTCCCACTGGACCTGAAGAATGGAGCGGGAGATCGACAGACGGATCGGTGCGACTGCTGCACTAACGGGGGCGCTGTGCCGGTCCGTTGTGGTGAGCCGAAAAGCGAAGCTCTCGCTTTACCGGTCGGTCTACATTCCTACCCTCACCTATGGCCATGAACTTGGGCATCTATATCGGATGCCTCCTGGACGCAACAGTCCAGTCTATTTTCTCTTTAGCCTGGGTAAGAAGCTTCTAATGCTCTATGCTTTTAAGGAGTGGCTTTAGCAAGAAATACAAATGTTGGCTTTAAAGTTCTCTAAATGCAGCCGTTATCTCTGTTGCTTGTGCATTTGTTGTACCACACTATTTTCCTTTCACCTAACTTTCCATTTAAATACTTGGATATAGCACTCTGTATACAGTCAGCTTCTTCGGTAATGGCCTTTTGTGGTTTACCCTCCTTGTGGTGGTTGACAGTTACTGTCTACTGGACAACTTTCAAGATAGCATTTTTCACGATGATTGTAACATTTCTGTACTAAATAGTATTCATAGGTTTTTTGCAGCATTCTTATTGTCAGATTCATTTTTTTTTACTAGCTGTGAACCATAAACAACAAAATTTCCTGAAATAAACTCCTGAAATATATCACTCAGTGTTCACGGAATCAATACATTGAACTTTTCAAACTACATTACTGAAAAAATTAACTTTTCTATCAAATTCCAATTTATTAAGATACATATGTATATGGCTTTGTAGGTCCTGAGTTCCTGTTTGACCATCCAGAACAAAGTGAAGACTTCCAGTTTGCCTTTACAACCAAGAGTCCTAAGTCAGCCAAAGAAAACTCCAAAGATGAGTTTCCATTTTCCTTCAACTTCTAAGAAAAATACAAAACACACAAAAATATTTAGCTTATTAAGTTCCTGTTTATTTCCTTGAGTTGTTTAGCTGGCAGTGAAGTAAGTTCCTAAGTTCAGATGTTTGATATTAAGGCATAGTTCTGTTAATCACACAAGGTATATGTAATAGTGTCATACTTCAACAGATCCTTAAATTTTATCATCATTAATATCAACTTAGAATACTTTAGAAGTTCATATAGCTTTACAGATTTCTCTCTTTACAGTACAGTAGTTGGAAAGTTTACATGTTTTACATTGTAACAAAGTGTTAGTTGACAGGTCAGAAATTTATGTTCAGCTGAATCAATACTAGATATTTTGTTTTTAGTCATACACACAATATACATATATATATGTATATATAAAAACAGGAAATTAACATTTTAACGGTCCCTTGAGTTACACAGTCACGTTAGTCACACAAAATATTCAGATAAAACACACACAACGTGTAAAATCTTCAGGAATTTCAGGAATGACATGTCAAAGCATGACAAGGAGTATTTCTTTCACTGAAGGCTCCTGCTTATATGCTTTATGGCTCAGAATTTTTGCAGTTTTCTTTCTGTGGTTTTAAAAGTATGAAATTCACACCACATCATCTACATTCATTTGTTACATGTATGATATTCAATAAATGTTCTGTAAAACTTTGGTTTGGTGGCACATCTGGTTTTGTAGCTGCAATTTGAGTAGAAAAGAAATTCTTACAAGCACCTTGGAGGAAGTACAAAATGTATCTGTATTAAATGCATCAGTCAATAAATGAATACTGGAAATTACATTTTATGTTATTTGATCTTTAGTAGTTAATATGAAACTAAATGTACTAATATGTCAAGGAGTATAGTCCCATGTTCACTCATGTGTAAGGTGTCTGAACTTCAGAGGGTAAAGCAGAGACTTTATAGAAACAGAAACCTGATTCTTAGCAAATGTTTATTACTGCAAATACCCTAAGTAATAGAATACATCTTATACTTTTATCAGTCTATTGCTTATCTGCCTTGTGTTTTTTGTGACGTATGAAGATACTTTGCTATATTTAAATAGCATTTTACCATCATTGTTTTGGACATGATGAAAAATTCTGTGGCACGAGCCCTCTAACTTAAAGACACCATATTTATTGTAAATATGCTCCAATGCAAAATTATTTACATCAATGCCACTCAAATGTTGCAGCCATGCCGTGATAATGTTACTTAATCTTATGCTACACTTTGCAGTAGCTCTGTCTGTACTGACTGACTCGCCTCAGCATGCTGAGTGCTCGTGGTGGCTGCCTTGGCAGGACACCCGGCCTTACTTTCTGATTAACTCACCAAATAATTATTTGACAATCTGGGCTACTCATAGTATTAAACTTTAAGCCTGAGATGGTGAGATGGTCATTCAATTTGGGGAAAAGGAAAAGTCAAAATGGTGATATCTTGACACAAATTAACATATTCTTTTCTGACAAAGAAACACACTGTTCATTTTACACCCTTATTCCCAATATACATGAAAAATATGTTACGGGGGCACATTAACAATACACATATATCCTGTACACAGCAGGATGTTAAGGTTTTACACAATTTGCTTTAAGTTTTTACTCTTAATTTTTATTTAAAAAGTATTTTTAGATATGCCAACATGTATGGCAAGATAAACAGTGTGACAGCAGTTTAACACAATTTTAAATTCTAGTGGGAACTACTGACAGACACTCCAGACAGTTTTAAGAGGAACACCATCAAAACACCACACATAAGAGTGAAAATGAGACAAAGGATGGAAAGATAAGGGTTGAAAACTGCATACAGAAGTGTAATCTCAGGGAGCCTAGTATCCAGCATCAATGCTGATGGAGCGTCGAGTCACATGTTCGATCTCTCCAGGGACATATTCAACGAAATTGGTTTGGTACCTGGCCAACATCTTCAGCATTGGTCTCAGGTTGAACCACCACTGAACTTTGGGCATCCGGTGCCTAAAAAACAAACAACCAAACAATTCCCATAAATGATCAGGCTTAAAGCTTTTCACAAATAACATCTTTTTTTAAATTTTTTTCTGCCACTTACTGAAAATCAGTGCTGGCCTTCAGGTCCGAAACAGGAATGAATGAGACGACCTTCCTGTTCAGGCCAAGCACACACGCTGTCTCTGGGGAGTTGGTGAACACACGGCCTGGAGGGAAATAGCAGTGTCATCAGCAATTATCTGCCCTTTGGCTTAGGGCTTTTCTGAGAGTGTAGCGTAACCCTACCTTGTCGGAAGTTTTCAGTCAACCTCTCGTTTAGCCACTGGGTTGCCTTTACACCTAACTTGGTGCCAAAATTCCTATCAAAGGGAGAAGGTGATCCTCCCTGCAGCACAAGCACACATCCTAAGCAATACAGTGGACCTCAAACATCCACACACCTCTACCAAAATCACCAGGTTTAGTGATGTAAAAAGTGGGATCGTGTAGATCATTTCAAAATTTTCCCACTTTTATTGTGACATATATCCTGTACAATTCAACTGGGAAACAAACAAATCTGTTACGCGGAAAAATGTAAAAACTATAACAGTTCACTGGTTGCATAACTGTACACACCTTAAGACAAATCCTTTGTTTTATGCACCTTTAGATACTATTTCAACATTTACTCTTCATGGATACACATATAATATTATTTATTGTGAATGTGATGAACCCAAAGTAAGGTTTAGCCATTTTTTTCCTGACATTTGCATCCTTTAGCTTGACATGGTCAACAGAAAGGCTACTGAGGATCTGAATAATCTCTCTGTATAAGGGCATCAGTCAGGAGTAGGGTTCAAAAAAACCCGCCGCATTTTAAATAGGGTTCGGATTTTTGCTTTCACTATAAAACTACCGTACATAGTGCTGCTTTATTTTAAAAACTATACCTGCTGGAGGTGTCCCAACACGTTCACTCTGCAGTCAAAGATGCCCTTTCCTTCCTCTGAATAGAGCCTGTAAATGAAGTCTGTAGTGTAGTTCTCATGGCAGTACTCGTTCCTGGTTTGAAAAGAAGATGGTCAACAAAAGTTTAAAGCTATTACAAATATGTCACTCTGTTGCCAAGATGAATATAAATTATAAACTATTATTTTTTTTTTTTTTTTTGCATGTCAGATACAGCTCACTTTTGTGATTCTCAGAGTCTTTAGCAAACATTAACATGCTAGACAATGAAGCTGATGGTCTACATGCCTGCCTACTGATAAAGTACAGCCTCTATTGGTGTGTTCACACCCAGGTTTATCAGGCTGGGTGACCACAAGAGGACAACTGAACAGAACACACCATTTCTTGTCCCGAGTGGTTACACATGGTTGAATCTCACTTTCTAATGTCCTGAATCATATCCAGTGAAGTTTGCAACATTATAATAGATCCAGAAAATGATAATTCTACCTGTGAACCATTTACATGACTTCTGCTGTGTCTAAATAATCATCTTTTGTCCTTATAAGGTCTTAAATGTTTCCAGATTTTAGAATTTTGTCTTACCTTTTATTTAGTTGTGAACTTCAAAAAGAAAAATTTTAATAGTTCGTGAAAACCTGCCATCAATAACTTTTAAACCTAACTGTATACCATGTAAAAGGCTTAAGGAAGTTGTAAAAATGCCGAAGTCACACGCAAAGGTTGAAAACACAAAGTTAACCCACCTATATTTATCTTACTTCTGATATTGCCAAGTTATTTTTATCATTCATGTACATTTTAAATAATGGTCTTAACCAGGTTGTAGAAAGTCATGAATTTAACCTTATGAAATCTAGTATCAACTTAGTTTTGTCAGACAAAATGTTTAAAAAAGGCCAAAAACAGGAGGAGGTCAGCTAGAAACTTGTTTAAATGTTCTGTCTAAACTGCACTTCGGCCGACTGAAACTCTTGCAGGGGTCGTTAACCCCTCCTCAGTCTTTATACTGAACCGGTTAGACAGAAATGGACTGAAAAACCTGAAACACTGGAAGCCACTCTTTCCACTATAAAATATGCCCTTACTGCATGGACTGTGTTTGAGTTTCATGTTTTTAATAACAAATTCTTCACTCAGATGTAGAAAATCATAAGATTTTAAGTTGCACTGGCAGGTTACAAACCTTAGGACTAGACCTCGCTGGATGTCCTGCTTCATTTTTTCAGCCAAATGCTCCACGTTGGTCTATCAGCAGGACACATTAGAAGAGGATAAATTAAACTTACAGAAGAAAACAACACAAACAGTTGTTTTTTTTCGTTTCGGTCTCACCTTGAGGTCATAGATGTTAAATGGCTCTTCGAATATGTAAGCAGCATCAGCACCCACAGCGATAGCAGTGGAGGTGGCCAGGTAACCACAGTACCCACCCATCGTCTCAACCACAAACACTCGTCTCTTCGTCCCGGAAGCAGACTGCTTAATTTTGTCGCATCCCTGAAGAACAAGTTCAAAATGAGACAAACTTACTCAGAATTTAAAAAAAAAAGGATTTTAAAGACAAATCATTCTGATTTATTTCCTTCAGAGGGATAAAAAGGACTGATTGTCTCCATCTTTTAGCCTTTAAGGTATATAGATAGAACCAAAACATCCATTTTAACCACAGTGCCGGCTGTATTTATTTGCACCACTGATAAAGATGTCCAAAAAGCTATAAAATACGTTAATCCTTTGTTTCAGCAACATAATCCCTCGCTGAAAAAATTATAAATTCCAATCTTAAATCTGAGTATATTTGTTCAGTGGAGAAAAAAACAATATTAACAAATAATTGGTTTAACAAAACCATTGGTTGTACAGTTTGCATTATCCCAAACAAGAGAAGGATCTCCACATATTCCCCCTTTGTCCAAGCCAGGCCCACTTGAAGTGTTTGTTGCTCAAACTTGGATGGCTGCAAAGCTAAGTGGTGGAGCGAGCTCACTCTGTATGGAGGCTACAGTCCTCAGCGTAGCTGTCCTGGGTTCAATTCCCAACCCTGAGACACAGGTTTCATGTCACCCCCTCTCTGTCTGCCCTTCGTCCTGATGAATACTAATGAATAAAGGCCGCTAGTACCACAAAATCAAAAAAAAGCTCAATATTTGTCTCATCCAAACAAATCACTTCCAGCTAAAAAGTCTCAGTAGCGTTTAGCAAAATCTGCATGTTTACAATTGTGATGGTAGGATTTTCTAGCATGCCTACCAAACATCCTTAAACATAAAGCATCAAATTAAATATTGTTGTTTTGTTTACTTTAAATGGACTAGTAGTGGTTTTCCCACTGACTAATTTCACTGAAATTAAAGGGTTGGTTATTTATTTATATTTCAGAGTGAGCAAAAAAAGATTCATTAAACACCTCTAATGAGGCTGCCAATAAATGAGGCTCGCCATGTATACGTAAAGGATCTAAAGTCTCACATTTTAATGATATAATTCATTGCAAACCTGAACCTTTAAAGCTGAACTGTAAGTGTGGAGTCTGCTCAGACGTACCTCCATGGCAGCATTAACAGCAGTGTCTGCTCCCAGACTGAAGTCCGTTCCAGGGACGTTGTTGCTGATGGTGGCCGGGACAACACACATGGGGATGCAGAGCTCATTGAAGCGGCTCCGGGCTTCATACAGCTGCAGCACACCTTCGTATGCCTTTGAAATTAACAAGCGGATTGTAACTCTGAAGCTTTCAATTAATAATATTCAGTATTTAAAAGAAAAATTAAGAGTTTTGTCCTAAAATACCTCAAATCCTCCAATTACAAGCAGAGCTGTGATGCCGAACCTGCCGATATTCTCTACAATTTTCTCCATGCATGTGGCAGGACGGGTTCTGATGAAGGCACATCATTCTTCAAAATCACTTTGAGGCATTTATTATGTTTCTTATGACCCTTGACAATCATGCAACACAAAAGTAAAGTATTTTTCCTCAAAGAAAAATAAATAAATAATTAAAAATTAGGTTTGTACTTTTCTAAAATAATATTTGTGTTTTACAAATGTGTGTACTCACGAAGCAAACTCAGGGAATAAAACAGAAACAATGTTCTTTTTTACCTCTTGGTCCCCAGGAGGGAACCTCCTTGGCCCGTCCATCCGGCCACATTGTGCCAATTCATTTCGAATAGCTACACGCAGACGGGAGGATGAACAGCTTCTTTTAAATTATTGATGATTGCTAACATTTGCGTTATAAAAACAAATCCTCACCGATCCATTGGCAAGTCCTTCAAAGCCATCATGGACACCATAGACCTTGTGTCCATGAGCAAGTGCAACTCTTACGGCTGACCTGACCGCTGCGTTCATGCCTCCAGCTGGAGCTCCAACATTCAGTATAGCCACAGAGTAATTGGTCTGAGGTGACAGAAGTTATGTCACATGTAACATTTTGTGACTGTTTTACACATTTAGGGCTAAAAAACACGAGTAAGAGTTAATGTGTGACAGACTAACCTCGCTAACGTCAGGCTTTGGGAAGGCCAGAAGCTTGTAGATGTTCCAGTTGTTCTCAAAACTCCTACAGAAACAAGACACATTATAGTTAGTTATGCAGGAGCATTTCCATAAATTATAAAATTTAATAATTACATCTAAACAGTGACTCGTTTTGTGTGAATTCATTACTCATAAAGTGTTTATTTCTATTAACTATGATGATTATGTTTTACAGCTAATAAAAAGCCAAAATTCAGTTTCTCATAAAATTTATATATTACTGTAATATTACTAATAAAACTTATTAAAAAGGAATTTTAACACTGAAATAGCAGCCTACTAAAAAGTATATCCATATACTGTTCAGTATATACTTGGTTGGCCCTCCTTTTGCATAAATTACTGCATCAATGCAGCATGACATGGAATCCAGTATAAATTAGCTCTTACCCTCCACGAAGTTTAACAGCTTCATTGAACCTCTTCTCTTTCATGGCCTTCTGCACCAACTTGGTCTGCAAACAATTGTTAAATTGTTAGTTCATTTTTGTTAAAAACCATCACCAGCCCCCACTACATCACATGACTACCATCCATTTAAATAAGCTCCACCAGAGAGGAGCAGGACTCACCATTTCCACACACTCCATGAGAGGCAAGCGGACCGCGTGGTTGCCGGAGAGGCCGATGACACAGGCTGGAGTGTCAGGAGAGGCCTCCAACAGGGCAATGACTGCCTCCACACCCAGCTTGGTGCTCTGCAAACACACGTCCATATAAAAATGACAAGAGTGAATGTGAGGGTGATGAAAGCATGCAAGCTGCTCTCCGACATCTTAGATTGACAGAAGGGAACCAGTAAGAAGCAAACTGACTCGTTTGCGACATCACATATTAGTCATTATGAGAGTTTTTAGTATGATTTCATGTGAGTTGTTTGCTGGTCATCATGTACTATATAGCAATTTCTATTCAGTTTATTTATATTGTTCCGGTTAATAAATTTCATCTCAATGCGCTTTACAAGACAATCAGGTCCAATTCACGTAAATTACATACAACCCAGTTTAGTCCAGAATTAGTTCAGATAAATCTAATTAATCTCAGTAAACTCCCAGGATAGTCAGATGCAATTACAGACATAAAATCCATCCAAATTTTCTTTGGGTTCACATGAATTCGTGTGTAAACAATGGCCTGAGGAGGAAAACCAGCTTTAAGCGTTGCCCAGGCCATTGCCCCTGCTGTTACACAAACAGACCAATGTTGTCCACAGTCCGGTCCAGCAATGAGTTTAGACATCTATAAATAGGGGAGAACAAACAAATGTTGCGATCTGCCAGAATTTAATGGAAAGCCCTCAGAGACTGGGACTAAAAACCTAATACTCTAAAACCAAAGGAATCTTCACTTATTAAATTTAATTTTAAAAACTCAACACTTAATTTTAACAGAAATTTAACAGATAAACTTTTTAAAAATAATTTATCATGATTTGCCATATCTGTGACTACATTGTTACAGAAGACAGTTATGGCAGACAGATAATGCACATATTCTGGGTAGGGAACACAGAGGACTTTCCTAAAAGGATCCAGGGAGGTCGTGGTTTCATACACATTCACATCAGCACTAACATTAGTCCTCGCGTCCTTTCGCCTTGATATTTATGACAAACCCAAATTTGAAGAACATCCTCTCTGGCTGCAAGATGGCTCTAGCTCAGGGCAGATTCAGTTGGCAGCATGACATGGTCCTGCGCAAGTCAGCAGAGATCCTGGAGGCGCGCAACCTGGAAGTTAACAGGATCAACCCACCTGCAGCCCAGAGGTGGATCTAGTTTACCAGGCCAAGGACAAAAGTGAAGAGTGGCACCAAGACAGAATGGTCCCACCTGTCACTGGGAGGCGAATGGCAGTTGGCAGTCGATCTCGACCGGCAGCTGAAGTTCCTTGCAGAGATCAATAACCACGACAGCTCTGCGCCCAGACATTGTGCTCTGGTCAGCACCTGCCAGTGCAGTCATCATGGTAGAAATGACCCTCCCATGGGAAGACCAAATGGAGGCCGCATACGAGCGAAAGAAGGACAAGTATGCGGACCTATCACCAACGTGATCACAAACTGGGTGGAGAGAATTCATGTTTCCAGCGGAGGTTGGATGTAGAGGCTTCACCGGGGGATCTGTACAGCTGCTCCTGAAAACCCTCGGAGTCAGAGGACCCATTAGGAAGCAAGCTCTCCATGACCTTGCTGAGGAGGCCGAGTAGGGGAGCTTCTGGCCTAAACCTCACCACAGATGGCAACAAAAAGTATTTCAAATCTGAAAATAATCTTTTTGTCTATAAATGTATCACTGTATAAATCCAAAGCCTCACAAACAGAAAAATTGCTCTAAAACGCACCAATCAAATGGGCTTCTTCACTCCAGCAACTACATTAGGCTGTACATCTGTACTGCTAAATTGTAAACCATAATCATTTCAGCTTATAAAGTTGCAAAGGTAACATTACCAACCTTATGATCAGTTTATGGGGTTTGCAGAAATTATCAGGTATGTTTCCCATTAATGACAAAATTATTGATTGTCATCACAATTTGTTCGCCCTGTGTTCACTGAACACTATAATGTTCCCAATCCCTTTTATTAACATGGTCATTTTAGTCAGAGCTGATAAAGGTGTCTTTAATGACTCAATTTTACCCAGAATAACACTAAGTAATATGTATCTAAATACATCTGTAAATACTGTACAGCACTAGATTCACCCCATATGGACTGAAATATCCTCCCAAAAATGTTCTTTAAATAAATAATCCAAAATCATATTTGTTTTTAGAATTATTATAGATATTACGCAAAAACACGCTCTACGACATTACCTTTTTTCTGTTGTTCTCAATTCTGGTATTTTGTCTAGTGTTGAATCGTTAAATCGGCCAATTTTCCGTCAGTCAGTCAGTCATTTTCTACCGCTTATTCCATAGTGGATCGCGGGGGAGCTGGTGCCTATCTCCAGCAGTCTATGGGCGAGAGGCGGGGTACACCCTGGACAGGTCGCCAGTCCATCGCAGGGCAACACACAAACAACCATGCACACACTCATTCATACACCTAAGGGCAATTTAGAGTGACCAATTAACCTAACAGGCATGTCTTTGGACTGTGGGAGGAAGCCAGAGTACCCGGTGAGAACCCACACATGCACGGGGAGAACATGCAAACTCCATGCAGAAAGACCCCCGGCCGGGAATCGAACCCAGGACCCTCTCGCTGCAAGGCAACAGTGCTACCAACTGCGCCACCATGCTTAAAAAATGAAAAATCTGCCTTTCTTTTCCATGTTCATTAAATGCATTACTGAAGCCTCCCGGCTTCCCATCTGTAACATCATCAATAAACCGCATGTTCTGAGATGTACTTTATTTTGAGTTTTAGTAAAGAGGTTAAGGAAATACGTCTCGATGCCTAAATAACTTAATCCCTACATTTTTAATGAGATTTAAACCTTCTATCTCTATTAAAAAAACATAAGGACCACTTTCTACTTTAATGGTAATAGTAGCATTTAATTGTTAAATTCCAACAAAGTTTACACAAATACGTTCTGCATGCGTTGTCGTCCTTATAATCTGAATCAGTGAGTTATAAAGCAAACAAGATAAGAAATCTGCATTGCCAGGATAAGACTGATCAGAGAAGCTCTCTACCTATTGAAAGTTGAGTAAAGTTGTTGTATCAAGACCAACAGCCAAAACTGTTTATTTGTCCATGCTGATAATTAATATTTATCCTGATGCAATTAACTAAAAACTGTTCAACCACCCTTGTCATTTATTTCCTTAAAAAAGGGAAGTCCAAATCTGAGAATATTGAGTTTAGACCAATAATTAACCGTTAAATGCTGTTAAATTAATGAAACAACCATTGAGTAAACCCCTGTTGTCATGTGTGAAGAACCATGTGCAGCTCACCAGTATTCTGTCAAACGCAGACGGAGTTCCTCCTCGCTGAACGTGGCCGAGCACCGTCACCCTGGTGTCATAGCCCAGCCTCTTCACCACCAGCTTCACACAGATGGACAGGAAGTTCAGTGAATCATCCGTTACATTTTACACAATTATGAAAAATAAAAAGAACTGACTCTAGAAACGATAACATGTCCTTATAAGCAGCATCAGAGGGAGGCAAATCTCACAAAATACACTCTTTTCAAATTAATATTAAGTAACGCGCCCTTTCCTCAAGTCCTTAAATCAAAGAACTCACATCTTTTATATCAGCAGAAGAGATCGGCTTTCCATTTGAGTCGATGGCTCCCTCTGCAACAATTATAATGTTGAGTCTTGAGCCCTTGTTTCGGCTCTGAAAACAAACAGAAACCCATGTTAAGAGGATAGAGTGAATCAGCACAATCCTGTGTCGGAGCGGTACTCTGGCATGCTGTATAGGGAGCATGAACCTGATCCTAATATGAAATCTGGATTGTTTTTGTGCATGCGTGTAGACGCTCTACCCTTTCCAGACGAGCACACATGCGATCCTCCCAGCCCTCAAGCGGAGGAGCCTCTGGAATGAAGAGCCAGTCTGCTCCAGATGCTAAAGCTGAAACCAGGGCCAGATACCTTCAGGCAAAACACACAAATTAGCACTCTATAGAAAGATACATCAAAAGAGAAGAAAATCCGAGCGTTACTCACCCACAGTGGCGGCCCATGACTTCAAGAACAAACGTGCGCTGGTGGCTGTAGGGAGGGAAGAAAAACTGCATGATGCATTGAAACATTTGTAAAAAGTGCAAGTCTGGACAAGATTTGGCAGAAATGCTCTGCTGAGTTTACATGACTAGGGGGCAAAATACTGCCTCGTAAACTACAAACCTTACAGTACCAAACCGACTAAAGCTCAGTTACATCATCAGTGCAGGATGGTGATTAATGATCACTTTTATTTAACAATAAAATGAAACGCACGTATGATTGTTTTATAATTACGTGGAGAGCTGAATGTAGGCAACTGTCCAAACCCCAAAGATATTATTTACTTTAAACATTAAAACAACAAATATCAGATGCTCAGGTGTAGGAAGCTAGAAAATGCTTGCAAGTAATAGGGGATACATTTTTTATAATTGCTAAACATTTTCACAACTTAATTTCTGTGAGTAAGTTGTTAGATCTTTATATCTGATAGCTAACTGAGCCTAAAATATTCATCGATCTCACAATAACTGCTTGGATGAACAGTTTCTAAGCAGTATCTGCTAAATACCAGTGTCAGTCTCAAAGAACCAAATTAGTCCCAGTGGGCAATTGATTTGTAGCCTTCCAGTTCACCTCTAACATACTGTACATCCTTAATCCAAAAATCAACAGTCAATAATAAAGATCTAAATTAAAAAGCAACACATAGAGCATACAGTGTCTTGTAAAAAAATCATACCACTTGAACTTTTTATCATGGTGTCACTACAAAGTATTTTATTGGGGATTTTATGATAGACCAACACACAGTAGCACCTGATTATAGAGTGGAAAGAATACATGGTTTTCAACATGTTTTAGGAATAGTAAGAAAAATCTAAAAAAGGTGGCGTGCATTTGTATTCCCCCCCGACAGAGTCAATAGTCAATCTTTTTGTTTTGCAAAATAGCTCAAGCTCAGTCAGATTGGATGAGCTGGGTGTAAATATAAAATTCCCAGTGTTCCCATAGATTCTCTGTTAGGTCTGGACTTGGACTGGGCCATTATAGGTGGACCCTTGTATTTTTTTGCTGCCTCTAACACAGGAATGGCGAAGTCCAGCCCTCGAAAGAAACTATACTGAAACCTTTAGATGCATCCCTTCTCCAACACACATCTGTTAAATGGCTCAATTCCCTCATCAGCATTTCCTTCAGCTCTGCAGAAGCCTGGTAATGAGCCATTCATTAGATTATTCAAGTGTGCTGGAGAAGGGATGCATAGCTGCAGGACAGTAGCTCTCGAGGACTAGACTCGGACACCCGTTTTAACATACCTTAAATCTAGCTCAATCCATCTTCCCATCGTTACTGGCTGACTTCCTTGTCCCTGCTTAAAAACCCTACCTCCAAAGCATGAAGCTGCCACGGCCATGTTTCACTGTGGGGAGGGTGTGTTAAGCATGGCAGGCTGTGTTAGTTCACTGTCAAACATTGCAATTTGCCCAAAGAATAATGGTTGGTCTTGTCAGACCTGGGAACATTCTTCCTCATGCTTGTACTGGCTAGAAAACTTGAAAATTTATGCTTGGACCAAGCTTGAGCTATTTTCCAAATGAAAATGGGTAAAAACCTTCACTCTCTAAATGTGTAAAGCAGGTGGAGACATAACGTAAAAGGCTTGTAGCTGTAATAGCAACAGAAGGTGGTTCTACAAAGTATTGCCACATGGATGCTGAATACAAAGGCCTGCCAAAATGTTGAGAACATTCGTTAAAAAAAATGTGGCTTCCTTCCAGATCACAGTATTGTTATCTACTTTGTGATGTTCGGTGACATAAGATCAAAATAAAATGCATGGACGCTGTAATAAAACAAATCTTTCATGAATCCCTTTAGAGTCTCTGACCTGTTTGCAGTGGTCATGATGGCGTCAACTATCTCCATGATACGATGCAGCGCAGAATCAGCTCCAATGGTCATGTCAGTGCCACAGAAGTCGTTGTCTATTGATCCCACAAGTCCGACGATGTTCAGTTTGTTGTACTGCTTTGCATCTGTGTCTCTGATCCTTCCTGAAGACCCACATATGTCATTTCCTCTTTAAAACCAATTATACAGCACTGGTACAATACACTGAGTAAAAACAAAACTTAAAACAGTTTCCCGAGAGCAGCTGACCTTTCTGCACGAGTTCATCCAGCAGGCCGCTCCACTCACTGCGGAAGATATTGGCTCCCGTGAGGCTGCCGTCTCCGCCGCACACACACAGGTTGGTGATGCCTTTCTTCACCAGGTTGAAGGCGGCGGCGATGCGACCCTCACGCGTCTGGAAGTCCTTGCAGCGGGCGCTACCGATTACTGTGCCACCCTGCAGCAGAGACGCCAGAGAAAACTAAGCTAAAACGAATGATCTGTTGCTGAAAAGACAGGCTACAGCAAACATTTTTCCTCACATATTTTTACACCAAAGGATTCCCACTGTGTGATCATGACTCATAAAGGCAAGAGCAGGATAAATATAACCTTCTGACCAAACAGAGATAGAAAAGACTATGTTGCTTTCTGTCCAAACAATGTGAATTTGTGGTTGAAAAGTGAAAGATGTACAAAGAAGACGTCTGGGGGATGTTTACATGGTGGTTGGAGTAAATTTTAACTGCATAACTAAGCCTGACTTTCAATAACTTTGTTTAGCTAAATTTGGAAGAGACGTATGGGTTAAAAAAGTAAAATTTTTAATGATTTTTAATAAGCTGGACAAGGAGAGATTGGCCTACCTGGAAAAGCAATGAAAAGACGTCCACAAATGTTCAGTGTTTAGAACATACGTGGACGAGGTACACCAAGGTTTTAAACAGTCAGGGTTTCAAAATTGCCACATTTTTCTGTCATGCTGCTCCTATAGTTTAAAGTCCTTTTAAGGACATACCATATCCAGTTGGATGGAGTTCACATTTTGCTTTGCAGTGCCAGTCAGCTGGCTGCCCATCACTCTGAACAAGGTAATGCTGTTTGAACACTACAGCTGGCTATCAATGGTTATGATGAGATGAAGAGATGATAGATGAAATATTTATTGAAATATTTAAAAACATCTGAGCAAACAGGATTTAAGCACCTAACAGACTTTGTGATACCTAAATTAGATGTAGTTTCTTTGGTTTTATTGGTTCACGGATACCTTTGTTTACTGAAGCTCCCGGTAGCGTTGTGGTCATTTTACCCCGTCACCTATTCATACTTTTGTAGTTTTGCTCGTTTGTGTAACAAACATTTTTCCCCTGCAAACACCATCTGCCTTGAGGCATTTTGTTTGACAAGCGATGATTTAAAGTTTGATTTTTTTTCCAGTTATTTTCAGTTATTTTACAGTCAATAATAAGCAATGTCTACCAGCATCAGGTCACTGAGAGTTATGTTTGGTTGAGTAAAGGTCATAAACCGTCATATTTCATGAGAGTAAACTGGCACAATGGGGATCTGGAGCACAGGTTAAAGAGATAAGGTGGAATATAAAAAGCTATTTGGTGGGTGCTTCTTTCCCCACTTTGTGCAAAAGGCAATTGTTCCAGGAGACAGTAATACATTTCAACCCACCAGCTGGATGATGTTGGTCACACTTTGCCAGTGTGCAAGCTTTATGTTGTCTCCACCATCCACCAAGCCTTGGTATCCCTGAAATATCATAAGAACATTGCAATCAGTCCCAGCTAAGCCATAAGAGAGGAAGTGAAGTTGGCCGGGGTAACAACCAGAGTGTTAATTACGCTCTGGTTGTAAAACTCTTGTTTACCTCATGGATGAGATAGACCTTGGCCCCAACATAAATGCCCATTCTGGTCACGGCTCGGACAGCGGCGTTCATACCTGGGTCAAAAACAGCATTGTAATTAAATTACACCCAACTTCAGTTGATTTGCACACAGACTGTTGCACCATTGCTTCTTATGAGGAAATTAAATTGTGTGCTGCTGCATTTTACTTCTTTATCAGTTATTGCGCAAAGGTGCCATTTGCTCTGTACAACAACAGTCCACAACAAGATCTGTTGAACAGATCATGACACATAAGGCTTAATGAGAGTGTTGTAAATGGGGGGAGGGGAGCAGGGCCCGCATTTAAGCCTTTCACCATTATTACGTAATAGTGTGAGCGAATCCGTTTGAGTTGGCTGTGATTATATTGCAGAAACCACTGAATTTGGTTTTACATAATTGTATTTAGAGCAAATATACGAAACAAGTCTTATGAGGGGTAATCTTATCTCCAGCTTTACATCTACTTCTGATGTGATTCAACAGACACTAGCTGTCTGTATTGCTTTTAAATTAGCAGTAATTTCATGAGATGACCTGAGTATAAACACATCATCCATGTAGTTGCATTTTAACTTACCTGACAATTCAAACAAGCTAAATATAGCTTTATTAACTCAGGTTGGTGTATCTTGACATGTGACTCGAGTTCCTTCACACCAAGGTAACCCAGCACCAACAGCTTCTAGGTGAAGCTTAATAATTACTGACCTTACAGGTTTTAGCCAACTATGGAAATCTCTTTTCAAGCCAAGTGTCAAGAAATATGGACATTTTCTTATGACGAAGGAGTGCATGACATGTCATGAACTTGTTGATCCTTTTCAGGAGCAGGAATCTGTTAAATGGGAACTATTGCTTCCCTGCATCATGGGGCTTGTAGTTTGTTCACATTGTGATGAAACCCCCATTCCAGAGTTAGAACTGTAAATCATAGAACAAACTAATCCCACCAACACATCTCTCAAAAAAATAAAAGAATAATTAAAAATAAAATAATCGCAAGCAATGAATAAACAGATGAGACTTGCATTAAGAGAATTTACAACTTAGTATTGAATTGCTGGATTTTTAAGGCTTAAAAATAGAAACATTAGATTTAGGATTAAACAATGCAAAAAAAAAAAGAAAAAAACTTGACCAGATCTTTAATTTATACACTAGAACCTGCAATAACTCCATCTTGCGAGCTGCAGCTACTTTAAATGTATGGATATGCATCAGGGAGAATTTGCTCCACTCCTGCAGCTGTAATGGCTTTATACGAGCATTCTGCTGGAACCTTTTATTTTACATCATATTTATATTGGACTATATTTGACATTATTAAGCAGAAATAAAAAAAATACACAGATATATGATAATTTAGTGTAGTTAGTCTGTGTAGTTATAGTGTTATTTCGAAGATGTTAGCAGGGATCATTGCATGGGTTGTGAATCCACCCAGAGCCTCATGGGGGCCTTGCCTGTGGCCCTCTCCACATCCGAATCCTATAAACCCTCAAATATAATGTTATAATTAGCGTATACTACACCTAATGTGGGCCTTTTGCGACATTTGGCCTAGATCCTAGACGTAAACATAAATAAAGCCACACTGATCATCTGTGACTGTGGAAATGAGCTCATCCATATGTAAACAACCCACATGAGTGGGGTCAGAACTGCACAAAAACACGGTTTAACACCCATCATGCAGCTACAGGTTTTAAATATTAAACCACAACGCAGATCAGGGGTGAGTTTTAAGGTCACCTTGTGCATCTCCACCGCTGGTCAGCACCGCTATGGCCCGACCTGCTCCCGTCATTTTCAGCTTCTCCAAGTCCATGGAAGTCATGTTGACCCGCTCACCACACGGCAAAGATAACGAAATGTAAAAAACGAAACGAATCCCGTTAGTTTGGTGTTATCCCAGCTGTTCGCTTCCTTGTTGGCAGCGGGTTCAAACCAAACCCTTGTATATCCGTGGAGCCCCCCCCCCCACAGTAGTTACACCTCCCCGTGGGCTGACTCCGCCCTCTTTCACTAAGGGAGTGTGTCGGGGGGCGTTTATTTTACAACCCGGCGTCGCCCGGAGCTGCCGTTCGCCAGTAGTCTCTGGGATTTTCCCACATACCCGCTAAACCTGGATGTTTGCAAGAGAGCAGAGTCAGTAGCACGTAAACAGGGATTAACACAAACAGATTTAATCATGTTGATCGTATCAGTCGAGACGTCGATGCAGGAACTGCCACACCCTTTACAAAAGATAACCAACGTGGGCCTGATTACATTAAGGAGGGCTGTCTAGTGAGGTGCGTTTGAGTGCAGCTTTCTTTAATGATCGACGTAAAAAAGGTGGAGCCTTAAAAGTCCGCATAGTGAAAACGTGACTGAGATCACAGCAGCATCGGCTCCTGTCAGGCAAATACAGCTGAAGCAACAGTTTTCACTACCCGTGTTTCTAAATGACATTTCTATGTGCAAATCACACTTAAAAGATAAACTAGTTCCCCTTAGAGTGACAATGTGGGGATGTAAGGCAAAGCACCTTGCATTCACAAGGTAACATACAGTGCTTTGCTGAAAAATAAAGGAACAAATGAAAAAAATTACATTAAGACAAGAAATACTTTTAAAGACATGATAAAAACGACAATATTTGGTCTTCATTAAAAAGCTTGCATTGTTGTTTTCTGTCAGATTGGAAGAAGCCAACAGTTTATGTAAGCTCTAAGGTTTTCAGGGAGTTTCAGGGACGGTTTCGGGACTGAACAGCATAGAAACTTAAAGCTGGCTAGTCTTGTTTAGCTTTTGGACCTGGTAACTGAGTAGAAGGGGTTTGATGACCTCAGAGGTCTATATTGCTCGCATAAAACAAAATTTTGAAATCTCACAGTTTACAAACAAGAAATCAGTGCAGTGATTTAAGACATAATCCATTTCCCTGATGTTGGTCAGGACTCTGGCAGCAGCATTTTTGAAGGAGCTGTAGCTGCTTTATATTTTAAGGGGCAAATAAAGACACAATTGCAATAACCTTACTTGCTAAAGGACACACCAGTTTTCCTGTCCTGTTTTGACAGTACCTTTATTATGCTAATTTCTGAACGATAGTGGCTAATTTAATGATGGAGCTTAAATGGGTACTAAAATTTAGTCAAAACACTGGAGTTTCCTGCATACTGTGTCTAGTTAAGTGTTGATCTCTATCCTTGCATTTTTTGTAACCAAACACTGCCTTTTCTTCATTGAAAGGGTATTATTCTGACCCATCCTTTTATTTATACTTTGGACATACTTAGTCAGAAACTGTAAGGCACTTTGATCATGTGGAGACACAAAAATATAAGGCTATGTCGTCAACATGCATATGGTAAGAGATCTTGTAATTAACCATAATTAGACCTTCAAAGAGCATGTAGATATGAAATAATAAAAAGTGGCCTAAGAATGGAGCCTTGAGGAATCCCACGTGATGTTTGTTTGCTTACGACTAGTGTAAATGAATAGCTTTATTTAATACTTTCTCAAAACTGCCAGTTTAATAAACACTAAAAACATTCACATTTTTTGATGAAAAAATGGGCCAGTGTTCTTACACATGTTTCTTTAGAAAATTGCTGACTTTTCCAGAGTAAAAGTCCTTTATTGTTTCACTGTTCTCAGACTGTTTTATGTAAAATTCCAGACATTTGAGTGCAAAGCATTTATTGGGTTTGTTTATCTAACAATTGATCTAATAGATTATAATAATCTAGAGGTCTAAAAAGCAGTGAAATGAAATTTACTTGATTTTTTGAATGAATTTTTCTGTGATCAATCATACAAAGATAAACAATATATTTTAAATAAACATCCAATAAAAAGTTCTAAATTTTTTAGATAGTTAGATGGACTCTATATTGGTGTCTCTCGGTCTTCTCTTAAATGTCTTCAACTTGTCCAGATCTTTTAACCTGAACCTCTAGACGTGATCACATCACCCCGGTCTTATTCTCTTTACACTGGCTTTCTGTCCTTTTTAGATTGGATTTTAAATTCGTATTGTTAGTTTTGTTTTTAAAGCTCTTAATAACTTGGACCCACCTTATTTCTAAGAACTTCGACATCTTTCTGAACATAGCAGATCCCTTAGGTCATCAAATCAATGTTTATTAGATGTTCCAAGGACTAGACTTAAACACTGGGGTGCCCGGGCATTTTCAGTGGCAGCGCCCCGACTCTGGAACCAACTTCCCTTGGACCTTCGCCCCATCACTGACCCAGGCATCTTTACATCTAAGCTTAAGACCTATTTTTTCAGGCAGGCTTTTAATATCAACTAGTATGGTGGCATTTTATCTATGATTCTTATTTTCCTATTGTCTGCTTTAATGGTTGTATGTTTTTCTATGTTTTCTTTTCTTGATTCTCACTGTGTTTTTGTGATCTTACTGTTTAGTGTAAATTGCAAAAACAAAACCTCTACAGACTGGAGTGATATATAGACTGGAGGGCGGACACCCTGTCTACTTTTAAGGCTAGGCTTAAAACTTTCCTTTTTGATAAAGATTATAGTTAGAGTGGCTTAGTTCATCAGGGAGGGAGCCTTCCTCCCTCCCTGTTGGATGGAGTAAGGGGGAGTCAGGTTTAGCCTAAACTGGCTCAGTTATGGTTGAGGTGCAAACACACCCTCCATTTCTGCTACCTGTATGACCCCTTCTCTTTTCCAGTGGTTATAATCAGTCTGACAGAGAGAGGTATCCCAATCCTTGTGGTTTTTAGTATAACAATGACCATCAGTGGGACCCTTTGTGGGGTATGTGTAGTTATGCTGCTGTAGGTTTAGGCTGCTGGAGGACATAATGACCACTTTCACCCTCTTCGCTACATTCTCACACTACTCTCCAATTTTGCATTATTTGCTGTTATTTCAGCTTTTAACTTTGTTCTCTCTTTTCTCTTCCTAGAAGCTACACCTGGCCTGACTCTGTGTCTACCTGTGACACCTTTCTGGAGAGGGGCATCGTCCAAGCTTCTGCTGCCAACAACTAAATGCTCACCTTCTACCGATGATATTCTTAGCCCTGTCTTTCAGTGTTTAACCCTATTTTTCTCCTAGACAAAGCTACTGACTGATCTTTTGCTGTGACTAACTGTATGTGCTCTCTTTCATACTCTAAACTTTAAAACTGGCTCAGAGTTTATCTGTTCTTTCTTTCTAGGTGAAACGACTAAAGGAGCTACATCCATTAACATTTACTTTTCCTTCCCATAGAAAGTACTCCTGGATCAGTGCTTCTTTGTTCTCTTTGTGTCTCTGCTCTGTTCTCTCTAACCCCCAGTCGGTTGTGGCAGATGGCCGCTCACACTGAGCCTGGTTCTGCTGGAGGTTTCTTCCTGTTAAAAGGGAGTTTTTCCTCTCCACTGTAGCTACATGCATGCTCAGTATGAGGGATTGCTGCAAAGTCAATGCCAGTGACTGTCCACTGTCTCTACATGCTCATCCGGGAGGAGAGAATGCTGCAAGTCACTAACTGGATGCAATCTGCTGGGTTTCCTTAGACAGAAAAACTTTTTATCCAATTTGAATAACCAACTCTGACTGCACTGTTCAATGGTTAGGATTAATTGAAATGTATGTACCTGACTTTTGTGAAGTGCCTTGAGACAACATGTGTTGTGAATTGGCGCTATATAAATAAAACTGAATTGAATCGAATATAGTAACTGTAAAAATTTTTATTGAAGAAATACCTAAACCACTAACCCACATCTGCAACGTGTCTTTTCAATCAGGTACATTTCCTAACAAAATGAAAATTGCAAAAGTGGTAATATTATTTAAAACTGGAGACAGATATCACATACCTATCTCTTTACTCCCCCAATTCTCAAAAACATTAGAGAAACTATTTGCAGACAGATTAGACAAATGTATTGAAAAGCACAATCTACTTGCAGAAAGTCAGTATGGTTTTAGATCCAACAGAGCAATACCTCTGACACTATTGGAACTGATAAAAGAAATCACAAACTGTATCGATAACAACAAAAAAGCAGTAGGAGTGTTTTTAGACCTAAAAAAAGTATTTGACACTGTTGATTACAATACATTATTTGTTAAACTTGAAAGGTATGGCATAAGGGGGGGTTGGATGGTGCTGGCTCAAAACTACTCATTGAATGCACATCAGTTTGTACAAATAAGTCAACACAAATCATGAGATAGGGAAATTAGATGCGGAGTACCACAGGGGTCAGTATTAGGACCAAAGTTATTTATATTGTACATTAATGACATGCAAAGTATCAAAATTATTGAAGTTATTTAAACTTATACTGTTTGCAGATGATAGAGATATGTTTTGATCTGGGAAAAGTTTCCAGCATATCAGAGAAATTATTAAAACATAAAAAAACAAATTAAAACTATAGTTTGACAGAAATAAACCAGAGTAAAACAAAGATTATTCTTTTTGGAAGGCATAAAACAGAACCTAATTTGTAATTAAAAACTGAAAACACAAATAGAATTAGTTACAGAAGTACTCTACAGCAGATATGCACACTTCAGAAAATAGCAACAAGGATAATACACAAAGTAGGATCCAAAGAACATACAATGCTATTGTTTTTAAAATCATGTACATTGAAATATCTGTATTTGGTTAAATATAAAACAGCACAGGTAATGTACAAAGCATGATATAATCTATTGCCAAAAAATATTCAGGAAATGTTCCCAGAAAGAAATGAAGGATACAATCTAAGGAGAGATATGAATTAAAAAAATAAAAAATAAGAACAATAAAAAGTATGTGCATTTCAAGCTGCGTAGTGACTTTGTGGAACAGCTTGGATAGAGAGATTACGAACAGTACAAACATGAATATATTGAGAAAAAGATATAACAAAATCCTTCTAAATAGGTGTATGGAAGTTGAAGGATATATGTAAATACTATGGGACAGCTGAGGAAATTAGACTGGTATCATAGGTGAATATTGGGTGCTGCAGTCTTTTTTATTAAAATGATAGAGGGTCGTTTGCCAAGTGGTAGGGATCCTCAAACTTTAAGTTTGTGCCTAATTTAAGTTGTATAAATTTGTTAGAGATTAGCTGTTTGTTGACTTGGAGGACACTCATTGCGGCAGGGTACATCATCCAAGGGTAATGACAGATACTCATGACAACAGATTCAGTTTCTTACATGTAAACTTGGGATAGATGAGAAGTATGGCTATTGGCACACATTACACATTATTCATGGTAAGAGGTAACACCAGTCTGAACAAATGTTTCCAAATATCATTTTAATATAGAACAAACCCACAAAGAGGGGGTGGCAGAGCAGCACCTGTTGCACTTTTCAGTTGCCAAGAAATAAATAGCTGACATAGCTCTATTTAAGTGCAGTCTGTGAAAGACTTCACTGGAGAAACAACTGACTCATGGTCCATTTTTTCCCCACTAAGAGTCTCCAACAATCCAGTCCAAGTCTTTTTTCCTATTATCATTTATCCTTTTCTGAATAAGGGTAAAGTTCAGCAGCAAATGCCCTTAATTTGCTATACTGTCCGAGAGGAAGCTTGTGATGTGAAAACATAAAAGACCATGTTATACTTGTCATATTTTCTAAGATTGGTTGAAAATAAATGAAACAAAAAGCTTTTGATTGGATCTGGGTTGATGCGTTTCTTTTTAAGGTAGACTTGTTGAATAAATGAGGTAGAAGTCTATCCAGCAACTAAAATCTTAGAAGTCCAGAGAACCATCAATGACGCGCAGCCTGAAGGTATGAAACATGTCAGAGATGCCGCAGGTCAGTTGTTTCCCCTCAGATCCTTTAGTCAGCACTTCTGGACCTTCAGCTGGTGCAGAGCAGCTGCATAGAACCGCAGCTGCCAGTTTTCCAGGGAGCCGTCCTGCCTGCAGGTTCAGCCTGAGGTCAGACTGTGCAATGTTCAGAGAAATTTAAAAAGAGACTTTTTAGGCTTCATGTTTAAAGATCGTGGCAGTAAAGGGAGAAAATGACTAAATAAGTACAGGTCTGGAAAACTTTTCCAAGAGGCAATACTTCTTTTAAAAGAGAAAATAACAGCAAAAACCGGTGATTTTTACATGTGGATATGTTTGACCATAACTAATAGAACAATAAGGAAGAACTAAATCTGATAAATTTTATCAAAATGATATACTGATGTTTAAAAGAAATTTTAAGTATTTATTGGGATCCAAATTCGTTATAAAATCTAGACAGGGTTTTCTTTCTTTAAAGCCTTATTGCAAAATTGTGTTATTTTGTTTGGAAGTTAAATGTAAGGTTTTTTATTGGTACTGCAGCTCATATCAACATGCACAAAAGTTTCCCAGGAAACAAAACATTACTAAATAATTTACACGACTATAACATTTTTACTCTCTTGTTGCAACGCGGAACATCAGTGGATTCTAATGGGATTCTATGCAACAGACTATCACAAACTAGTGCATATTTGTGAAGCGGAAGGAAAATCATACATGTTTTACAATTTTTAATAAAGACAAACCTGAAATGTGGGATGTGGATTTCTTGTCAGCCTCATTAACTGCTAAGAAGGTACCAAAATGAAACTTTTTGGCTCACATGGAGAGCACTTTAATTGGGGGAAAAAACTAACACGTCACATCTTCCCAAACACACAGTAAAACAAGGTGGTGGCTGCATCATGCTGCAGAATGCTTTTCTTGACTGAAGTTAGGAAGAATTGACGGGAAGATGGATGGAAAAAGTACCAGTCAATCCTGGAATAAAAAACAACTGTTAGAGGCAGTTAAAGGCTTGAGAGTGGCGAAGAAGGTCAAATACAGCAAGAGGTACAATGGGAAAGTTTACAGCAAATGATATTCCTCTGAGAATGGCCTAGTCAAAGTCCAGGCCTAAATATAATTGAGAAGTGGCAAGGCCTAAAAAAAAGTCAATGCTCACACAAGTTCTTAAAAACCTTGACCCTTCTGTATCTTTCTTCTTGCACTTCACAGTTATGCACCACTTTGTGTTGGTCTAACACAAATGTGTCAAACTCCAGACACTGAGGCCAAGGATTCTGCGACATTTAGATACATCTCTGATTCTAGATGTCGGAATCAAATAATGAGCTTATTAGCAATACTAGAATTTGACTGCATGCTGAGAAGACATTTCATCCCTTTGATCTAGTTGTGGAGGACCGAGGAACACACCACACCAGCGGACTGGACTTTGACATCCCTGAACGAACACATAAAACCTCAATAAAATAAATTTGGTTATGGTTTAATAATGCAAAATGTGGAAAGGTTCAAGGTGTATCATTACTTTTACACAGCGCTGCATCCCAGTTTTTTGGGGATAAAAAAAGACAAACTGCAGTGTTCTCGGTACAGTACATGAGCATTTATTCCATGCGATTTCTTTGCTTTGATTTTATTCTCCTATTGCACTGTACACTGAATAATACAGAAAAATTACAGGATTGGTTGATCATAATGCCATTCAACAGGGAAGAGGGTTCGAAATGAGAGAAACAAAGAAACAGATGTTTGCTAAAAGGAATGATGCGGCAATTTCACAGAAATTCAGACAGAAGTATTTTAGATTTTGATTACAAATGTGAAGAAGGGATTGCTGCAAAAGTACAGAAATAATTGGCTCCTGACATGTTCCCTGGGGCTCATCTACACTGCTGTAATTCTAACAACCAACCAGAGGATGGAAAAAGCTGGAGGAACACTTGATTCTCCAAACTACTTGTTCAAAACTTTAAACTGCGATGATAAATCTAAAACATGAGTGGTTCTTCTAGAGGGTCAAACAGTGATATTGTTGCACTTTTGTTCATCCACACAAATACTGCCCTCTTTCTCACACCCATTCGTTGTGCTTCCTTCAAAAGGAGAAACTGTTGGTCATGACATTTCTGAAGCTGCCTGAAATGAAAAAGAAAACTACTCCTGATGACTCATTCCAAATAAATTAATTCAATAATTATGTAGGCCAGCTACAAAGAGGAGAAAAAAAAAACAACAATAAAAAGATCAAATTTAAATTAAAACTTCATAACAATCATTCTTCACAGAATAGATGCCAGAGAAGACGAGTGTTATTATCAGCTCGATCAGATTACATGAGGTTACTTTACACGTACGTAAACAGAAGAGAAGAAGGTGGATGGAGCATTTTAAAGCTCTCGAGCACATTTAATCAAGATTCACCTTCCTGCAGTAGTGTTCAATACTGATATAAGGATTACCTCCTCCTGTCCAACCGCTCGGCCGCTTGACGGAGCCGTGCGACACATTAACGAAAGAAGACGGAAAACAGATCACATTGCATTTACATTTGTTTATATACAGGATTAACACTGAGATATATGGTTGGTGAAAACCAAGAGCAGCTTAAAGCTCCGTGGCCTCGTCTCTGGCTTGTGTTCCTTATGCAGATTCACAACCGTCCGCACACACGTCTGAGCTGACATCATTAACACTCAATACCACCCTGACTGATGGGATTACTACAAATATGGATGCCTGAAAAGGACCAAAAAACTAAAATAATGCATTCATAAATGCAGTATCTCTCTTTTTTTTTAAGACGACCAGTTGAAAAAAAAAAAGGATTATTGCTGGGATTATGAGACTTAAAAAAACAGATGTGGATGAGTTTTACATGAGAAAAGGCAAAAATAAGTGTGTAACTGTCGCCATCTAGTGACAGCTGATATATTGCTTTCATTCAACAACACAAAACCTGAGAATCAAACCTCAAAAAGGCAAGCTGGAAAAAAAGAGAGAAAGGGATTAATTTGAAAATACATCCACTCACCGCTCTCATCTAACCCTCGGTCGCCATGGTTACATCAAGCCTGCTGGTCTAACCCCCTCCTTTACTGGTCACCTGAGAGCCAACCTGCTATTTATTTTTGCAGGCAATATTTACAGGTGCATCACAATAAATTTGAATATCATCAAAAAGTTAATTTACTTTAGTGATTAAATTAAAAAAGGGAAACTCTTTATATAGATTAATCACATACAAGATTTCTAGTTAAGTAACTTCAGTTTAAGACTTTAAGACCTTTTTAAGATCATTATGGTTTAAATTTAAGACCCAGATAAATTAATAAAAAGAACTTATCAAATGAATACCTTACATACTCAATAACTTAAACTTAGCTTAATTAGTAATTTAAGTTACATGTATCTTTGTAAACTTATCTTGGTATTTTTTGGTTTTCTTGTGTGTTTTTATTCATTTTGTCCTTAAGTTACCCACTTTTAACACCTTTTATACACTAACCCTCATAATATTTATACACAAAACGTTTTAGAAAACAATCAAAATCCACGTTTTTCAAGCCAGACCTCGTCAAATATACACCTTTCCATGACCAATTAGCTGGTAGCGAATAAGGTTAAAAGAACTAACAAGCAGATATCTTTCATTTTTTAGGGAAAGGCTGAAAGCTGAATCAAGTGTTACAGCAAAACACCCTAATTCCCTATCCAGAACTACAACACATGGGACAAATAATTGCTACAAAAGCAATTCACAAAAAGATTTTTTTAAAATTATAATCCGAGGAAGAAGCATATATTTGCACATTTAATACATAAAGAAATTAAATTTAAGACCCATAATGCAAAATCTGGACATATATATTTTTGTTTTGAGACCTAAAATTTAAACTATTAAATTTAGTACTTTTTAAGACTCAAGGCTTTATTTCTGTTATCCACTTAAGGCTGCAGTTATTGGAATTGTTGTGTGCCTTTTTCTACCACACTTTTTCCTTCTACTAAACTTTCCTTTATGATATGCTTGCATACAGCACAGGGAAAAGCCTGGTTCTTTAGCAGTAACCTTTTATGGCTTATCCTGCTTGTGGAGGTTGAGGTATAATATCTTTATTAAAAATACTATTTAAAAAAAATTTGGATTTATGAAATATATAAATAGATTTTCATTAGCTTTAAGCCCTAATTATTATAATTAACAAGTTGTAATGATGAAATATTGACTGTGCCTGCAATGAAACTATATTAATTCCCCTTTTTGACTGTATTTGGTGAAATAAAATAAGTTTTTCATCATATTTTTATTTATGGAGATACACCTATATCATTATGATTCAGATTTAGTAAATTACCCTGCATGAAAATGGTGAATGGTACGCTTTGCTACGTTCCAGGAAAAACAACACAAGATAAAAAGAGATACTGCATTTGGATGGCAGCTAAAAAACACCTACAGCACTAAAGGGTTGAACATCAAGGCTTTTCTGCAAGAGCTTTTTTTGTTTTTAAATGCCTGCATGGTCCTTTATATTGACATGTGCCAGTCGAAGAACATTCTTTCACACGAAAATTGGTCCAATCCAGTTTCACAGTCCTCGAGCTATCCTGAGATGAGACTTGAAACTGCAATGTCTGATGGTTGAGGAAGGGGGGCTTATGCGAACAAACACACACCTTCCTCCAAAGCTCCCGTCATGACGTCTGATTGCTGATGCTGTCTCAGAGAGAAGGATGAGAGCGTCCTTTATTTTGTTTGTTTTGAGCCCTCAGATGAGTCGTCCTCTCCGTTGCCTGCTCGTCTGCTTCATGCAGTCCTTCTAAAATGTTTTGCATCTTGCGAGCATGCTCTAATAGCTATGCGGGGATCCTGATGATGAGACACATATAGAGTTTTCTGGGGGGAGTTTCCCGTTGCAATTTGCAAGGCGAGTTGTTCATGCTGGTGTTGACACTGTTTCCATGAGCTCATTGTTCCCTGTGTCGGCCACAGTCGTGACAAGAAGAAAGTGATAAGATGCGGGATACCGGGTCACTGCGCTGTAAACTCACATCGAAGAGATTGCTTATTTTTTTGTATTTTTTGTTTTTCTTTTGACGGATTACCAACACGAAGATGCTCAGAGCGACTGTAGCAAGATGAAGGCCTGTAGTGATGCTCAGATGCATCAGTGCTTCTACACATCCATCCTCTCCTATCTTCTGCACCTTCATCCAGTCATAGTTTCTCACAAAAACACACTCAGTTTCAAAATGTCAGTTTCTTATTTCTCTGTTCGGATCAGAGAATCCTGAATTTCTCTGCAAAACTCAAGACAAAAATAAATTAAGAACGTTAGAACTATCTACTGCACATTATCATTCAAAAGGGAATCCCTGGATGCAGTGCTAGTCGAGGGGATGAGGTTGGGAGGGGATTACGCGGGACTTTGCTATAGGGTTTTTTTCACCATGTTGTCCTCTTATTGCTGTGTTTTCTGTGGAGGCCTCTGATCCAGACATGATGGCCACCGGGCAAAAAAACCCCCAAAAAAACAACAAAAAACAAAAACAGATTCAAAGCCCTGCGGAGAGTTTCACCACGAGGATGGAGCCCCGACTTTGTTGTTTCTGATGGTGGTATCGGAGCACTCTGCCTCTGATGAATCACAGTCCGATTCCCCGAACTGCAGCGGGTTCTGAAGACAAAATGAGAAAAGAACACAAGTAAAGATCCAGCAAGATGGATGCCTGTAAAATTAGGAAACTATGATCCAGGATCCTTGCCATCCTTGAGATGTGAGGCCATCTAAAGCTTGGAGCAATCTGGGTCAATAACAGCAGCAAATCTACGACGGGTAGCTGAAAAATAAAAGAGCTGCGGTGCTGCAAAAGCCCAGTTCAAATCCAGACTTCAGTATGACTGAAATGCCAAGGTGGGACCTTCAGAGAGCTGTGAGGAAATGAATGTCGTTGAACTTCGTTGAACTGAAGCACCGTTGTGAAGAAACATGAACTGAAATCCTCTAACTGATAAAGACAAGCTAAAAACAACTAATTAAGGGTTACTGCTGTTACATACTGTGGCAATAAACTTCAAACTTTTTAACCCTTCTTTTTCATTTTGGCCTCATCTTCGTTTTATAAACAACGACAGGGTGGAACCTGTGTTGTTGTGGACTTCAGATAACACCTCAATCATTTTAGAATCAAGAACTGAATCTTTTATTGTGTTCTGATACACTAAAAACCTATAACTGAAATATTTTCTTATTGCAATGAATGTTTTTCAAGTTATTTGTACTATAGTGACCCTTGGACATCTTGAACTATTTAGAGACAGATTTGAGGCGAAAAGACCCATACATTCTACAGTTGTTCAGTTTTAGAGCACAGTTTCACTTTGTTGTCACTCAAAGCGCTTTAATATGTTGTACAACTGATTTCATTAAAAAGAGGCAGCACATGAGAATATGTGCCCCATTAACTGTTCAAATAAAAAGCTAAAAAACTCCACTGGCCTCATAGCTGTGTTCGTCAGAGCACAGTTTCCCCAGCGAGATCTGGGTCTTCACCCTGCGGACGGCGCACTCCTTGTCGGAGAGGCCGTCGGACTGGGTGGAGATGTCGATGGGGATGTCCGGTGTGTGCGAGAGCAGCTCGTCCAAGTGCTCCTCCTGACTGGCGCTCAGCCTCTCCAGGGGTCCGCTGTGCGAGTGGTCGCTTGTGTTCCCCTCCTCCCCGTCAGACACCGACAGGTTCTCTGAGCTGAAGGTGGAGTAGGACTGGAAGCTGCTCATACAGCGATGGGGCCTGTATGGAGTCATGGGGGAAGTATATTTTTTTGAGTCGTAGTCTTGCTTCATCTTGATTATGATGTGGAAAAGTTGCATTTATTGATTAAACAGTATTATGAGACATTAAAGGTCAGTTTGCAAAGTATTTTACCTCTGTCGCCGTGGAAACTCCACTTCACTGTCCACCTCTCCCTCCTCCTCTTCAGATGACTCATCACCACCCTGAAAAGAGGCAACAATGGCTGTTAATAAACAGACACTGACGATACAGATACATTGCCTTAAAGTATTTATACCCCACCTTTTCACATTACTACCTTACACTTTGTTTAGTGTATTTTCATTTTTAGAGCCTAGCAAAAGTATTCATACCTCTTAAGGTTTTTCATATTTTTTCACTTACAACCAGTTTTTACGACCAATTTTTTTGACAGTAAGCTGACAGGAGAGGGGTGGAGAGAGGGGGAAGACATGCAGCTAAGGGAGACTGAAGCTTTTGAACATGGGTTGTGTATTTTTACCCCTGTGCCAGTGCCGCGACTATTTTTATGGATTTTATTGGGATTTTTATGTGAAAGATAAACACAAAGTATGGCATAACTGAATTGAAAGGACATTTTTTGATGGTTTAAATGTGGGATATGTACAGTATGTCCCTACCAGCTTTACACATCTAGACACATTTTTTCTCAACATGGCTTGTGGCAAACCGGTAGGTTTGCAGTCATGTCAGAGTCTTTCCATTTGAAGACAACGACTTGAAAGGGTTCCTTGAGATGTTCAAAGCTTTGGATATTGTTTTAGAGCCCAATCCTCTCTAAACCTCTCCACAACTTCATATTGCTGTTTGTTCATGAATGTTCTCCAAAGCACATCAGAGGCTTTCACAGAACAGCTTGATTTACACTGAAATTAAATTACACACAATTTCCCAATGAATACCTTCTGAAGGCAACTGGGAACATTGAATAAAATTTTGGGGCATCAGAGTAAAGCGTGTTGAATGCAAATGAATGCCACTCTCTGCAATAACGCTCTGCAATGATGCTCTGCAATGATGCTCTGCAATGATGCAGTACTTGTGTTGGTCTATTAAATAAAATCCCAGTAAAACTTGGCAAAGTTTGTGGTTTTGTCACAAAACGTGAACTAGTTTTAGGGGTGTGAATATGTTCATGCAGTGATTCAGGGCTGCTCACCTTTCCGAGTGGTCTGAGGGTGCGGGGCAGTGCAGAGGGCAGTGAGTGTTTGGACTTGGTGAGATCCTGCTCCTGCAGGGCAGCATTACTAGTGTCTTCTCCATTTGAGGCTGCCTCTTTATTGGGTGGACCCAGAGAAGACTGGTTGCTTTCTTGGGTGCTATGCAGCGAGTAGTGCGGTAATTCTGGTTGGCTTAGTGTGGCAGGCGTCTCCTGACAGTGCAAGCAGCCGGGCAGAGGGTGAGCCTGGCAACAGGGACATAGTGAACCAGCACCAGCACCTGGTATGGGTTTGGAGGTGATAGATGAAGTACGCTGCCGCGTGTCTGCATTCACAGCTGTGGAAATGAGGTCAGGGCTAGAGTCAGAAACGCGGCGTTGCAGGTGGTCGGTCTGAGGGCTGCGGAGGGCGGCAGCGGGGCCGAAGTAGCGCAGATTGTTGGCACAGTTGACAACGGCCTCCTCGCGACCTTTTAGGGGAAGAAACTTTCCCTCAGCTGATGGGTGGTTGCGGTGATGATGATGGTGATGGTGGAACGGTTCTTGCAAAGACTGGGTGTCTTCTGAGGCTCCGGCAACAGGCTTCAAAGCGCCTGGGAACTCGTTGTGGCTTCCTTTGCTGTTGGCCCGGCGGTGGCGAGGTTTGCTTCTGTAGCGGGTCTTCCCGGGGGGCGTGGAGACTTTGGGGCTGGCTGACAGAGGCGAGGGTGAGGGAAGAGGGTCAACGCTGGGAATGCCGTCAGAGCGCAGCAGGTCCGGCCTACAAGAGATGCATTTAGTTAAATTGCATTTAGGTTTTACAGGTCATGACCAAATAATACCATCTGTTTTAGACTTTATCTGCTGATTGGACTTTCACAGACGTAACTGAAAAAGCAGCTTTGCTGGGGAACAACTGGGGAAGAATATTAAAATAGTAAAACAAAGAAAATACAGTGCCCTCCACAATTATTGCTAACCCTGGTAAAGATTTGTCAAGAAGTGTACTGCAGGACTCAAACAGATTGTATTTTAAAGAGTTCATAATGCTGCACACTATAATAATGTTCCCAGCCTATTTAAAAAAACAAAGCCCATGTAGAGTGTTTGTTGCCGAAAACCTCAATCACACAGAGGCACATGGTTTTAATTTTAAAGTCTCAGGTTGAGCAAAAAATAAAGTTAAGCCCAAAATTCTTCATACACTTGGTAGATTTAGAGTTTAACCTCTTAAGCTGATACAAACCATTTCTAACACCAAACACGCTACAAGCGTGTTTGGTGTTTTGTACAAGCAGTTGAATCAGAAAAATGCAGGAAGTAAACGCACTCTACAAAATGGATTCACTGGAGGTCTCGGCCTCTGCTTCCTGATTGCTGGGATTGACATGAAGGACGTGTAGATAACTTAATTCTATTAGCTCTAAGGATGAAAAGGAGGGGTCATTTGTGCGATTCGGCCAACCCAAACTCGAGTTATTGGCGTGCGTAATGCAGGTTGTTTGTGTAAAAAAATTATGCAGTTCCGCCGCTTGAAAAGTATGTAATTTTAATTTTATTGTGAAATACGTTTAAAGATAGATTTTCTTTTTACACTAGTGCTTTGTGATGTCCCGTAATAAATGGGTTTGGAAGCCACACAGTGGAAGATAGTACTGAAATGTTTGCATCTGTAATTAGCCCTGACACACCTGCCCGGTAAACAAAGGTGTTGTGAACACATACATTCATTCCTAGTTGTCAATAAATTGATGTTATTTTATTTTTAGCGATGCTGACAAGTCAAGTCAAGTCAAGTTTATTTATACAGCGCTTTTCAGCAACAAGGCACTCAAGGCGCCATTACGTATGTTATTGCGAAGATTGATTTTTTTTTTTTTTTACACTGGTGCTTCCAGTTCAATAAATGTGCTCCGGTATGATTTAACATACCATTTTCTTGTTCTATTGAAAATTATAAAAAAATAAATGTGGGTAATAAAAACTAAAAAATCAAAAACAGGCTGTTTTAGACAAGTAAAAAAGTAGTTTATTACATTTTTCAAGTAAAAACACAAGAAATCTCCACTTTTGCAGATGGTGCCGAATTGTGCCAAAATGTGCCATATGGTGCCAAAATAAAAAGGTCTACGTATGTCTTTACTAAAACCTCTGTAACTTTGCTTTGGTTTACCTCAGCTGCATGAAACTTTGCACAGGTAATGTCCACAAGTTGATTTAGGGTTTTCTAAAGTTTGTAGCCTTCTTTATGATATTTCTAGAAGGTTTATATACTGTACAATGCAGGAAACATTTTGGCGAGGGAAAAAATGTTAATTTTTTTCTGTGTGCCATCCTCATTATCTCTGAAACAATAGCTACTACTGTGATATTTACACTTCTGATTGAATCTCCAGACTGTTACCTTTAATTTGAAACCAAGCTTATTTAAATAGAGTTTGTAGTTGCTGAGAAAAACTCAATTACATTTGGCCATGTAATTTTGAGCACGAACTTCACAAAAACGCCTTATAAGAGGTTAAAGTAATCATTTCATTTTACCAACATGTTTCTTCTGAGTGGAAGTAACATTAATGTTTTAAAGTCCTGACTTGAATTCATTCATAGCTAAAGATTAGGGTGATGATGAGGAGCCTTTTAAACTTCAAAGATCAGGAGATCATCATCAAAGGTGTCATTTGCAGAAATTGTCAAAAAACCAGTTGGAACATGCAAAAAGCTGGTCAGCCAATATCGCCAATAAAGATTACTTAAATGTTCTCTTGTCTTTCCCATTTTGAATGGTTTTAAGAGAAATTTGACTCTGTGTTTGTCATGGAAACAGAAGTCATACATAAAAGTTCCTTGACACTCTGATCTTAAAAAAGTAAAGGTTAATAATATTTATTTTAAAGGAATTGTTAGGGGTGCCAATACATTTGCTATCTGTTATTTTATTAATTAAAAACAGGTATTTCTTATTAAGGAATAGATGATGCCACTGCGATTAAAGATGCATTTATTTAAAGGCTTTCTGCACAACTATAAAGGTGGTGCCATAATATTTTGGGATGGACTCTATAACTTTTGCAAATTCGTGTTTTCTCTCACTTTCTTTCCCTGACGAAAGCCGCTTCCTGTTTTCACGAGCTACAATAGAATAATAGATGGAACGGCTTTTTAATGCAAAATTTTAAAAACTCAGGGGGGAAGGGTTGCTAAAAAAAGAAAATTCAGATGTGACAGTTACAGAAATATGAACTTTTTTGAATTAGTTTATGGGGTTTAATTTTTGTCTACATGTAAACTGCTTACTAATTTAAGGATTTTTTGTTTAGATAAATGTTTTCTGCACCAGTTTCATACAAACAACTATGTCAATATCTGTTAAATATTTCTTTCCACCAGTTTCTGCTTGTATTTTTCCAAGATTAAATAAAACAAAATTTTAGCATTTTAAAAAGAAAACAAAAATTAGCTGCTGGGTTAAATTGCAGACCTTTTAGTAGACGGCATCCCAGGTTTGTGTGAGATGCTTCCTTTTTTCTTGATGAGCTTTTCGACAGCGTTGGACCTGACGATGGGCCGGACCAGATGACGTTTGTAGCTCCCCGGATATTTCTTCTCCACTGCCTGTTCTCTCCTACAGAGACAACAAAGGTTTGTTTGGTTTCACAGGATGGGGATGTGAGCGAGAACAAAAAACACTCGCCTTACAGGCAGAGGCTGAAATATTCCTCCAGGAACAAATCCCTTGAAACTACAGATCAAATCTTTAGAGTTGTGTTTACAAAGCAACATCATGGCAATCAACACTATATATCACTGGGGAAAGAGGAAACACTGATGCAGCACCAGCTAGTAAAGGCTTACTACAAGGAAATGACAGCAAGGCGAAACAACGCCTTCTGCTCTGAAAAATATATCTCCGTACTTCATCAGTTCCTTCTCTCGGACCTCCAGCTGCAGCATGATGGCACTGAGCTCCATGTAGAGGTTGTTGGCTCTCTCCAGCTTTCTCTCATAGTGTTCCCGGATGTCCAGAGCATGCCTGAAAGAGAAAAGGGGGGAAGAAAATCAGCATTATATCTATAAACTAGCATCCTGTTCACCACCTGAATTCATCGTCTTTGTTACACAGACCTGAGTTCATCCCTCCTACGACGGATCAGCTCCTCGTCCAGCCTGTGGATGCAAGTGCCTTCACTTTTGATCTTCTCAAAATGCTTCTTCACCTCCTCTCTCCATTCAGCCTGTAACATAAATAGAGTAAGAACCTGAAAGTTCAAATACCTGCAAGCAAAACTAAAGCTTTGAATAGCACTTACACATTTTTCAAACTTTAGTGTATTTCATTGGGATTTTATGTGTTAGAGCAACACGAAGTAGTACAGTATTGTGAAGTGAAAGCAAAAGGATACATAGCTTTTAAGATCTTATACAATAAAAATCTAAAAAGAGTGGTTTGCATTTGTCTACATACCTCTTAGCTCTGATACCCCTGAACAAAATAGTGTTCAACCACTTGCCTTCAGATGTCTCCTAATTAGTAAATAGACTCAGCTTGTGTGTAATTTAATCTACAGCTGTTCTCTGAGGACATCAGAGGTTTAGTAGAGAACATTGGTGAACAAACGGCAACATGAAGACCCAGGAGCACAGCAGACTGATCAGAGTTAAGGTTGTGGAAAGTTTAAAGCAGGGTGAGGTTACAAAATCATCTCCATAGCTTTGAACATCTCAGAGAGCACTGTTCAATCCATCCATTAAAAATAAAAAGAGTATGACAGACCACAATGACTAATATTATTCATGAATCTGGCCTTTATGGAAGAGTGGCAGGGAGAAAGCAATTGTTGAAAGAAAGTCATAAGAAGCCAATTTGCAGTTGCCACAAGCTCCTTTTTGGCCTGCATGGGAAACACTGAGCGTGGCAGTAAACTAACACTGGACATCTTCCTCACCACACAGTGAAACATGGTGGTGGTTGCAGCAACAAGCTGTCGGGATGCCTTTCATCAGCAGGGGCAGGAAATGTGGTGAGTGTCGATGAATGAGAAAAACAAAATACGTCTTGATGTGCTGAGCTGTTGAGAAATAACCCAAAACGCTTGGAGCTGTGATTTCAGCAAAACATGGGTCTACAAATTACTGATGCTAATGCACATCACGCTTTCCTGACTTTAATTTGTGAAAAAAAGTGTATAACTATGTATCCTGGTCCTTCTACTTCACAATCCCACGTTACTTTGTGGTGTTTTTTCTGATAAAATTCCAAGGAAACACAAAGATGTTAAACAAAACCTGAAAAAGTTGAAGGCGTGTAAATATTTTGGAAGGTGCTGTACTGTATGAAGTGTATTCAGCAGGCATTTTGTCTGAAATCCAAACCTGAGATTTGAAGTAGGTCTCCTGAGGAGTTCCTAAAACATCAGCAGAGGCAATGTCGAGATGGAGGAGAATCTGACGAAACGAAGGCCTATTCCTGGGTTTGCCTTGCCTGGAATTAAGGAAAACACTAAACGAATTAGGACTGATCTTAAAGTAAAAAACACAGCAGCTGTCACAGTATCAGGCCCAAACTCACCATGTTTGTTTCATGAGGATTTTAAATCCATCTGGGCAGGTCGAAGGGACAGGAAGGTGTAGGCTGTTGCTGCCAACACCCCAAATGATGGCGGACGAGTCCACATCTTTGTAGGGTATTTCTCCTGTGAGCAGTTCCCATAACACAACTCCAAATGACCTTAAAAACACAAGGTGAGAGAGACTCAAGACTCAACATCCCCCAGATGGCGCCAATGTCAGATTTCAGATCTCATCAATTACAGCAAAAAAAGCTTTTATCCCCTTTGCTTTATTACACTGTGAATATATTTAAACTGAGGTGGGTTACTACTCACCAGATGTCTACTTTTTCAGACACCGGCTCGTTTCTTATGACTTCCGGGGCCATCCACGCCACCGTACCCGCAAATGACATCTTTGTACTTTTATCGCTGAGCTCTTTAGACGTTCCAAAGTCGGAAATTTTCACAGTGTCGTTGTGGGTCACCAAAACACTGAAACGCAGAAAGAAAAGTGTTACAGAAAGAGCTGATTTAGGGTAAACTATTCAGTTTGTCGATGAAGCTTCTTCTCTGATATTCCACTGAATTTAAAGAGCTATATGGTGTTTTTTGTGGCATACTCGGCTGTTTTCTTTTTCAGAATAGCATTTCTGAATCATCCCATTAGCTAAATGAGACTGACCTTTTACAGTGCTTTCAGCCAGCTATCATTTTGCTGACTAATACAGTGTTTGCTGCTGCAGCATGATGATATTGATTAGAGAGACAGAGCTACAGACACGACTGCAGAGGAAACGACGGAAGGAGGAGGAGCAGAGCGGCGTGCTTTTATTAACTGTAGCATTTTAGCAAATGTCACACTGAAAAAAGCTGAAGGGATGAATTGTTGATGCAGCTTTCATCCAAAACATCTCAAAAGGTATTACCGCAGTTCCTACAAACTGATTGTCAAATACTAAAATAAAATTACAAGAGTACCTGTGGTAACCCTGAACTACGCTGTACAAATCCGCTTAAGAAAAATAGCTAAGCCTGGAGGAAGGTTTTTTTACCCCCTTATGTGACAATAGCAGTAAACAAGTGGCTCACTTGGGAGACTTGAGGTCTCTGTGGATAATCTTGTGCAGGTGTAGGTAGTTCATGCCACCGGCGATGCCCGTGGCCCAGTCCACCAGCAGCCTGGGGGTCACCTTCCTCCCGGCCCTCAGCACTTCATACAGCTGACCCTGGGCGCAGTACTCCATGATGATGCAGTAACAAGGCGCCTGGGTGCACACCCCTCTGATATAGACAGAACAGGAAACATGTTTAAAAACCAGCATTAGGTAACAAATACAAAATTCTGCTTCGAGAGCTTACTTGAAACTGATGATGTTGGGGTGCTTGAGCTTTCGCAGGTGTTTGATATCTGTCTCTTTCTGCTCCCGCACCTTCTTGATGGCCACTTCCTCAGAGCGAAACTTGCCCAGGAAGACGGCTCCCTGTGCACCGCTGCCCAGCCACTGTAGCTCTGAAATCTCCTCAAACGGGACCTCCCACATGTCTGCAATCCAGTTAATTACATTTTATCATTCTGTCAGCTACACTACTTTGTCCTGAAGAAACTATTCTTTGTGTTATTGGTTTATTTACTCTGTAAGAAGAACAGCACCTTTATACTAATCTTCTATCTCTAAAGAAAAGCACAGAGAGCACTCAGGTCTTTGTCAGGTTAGCTTGAAGAAGAAGGATATTTTTACAATCTGACCAAGCAGGTAGTTTAGACATCCTTTTTAGACAGAGCACCTTTTAACTGAGATCATTTGCAATGTATTGGCAAACTATGGCTTTAGCTAAATAATGCAAATGATCAAATGGAAAATCTTACAAGGACAGCAGAACTTTATTTCACATGAGATAAATTCACTATAACTGAGGCTCAGTGTGAAGAAGACTGAATGGTGGAGTTGTTTCTACTTCTGTTTACTGTATAGACGTGCAGATCAAAATCAACGTAATGCCCTGCACAGTGAACTACAACTCTTTCCCTGTTTTGTGCTGCTTCACTAGCAGTGATGATCAGGAGAAGTTATGCTGCCTCACTTTCCAGCCCACTGCATGGCTGAACAGGGCAAAGCTTCAGCCCATTTGTTCCTGACCTCCACGCACATCCTTTAGCCTGCGCATCAAGTCTATACAGGCAGCCCCGAAGCAAGGTGACTCTACCTTTACCTACGACCTTAATTCTAACCGACAGCAGCACAGCCACACAGCAGCCTCACACTAAAGCTGGGGACAGATATTCAGATACGGTTTCAGGAGTATATTACAAGACAGACCCGTTTGATTGTTTTCTCAGAAGAGTTAAATGGAGAGCCTTTTAATTAAACAGAGAGGATTTAGTTTGTTAAACCGACACCGTGCAGAGAGATGAAACCAAGAGCTAACCTTGCTGCTGAAGCTTGTATTCTGTGGAGTACGTTTTCCCAATAATGTTCCAGACAGGCCGAAGACAGCCAAACAGCCCCTCCAGGAAGCCTCCCGACCCAGGCCCAGCTCTTTGGAAGTGCAGCTTGATGTCGTCAGGGTGCCGCGGGTGGCTTGGTCTCCCCTCTCCGCTGTGGTCCAAAGGACAGTCTCCCTCCCCCATCTGCTCATCCATACCACTCCCACACCCACCATGCTCACAGGAAGCTGGTGAACCTGCTTCCTCCTGCTCTTGCTCCTGCAACTGGAGCACGCTGTTGTCAAAATGTCCGCCTTCGCTCCGTGTCGAGTCCACGCTCAGGGCTGTGTTTCCTGGGCTGATACCCCCCAATACGGAGTCCTCATCCTGGCCAGGCGTGTGAAGGGGAACAGGCAGGTTTGTTGGTGGGGCGAGGTCTGTGATAATCTGAGGAGGTAAAGTAGCAGGCAGGGCCTGAGGAGGCTGGGGTTGGACATTAGGAGAGTTGGATTTCTTCATGGCGTCACCAACCACGGTGAGTTTAAGCTCCTCCTTCAGCTTCCCCACCAAAAGACTGGGGCAGGAGGTCCAGGAAAGCACCTCTGGGGAGCTGCCCATGGTGTCGTGCATGTGAATAAGCAGCCCAGTTACAGTGGGAGGGATGAGTCCTAATGCACTGGTATCTATGGATGCTGAAAATCACCTGCAGGATAAAAGGGAAGACGGGTATAAGAAATTATAACGACAATTTTTACTAATAAAACACATGATGACACAATTATTTCCACAAACTGAAACTCTATCCTCTCATCTTCTTTCACAGATCTGAGACTGAGAGAGGCTACATTAGTGATTATTATTTCAGGCCATGAAGTGCAAACATGGCAGAGTGGATCACCCAAGAGAGGCTTTAAATCAGCACATGAACAGAGTGAACACAAACAATACTGTTTAGAGAGGGAAACCAAAGGCAAACAGCTAGACCAAACCAACGGCACACAGAGACAGATGAGAATGGAGCTTTTCTGGGATCTCTGTGACCAGTAACAGTACAGAAAGGATTAAAGGTTGAGAGCAAACACATCTGGCACATTCTCTCTGCTCAACCAGCTGTGCTGACCACAGCTACTGAGGTACCAGTACCACAAAACACTGCAGCTACTGAGGTACCAGTACCACAAAACACTGCATCTACTGAGGTACCGGTGCCACAAAACACTGCAGCTACTGAGGTACCAGAACCACACAAAACTACAGCTTCTGAGGTACCAGAACCACACAAAACTACAGCTTCTGAGGTACCAGTACCACAAAACACTGCAGCTACTGAGGTATCAGTACCACAAAACACTGCAGCTTCTGAGGTACCATTACCACAAAACACTGCAGCTTCTGAGGTACCAGTACCACAAAACACTGCAGCTTCTGAGGTACCAGTACCACAAAACACTGCAGCTTCTGAAGTACCAGTACCACAAAACACTGCAGCTTCTGAGGTACCAGAACCACAAAACTGTAGCTTCTGAGGTACCAGAACCACACAAAACTACAGCTTCTGAGGTACCAGTACCACAAAACACTGCAGCTACTGAGGTACCAGTACCACAAAACACTGCAGCTACTGAGGTACCAGTACCACAAAACACTGCATCTACTGAGGTACCGGTGCCACAAAACACTGCAGCTACTGAGGTACCGGTGCCACAAAACACTGCAGCTACTGAGGTACCAGAACCACACAAAACTACAGCTTCTGAGGTACCAGAACCACGCAAAACTACAGCTTCTGAGGTACCAGAACCACACAAAACTACAGCTTCTGAGGTACCAGAACCACACAAAACTACAGCTTCTGAGGTACCAGTACCACAAAACACTGCAGCTACTGAGGTACCAGTACCACAAAACACTGCAGCTTCTGAGGTACCATTACCACAAAACACTGCAGCTTCTGAGGTACCAGTACCACAAAACACTGCAGCTTCTGAGGTACCAATACCACAAAACACTGCAGCTTCTGAGGTACCAGAACCACACAAAACTACAGCTTCTGAGGTACCAGAACCACACAAAACTACAGCTTCTGAGGTACCAGTACCACAAAACACTGCAGCTACTGAGGTACCAGTACCACAAAACACTGCAGCTTCTGAGGTACCATTACCACAAAACACTGCAGCTTCTGAGGTACCAATACCACAAAACACTGCAGCTTCTGAAGTACCAGAACCACAAAACTGTAGCTTCTGAGGTACCAGAACCACACAAAACTACAGCTTCTGAGGTACCAGTACCACAAAACACTGCAGCTACTGAGGTACCAGAACCACACAAAACTGCAGCTTCTGAGGTACCAGAACCACACAAAACTACAGCTTCTGAGGTACCAGTACCACAAAACACTGCAGCTACTGAGGTACCAGAACCACACAAAACTGCAGCTTCTGAGGTACCAGAACCACACAAAACTACAGCTTCTGAGGTACCAGTACCACACAAAACTACAGCTTCTGAGGTACCAGAACCACAAAACACTGCAGCTACTGAGGTACCAGAACCACACAAAACTGCAGCTACTGAGGTACCAGAACCACACAAAACTGCAGCTTCTGAGGTACCAGTACCACAAAACACTGCAGCTTCTGAGGTACCAGAACCACAAAACACTGCAGCTTCTGAGGTACCAGTACCACAAAACACTGCAGCTTCTGAGGTACCAGAACCACAAAACACTGCAGCTTCTGAGGTACCAGTACCACAAAACACTGCAGCTTCTGAAGTACTAGTACCACAAAACACTGCAGCTTCTGAAGTACCAGTGCCACAAAACACTGCAGCTTCTGAGGTACCAGAACCACAAAACACTGCAGAAGCAAAAACAGAATTTTACTAAATCAGTGTCATCAACACCTTTTTGGATCTTTAAAGAGAATAAAAGCTTAAAGATAGAATTCACAAGAAATAACTGTGCCAATAAAACTGGCAATCTACCCAGAGATGTTTAACAGAGGCTTCTTCAGTACAATGATAAATGAAAAGAGTATTATATTGATTCATCAAAAAAAAAGCATCATCAATGTGCTCTAGGCTCAGAATCCTTATTCAAATACTGTTAAGGATCTTAAGGATCTGAAATGATCCTTTGGTATTTAAAATTTTAATGTTCTATATTTTTAAATAGTTTTTACATTTGCTTTGATATTCCTGACATTTATTGGCACATGTTTCTCTTAATTACTGCTTAATCATGTTATTGTCTTCACACTATGATTAGTTTGTCTCACTTGCTTTGCTGTATAGTCTATTTTACCTATGTGGACACATAAAGCAACCTGAAGACTTGTTACAGCTGGATGGAGCATATTGATTCGACAGAATATAAAAGACACTAATAAAATATTTCTCCCAAATTCGCAGTTAGGTTTTATGTTTAAATAGGGTAGCTCAACATGTCATGATTTTTTTTTTTAAAAGAAACTGCTGCACTGTGAAAGCAAAAAAAAAAACAAAAACACATTGAATTAACATTAATATGATGCAAAAAGCAAATGACATTATTTTCGTTATTTCTGCTCTTTAACTCAGTGACCTGCAGCCAGATTCATTCACTTTATGTCAGGGTGTCTTTTTTTCCAGCAATGCCTCTAGGAGCTTTCAAAACTGAAAATGCTCAAATATTTCTTCACACTGTGGCTCTTAACTAGCTGCAAATTATGGCACATACTGAATTTTCAGCTGTACAGATGGCTGGATCCAAAACCTTCACAACCTAATTAAAGTTTTCTGCAGGCAGCAGAAAACAGAGGGCAAAGATGGAGAGCATGTGGATTTCACAAACGAGATCAAAGTCCTTCAGGGAGGAGACAAAGCTTAAAGTTGGCTTTTTATGGAGAAAAGGACAAATATTGTCCAATCACAACTCTGGAACTCTGGAAACAGCTCTGTGCAGACGTGTTTAATGTTCAAATGCTATAAAACTCTAAAACCCATGAATGCATTCCTGATGAAAATAATGTCACAAGAAGGAATAAAAGTTGTAATTAAGCTCATCAAAAGGACTAGAGATGAACAGAGACATTTGATCATATTTAAATTGATCCGCCCTGATTGGTGAACAGTTGAAAATGAAAACGTTTTTATCTTTTTCTGATTAGTGGACAAACCAAACCCAAGTGCTACTGACAGCAACCCTCTTTGATCTGAAATATGTTATTTAGTGAAAACGACCCAATTCTTCCAGTATCAGTCAGTTGTTTAAAGTTTATTCAGAAGATATATAAAGCTATTTAAAGTGAAGCTGTATTTTTTCCAAAATATTACAACCTGTCTGCAGTTCATTCGGGCTGCTAAAGAGCCAGAGAGAGCAGGACTTTCAGCAGATAACAGGAAGGCTGAGCAGAGCATGGCAAAGTTCTTTTGAGCATTCAACCTGTGTCTGACATGGAACTTGTTGGCTTTGGAAATGTTGGCATTTACCTTAACTCTGAGATTTCCTAAAGTACATCCTCTAGGGGACATGATGTAAGGCTACTGTTTAGCAATGCTAACAGTGCTAATCGTTGATATGAGATGCTAAAAACTGTTTAAAAATACAACTCTTATTTTCACTGTTTGAGTTTGTAAAAATCTGTTTTACAGCTACTGCTTTCTCACACACTGTATGACAATATTAAATCATTTATACACTATAACTTATTGACCATTTATGGCAGGAGGAGTAGAAAAACATTTAAAATGCTGTTCTGATATGTTATACAATGGTTCTTTAAGATAAGTCCGAATCAGTTAAAATCGGTATCAGCAGCTCAAAGCTTTAACCGACTGGAGATTGAAAACTGTTCATAAAAATCTGATGAATGCCTCTTTACAAAAGGACTTGAAAGGGACAAGTTAAAGCTCATCCATTTAAAGATATCCATTCTAACATAGTACAGTAAAAACTTCCCTTAATTTTTTTATCTGTTTTACTTCCAGCAGCCAAACTTTCTTATTTTCTTTGTAAGTGGTTTTAATAAACAGTTAAAGTTAAAGAAAAAGTTGGAAAGATGTTCAGAAAGCCTGGAAAATTATTGATTAAGACCTCTTTAAAGGACTACATGAAATACTGACAGCTGAAAGAAAAATATCAATAAATAAGGAATAGGAGAAGATTTTTTTGCCCACTTCTGTAGCTGCTGTTTGCATGTTTGTGCAAAACCATGTAGTATATCTCTGTGTATCCACTGGAGGTAACCTGAGCGCTGTGAGAGTGTGGCAGCTGCCAGCAGCTCATCTATAATGCAGGCGTTTGTCGAAGCAGGCTGCTGAGAGTGCAGGGAAGGAGAGAACGCTCTCTCAGGTATCCAATAAATCCGTCCCTTCCAAAGCAGAGACAAATGAGCCGTGCGAGTTGAAGGCCGGTGGTGTAATTTCACCTCGCAGACAATCCTCAGAGCTGGCCTTCTGACGTTGACCCTGCAGCGGGTGGATGTGGCTGGCCGGGCAGAGCCATAAAGACATACCCTAACCTCTGTAGCCGAACTGAAACTCTACAATTATCCCGGCTCATTAATGACCACAGAGCACAGATGCCTTCCGATCTTTTATGTCTGTTTCCCGACACCAAGAGGAAGAAAGAAACCTCTCGCTCTCTTTCATGAATCTCTAATGGAAGATCTGGATGGAAAGGAGACAGAGGGTTTCATTTACGTAGTCATTTATTTACAGAACTTTCCGAAAGACATTGTGACCGACAACAAGGGCACGTAAATTGTTCCTCTGATGATTAAAAAATGGGGTTTGGGAAACATGGATATTGGTTCAGCGGAGGACACAATGCACATCCTAAGCAGGACGAATATTATAGAGAAAGAGCTAGACGGGGAGGGACAGAGGGGGAGAAATTTTCAGGAGCTGATCCTTTAATCCCTCCACAGGGCTACAAAGACATGCTCGAACAAACACAGATCCTGTTTTTTTAATTATTATTTATATGCGTTTTCCTCTTTTTAAAAAGGCATCTTCATGCTTTATGGTTTGCAAATTTTTAATTAGAGATACACTTAACTCAAGGGAGCAGCATTTAAACAACATTTATTGTAGCCCTCATTATTTGAGTGTCTGTGTGTGCAGAGCAGTTGGTGGAGGTGCAGGGGAGGGGGATCAGGTTCACACACACATGCCCTGGGCGTGTCTGGCAAGATCCAATAATCCCACTACTCCCAGCAATCCACTGGGGAAGGCAGTTTATTTTATTTGTTGCAACGCTCAGCAAACGCCTGTGTGTCTTGTATCTTTACAAACAGCAGCTGAAACGTCCGGCAGGTTTTAACACAAGAGTGGAAACTCTACACATCAACGAACATAACATTTGTGCTCACACCCGAGCAGCAGCCGAATCATCTGCGTCTCCGGCACTCCTCTCCTCATTAGCAGGAGCCCTACTGGGACCCACCCAGGGAGAAAACCTCCTTTCAGGTGACAGCTGTGCCTCCAACAAAGAACCAATTTAGCCTTCATCCCACCTCATCAGTCACACGTTACCATGTCGACACTGCATCCACCCTGCCCCTATGCTGGCAGTCACATTCGATCCCATTCAGAGCTCTGGTTTGAAGAGGCTGAAGGCCACACTCCTGAAGTCGTCAAACACAGAGAGCCAAACATGTTGCTTGAATAACAACAATACGGCTTCTTGAATGAAAGAGGCAACATTTGGATTAAATTTATCTGCTCATTGCACTTGAATCCAGCGCCTTCAGAGGTCACCTAATTACTAAACAGAATCCAACTGAACCGACAGGCTGAGAAAGGAGAGCTTTTATCAAAGAAGCAGCAAAAAGGTCCATGGTAACTCTGGAGGAACTGGAGCGAGTCACAGTTCAGGTGACTATCACACATCAAAACTGTTTGTTGTAAACTCCACAAATCTGGCTTTTATGGAACAGTGGCGAGAAGAAAGTCATTGCTGAAAGAAAGCCATAAGAAGTACTATTTGTCGCTTGACACAAGCCGTGTAGGAGAAACAGCATGTTCTGATCAGATAAGACCAAAACTGAATTTTTGGTCTACATGCAAAACACTACAAGGTGGAAAACCAAGACTGCTCATCACGCTGAATACACCATCCACAGGGTGAAACATGATGGTGGCAGCATCATGCTGTGGGGACAGAGAAGCTGGTCAGAGGTCATGGGAAGAATGGCTGAGCTGAATAAAGAGAAGAGCAAAATAACAACCCTAAAAATACAATCACAGCTACAATGAACCGTAGTAGATCAAAGCAAACTCGTGTTACAATGGCCCAGTCAAAGTCCAGACTGAAATTTAATTAAGAATCTGCCAAAAGGCTTTAAAACTCATGGGAACAGATAATCTCCATTTAGGCTGATGCAGCTTCAGCCATCATGCAAAGAAGAAAAGGCAAGTTTCAGTCTCTACATGTGCAAAACCGGGAGAGGCATAACCCAAAGACTTGCAGCTGTAATTGCAGCATACAGTGATTATAGAAAGTATTGACTCAGAAGGGCTTCAAATGCCTGCCACACTTTTCAGATTTGTACTTAAAAAAAATAAATAAATCTGAAAACCATGCACTCTTCCACGTCGCAATTTTGTGCTGCATTATATTGATTTATAACACAGAATTTCATTAAAATACACTGGAGCTTGAAGCTATAAAGTGACAAAATGTAAAAAAGTTTAGAGTCAGACAAGTAGAACATATAAAGCTCATTTCTGGGACAAAAACCTGTGCTACAAAGTTCCTGTCCCGCTTGGCCTCCTCTCTTGAAACAAACAGATGGTGAGAGCTGTGCTGGTCTCCACCGAGCATGTGATAGTCTGCTTTTCAGGGTCATAGTTGAACAGCTGAACTCTGATATCTGTACTTGTTTCCCCAGAGTATGGACTGTTCAAGGTCTCCGTTCACTGTGTGAGTAAACAGCTATAAAATACAAACCATATATACAAAACTCACAGAGGTCAATGTTATTGTTCAAATGGACAAATCCAGAAGGTATTCATATGTTTAAAAGCTTTTGACTCCGTTTTGACCCAGTTTTAACTTGATTACAGGGAGAAATCAGCTGATGGCCAGAGGGGAAAGCTGGCCACTCAGCACAATGACTCTCACCTAGGGGTTAGACTGAGGATCAAACAGGAACGTGGTCAATGCTGTGGCTGGAACCACAGGGAAAAGACCAGGTGGGGATGGTCTTTTCTGGGAAAAACATAAAGAACAGATGGATCAGATGGTGGTTAAGCAAACCATGTTCTCAAAGATCATTGATTCAACATCATGTTCTGAAGAACTCCACCAAATGTCTGACACAGAGAGGCCGTGAATCATTAGAACTCCAAACAAGCCCAGCTGGTACCAGCCAGAACTGGAGAAAATAAATAACTGAAGAAAAGACACGTCAGCTTCATTCTCCAGGCTCTTAGTGAGCCACAGCAGCCAGAACACACAAACATGCAGAGGCCAAAATCCTGCAACTACAGACAGGTTACAATGTTTTTTACAGTATATATCAGGACGAACTGTGAAATAATCTAAATCAAACCCAAAATGTACAAAAACTCACATAAGATTTCAACCTTTCATTATTTATCAAGCAAGGAGTCAAAATGTAAAAGCAGTTTATGCCAAATAAAAATATACCCCATGATTTAGTACTTTGAAAAACCAGCAGAAATTTGAAGAAGTTTTCGTTTGTCAGTCTTTCACATTTTAAGGAATGTTGAACAGACCGTGGCAAAACTAACGATAAATATCCAGCTGCTCTGTTAAGACACGTAGCCTCTTCTTTAAACTAAAATGCTGTGGTAATCACATGAGTACAAGATGTCCTAAACCTGTGGCTGAAATCGAATCCACATCATCACCCCACCACCACCTTGCTTCATGCAGTGTCATCTGTCTGAAGGACAATGTTTCAGAAGCCTCGTGGTTCATTTAAATCCAAGTCATCCATCCATCTATCGTCTATACCCGCTTATCAGTGCAGGGTTGTGGAGGGCAGGTGCTCCTCTCCAGTGGTCATTAGGCGAGAGGCGGGGTACTTCACCGGGGTCTACCCCAAATCATTCTGAAATATTTTTTTAAGAAAGAAGAGTTTTTTTTTGCTGGCAACAAACAAGCAATACTTGATTAACTCTTTTCTAGTTGTCGTGCCATAAACTTTAACTTACTATCTAAAGCCTGTTTAGTCTGAGATGTAGCTCTTTTTTATGCAGTTTCGCTGAGAATTGCCCTGTTTGATGTTGGAGTGAATTTGCTGGAACGTCCATTCCTGGGATGATTTGCAGCTGCCTTAAATGTTCACCCCATTATACAGTGATGAAGATTATTACTCAATTTGCTTCAGGGGCCACCACAACTTGTACACAGACTTTAACCAGCTACACCATGAAGGGACTATCTCAGAACTGAAAGAGGATGTACTTCTTTTGCCATGATTTTATTTTCTGACTGTCCCCTTCAAGCACCATTCGTCATGTTTCCAGACTTAAATTTCCAAAGCTCTTGTACTTTCAGCCCATTGTTAAGTGTGTATAAACACTTCCCTGTGAATTTATGATGGACGTTTCTACAGGTATAAGGCTTTAAATATGGAACCTGGAAATAGACTGTTAGGAAACCCATGGCTGGATAATAAGCGACTGAACAGACGGACAGATACACGTTTAGAGAATACAAATATTATTCTCTAATTTATTTTCCCATACTTATTCAGAATGGGAAAACTCTCTGTATAAAGAGTTTGAAATCAACCTTTTTGGGTCAAGCGGTAGTTTTATTCCCAGTAATTAATGACAAAATAAGCCCCCTATAATCAGATTCCCTCATACAGTTGTTACATTTATTTTATAGATACAAAGACAGCGAGGCCAAAGAGGTGATGGAGGGTAGGATAGGTCCCAAGAAAAGCAAAATGCAAGAGGAAGACTAGAGCAAAAAAATATGAATAGAAAAACAGACAAAGCTGACTAGTTTTCTGCAGCTACTGTTGCTGCCTGCAGCACAATGCTGTACCGACCGAGCTCTAATGGGAAAGCCTTCCAGAGCAACAACAAAGGGCACAAGAGGAGCCGGCTCCATGTGAACCGGGCCCGTCTCCCCTGCGCGACCAGGAGACAGCAGCACGCTCGCGCACACACACAAGCAGCTGCTACCACAACAAGTCCCCTTGTGCTCTTTTAATGGGATGGTCTGCCTGGGCCGCTAACAACAAGGAAAGAGACAGACAAACATGCATATTGCAAGAGGCTGGCTGTGACTGACACCATTTCTTTGAATGGATGCAATATGGAAATCCACAGCTAGCTAAAAAGCTGAAAAGTGGGTCATGTGAGTGCAGTGGGACCAAGTCTGCTACAGCAGAAAGCCTGGAAATCAATATACATTAGTGCTTCTGGTGGTTCCCAGCTCTCTATGATCCCTGCTTGCTCTTAAGAGACACGGGTGTACCCCTCAGAAGTAAATCAGCAGAAGTCAGACATTATAGATTTGATTCTTGTCCTATTTTTTTTTAAAAAGGGAAGGACAAATGGATCTGCTCCACCCCTCCTCTTCCTCCCCTCTAAAGCCCGACCGCTGGCTATTCATCCTCCACAGTTATATAAAAATGCTTAGCAGTAGAGAACAGCGGTAGGCTCACTCTGAGCTTTCCAGCTGCCAAGCAAATTAAGAGAGTGGGGAAGATGCAAACAGGGGGAGGCAAGTCAAAGATAATAACGCAGGCAAAGTGGGCTAATTAGGGTTAAATAAGAGACTCTTCATGAGTGCGATTTGTGCATGAAAACAACATTAGCCCAGGAAAATCCAGTCATCCAGGTGGTACTTAAATAATCTGGTTGCATGAATGAAAAAACAAAGGTGAGGTGGGGGTGCGAGTGTTGCTTTAACCTACATCACCTGTCCTTCAGAGGGCATGGATAACACTGCATCAAAAAGCAGCAGCAGCAGCGTCACTGCCGAGCCTAAAATAGCTCCTGCACGCACCGACGCACGACTGCTCAACAAACTCCTGCAGCACCGCTGCTGAGCAGGCCCTAAAACCCCAGACATACACAAACAGCACAAATACAAAAAAGAAAATACCCTTTTTGTGAACTGCAAATCAGTGAGGAGAGGTACCTACATCACAGAGACACGGCTTTAGAAGGTTACTCACAGCAGACACGGCTCAGATTCATGGTCCTGTCACCGCTCTGAGGCGGGGATGGAGGACAGTTAGAAAGCCCCGGAGAGGATGGCTGAAAACGATGAAGACGCGAGGAAGAAACAGCCAGAAAGGGATAGATGGGAAAACAGACAGGCATGCCTGTGACTCCTGCAGCACCTGGGCTGTGAGTGGGTGGGCGGCGTGAATCGTTTCGGTGTCGCTGAGGACCTGCTCACGTCACACTTTTCATGAATGGAGGTGTCTGACGCAGCAGAGGACACGGCTCAGAGAGGAGGAGGGATGAAGAGGGGATTTGTGGGAGGAGCAGATAGAGATGAAATGAAAGCAGAGGAGAAGAGAAAGAGGAGGCGGCAGGGGAGTGTGTGTGTGGGAGGGGGGTGTATTTCAAAGCAGCACCAGCTGGAAACAGCAGGTTGGGCTGCAGTGGTGTCTCTGTAAGTAGGACAGACCGTTTCTGCACAACAGAAAATCCTTTTGGACCGAGATCAGTAATCAGTTTCAGCCAAGCCAACTGTGACACACGGCTGTGGGCTGCATGATGCGAAATGAAACATCAGAATGTGCAGTGAAAACAAAGCAGCTTGTTTTACAGTCACGTGTGGCTGAAGCATAAAAATACCCTCTGTAGCTCCAAGAGTTAAATAAAGCAGCAACACATCGTCTTTATTTGATGCCTTTCAGTACAAAGGTGGAGAGAGAAATATTTGTGTACATACAGCTAGCAGACTTATTTAATATTAGACTCATTTATGGGTTTAACATAGACCACAGAGAGAATTTCAGCTGTAAAACAAGTTCTAATGCTAAGGGTTGACTTGTTATTAATGATTTTAGCTAAAGAAAATGTTTATATTTTTATGAAAATAAAAGTGCTGTTAGGGCTGTAATAAACGGAGTAATGTAATCCATCTGAAAGATTTCAAAGAGCTTAATAGTTTTAAATTACTGTAAAAATAAGTTACAGCAACTACTTAAAGGTACGGTTTGGACTATCTGAAATTGGGTTCAGTGAAGAGGTAACAACCAGTCAGTATCTTACCTTAGTATCATCATCAGCTTAATGAAGACCGATCAGTTTTCCAATTTACAGCTCGTCAGAGTGAGGCCAAGGCAAACGCAGATTTCTGCCATTTCATAGAAGTTCATACAAATGCCATTTTCTAAACGTTTAAACATCGCAGTTTGCATTTAGACAAAATAACAGACATGAAAGAATATTAGGCAATCTACTGTAAAAGTAAAATGGTGCGAAAAGGCAGGGATTCTCCAAACAAGATGATTTGTCCCTGATACTAGAGCTGGGCGGTATGACAAAAAATTTGTATCACGTTTTTTTTTTTTTAAGCTTCTGGTGGTTTTACAGTATATCACAGTGGTTTTTTTTCCAATTACTTATTTTTTCCCATGACTGGCCTTTTATATATGTTTGTGGCTTATTTTACTGTCAGGAGTTCAAGGCTTTAAATCAAGGCTGTAATCAAAGTATCAAGTACTTTGTCCCACAAAATCACACAATATATGATTGAGTCCGTATGAACTAGCAGAAAAAGAGTTGCAGAATGTAAACAATTTTTATTGTGGAAACTGCAACATATTGAAAATAGAATTTGCAAACTTTAATCCGGCTTTCTTTTCAAAACAAAATATTTTAAGATGGTTCTATAAACACTATAAATTGACCTAACATACTCATTGTTTAAGAATTCAAGTGTTGCAAGTATTTAAGTATTGCACAAGTAAGACACCAGCTTAATATGAATTTACAATATGTATCATATGTTTTAATCATTGCTCTGCAGTGGGACCATGTCATTGCATAGAAGGATTGTTACTGCACTCGTAACGTCGCTCCACTGCTTGTTTTTCAGAGTCATATGCAGTGCCTTGGGAAAATGCTTGTTGTATGACCCTTTGGCTTAACGGTTTCACTGGGGCTACTGGTTGACGGTGGTGAACCCGTCGACCCTTATAGCATATATTCCTGGTATTCCAACACATTTTCTGCTGAGGTGATGAAATAAGTTCCTAGTGTTACCACCGCCGGCAGCTATAGTGGCTCAACAAACTATGCAATATACAGCCTTTTGTCTGTGTCGGATTTTTTAAAAACCAAAACACTTCCAAACTACAGACACAGTTCCTCTCTTGAGCTCTTCTCCAGTCTCTTATTCTTTCTTTATCCACCATCTGAGACTCTCCCAGCTGTTAGCTAACAGACCGTTTTGCTACCTGGCTATTTAGAGAGCTCTACCCTTTTTATGTTATTTTGTTTTTGTTATTTGTTTATTTAACTTGTTTTTTTGTGGCACTATGGCCTCTATTTTTCACATTTTCAGACTGACATTGACCATTTAAAATGCCATGATCAGGATACTTGGGACCAGATTGGATTCGTCTTGGGAGTTAGATGCATATCCAGTCTCTGTTAATGCGAAGAGAGTTACGAAAGCCATCTACTGCAGAAAAGATACTGCTTACTCATAACCTCTGAACAAAACCATAATCGAACAAAATCTGAATTATCCCTGAAACATAACCACTGCAAGATGCATAATATAACAAATCATAGACATGAAAAAGAAGAACTACAAAATTTATCTTAAATTATTTTATGTATAAATTTTAACAAACTCTTTGGAAGTTTAAAGTTGCTGACAAGTTAGAGGAGAAGTTGGCGGGAAAAAGATATACGATGGTATACAGCAATTTTCTGATTCAAAAACTAAATGAAAGCAGCCAATAATAAGAAGGTTTATTGCAAATATAATTTCAAGATGGAAAGACCTAAAGGTCATAATGTCAAAATCAGAGCAATTCTTCCCAAATGGTCACTCAGCATCCCTCACATTTTTGGTTTTCTTCTCCAATGTCAACGTGTTCTCTCCAGATAAACCTTATTGACATGCACTGGCAGCTTTTAACCTAGTTATGTGTCTGAAGGTGTCTGCAGTGGGTATTGACCTGTCAGGTGGTTCATGAGCATCTCAGAGATCTGCACAGTCGGATCTGGTCTCTGGCTCAACTCCTGGCTGCTCACCTGCATGCAGACACAAAGAAGAGAGCTCATAAATGTGAGTGATAGGTGGAATTTAGTTAGACCTAAGTGCTAAGAAGGAGGGCCTAAGACAAAAGGAAGCAGCAGAGATTAAAACTGACTGGCTGAGAGGAACAGATGCTCCCCCTTCTTTTTTCAGGCCCTAAACCTCTGGAGGTTTCTCTGCGAGGTGGGGTGGGGCAGCAGGAATGTAGTGATCCACAGAGCATATTGGAGGGGGTTGGCATTTGGAACCGCCATGGTCCGGTGTTTGTCCTCAGGCCACACCCCACGGGGGACCCTGCCAGAGGAGCAGGGGTCGTATCCCGGGATGAATTGCTGGCTGAAGAGTCCAAAGCGACAAGAAAAGGCGTGAAATGGCACTGAAATGAGTCAGTGCAGATGGCGGTGGATGCAGGCTCATCATTAACTCGTGATCTCTTAAAATTTAACTTTAGCTCAAATTGTGTAGTTAAAGCACTTTAGACTTAAAGCACAAAGACTGTGGAAGGAGACCCTGCATACATAAAGCACAGCAGGGTATTTCCAAAAAAAAGAGAGCTCTGGTTGACAAATATTGACACGGTGAGGACGAAGCCCTCAATATCCATGCAGGAGAGGAATTTTAATATCAGATCTGTTTGCTCAGCAAGAAGATGGAGCCCTGATCTGAAGCTGAAACTCCAAAGTCCAGCTGATCACAAGACCTGCGTGCCAACGTGGAAAAAGAACACAATAAACTACACGAAACACAAAAACCATCAGCGAGTCGATGATTGCATAAAACATTTCTTAAGCAAGTGATAATAAGAATGAGAAAAATAAATTTCAAAACAACTTCACAAAACTAAAACAAAATTAAATAAGGAACCCTCACAAGGTGTCCGCTTTCACCAAACAAAATGCATTCCGGTAAAAAAAAGCCAAACAGGCACATTTTCACCCACAGTCTCTGGTAGGGTGGTTTTATAAAATATCGAAAATAATAAACAACAAAATAGATCAGAACCATTCTCCGCTAACAAGTTGTCCCACTGTTTTTATTATTACAGTTTCGTAACCAATAAAACGTTCTCTAGTTTTATTCCGACAAGTTTAAGTGCTTTAAATGAGAGCCAACAAGAAGGAACAAAGCGACCACAGCTATCTGTCTACTCTCTCCTCTGCAAGTCATTGCACACTGCAGGTCAGCTGGCTGAAACTATATTTCCCTTGCTTAAAAAAAAAGACAAATTCAACCTAACCGACCAGCTAACATCAGCTAATTATACCTGTGTTACTATACCATTCTGCATTATAAGCACTTCAAAACAGCTAGTGTTTATTCTTAGGATAAACACTAAATGGGTGGAGAACATTATGACTTATATGATATTATTTTTTGCAGCAATAGTAAGAGTTGTTGCTTTTCTCCTTAAAATAAAAGCAATAAAATCATATTACACGTTATTGTCTTAAATTTTTGTGTAATCATTGTGACTGTGATATTTTTCCTCAAGGTTATCATACTGTGAGAAGCTCATGCGAGCACGTGTCTACTACATATCATATAAGCAACCAAAGAACATCTTAGTTTTAAAAAATCTATTTACCAAAAACAAAAACTTTACTTGCAGATAATCACGTCCGTAAAAGAATACAAATTTTAATCTCAAACATCACAAATGCAATAACAAAAAGCAAAAAGAGCATGCGCAAACAAAACTAACACAGCTGAACAGTGTCTAAAGCCGCAAATTTAAACACAAAATGTTAAAGTGACACCAAATCATTTCGCCTGAATGCCAAGCTGTGCTGCAGCTTTATTCTTGTGTTTCTCACTGTGACACATAACCTTCTCTGAAGCATTGCAGACCACGTGCACCCCGCCACTCACTCACTGATGATAAAATCCTTCACAATAAAAAAGCTGTCGAAAATGCCAAACAAACTGCTTGAAAGCCGGGAAGTGACAAAGGCCCTTAGTCGGCCCTTTTAGAACGTCCCCGCCGTTGGCTTCGTTGTTTCAAGGGTGCAGTGAATGACTATATGACTGAAAGACAGTTTTCACAGTTTAAAAAGTAGCAGATTTGGGCAGTGATGTTTTTAAATTTGAGCGGGAATTCAAACGCCCCATTAGAAAAAGAAAAAAAAAATAAATTTTTTTTGGCAACATACCAAATAATTCAGCACAGAATAAACCCAACTATTCCCCCTAAAACCTATTTTAATATTTTTTATTATATATGCTTTTACAAAGCTGGGCAGAATGACATGAAGAGGTCAGTGGCACAGTCTGTACAGGTACATCTCAAAAAACTTAAATATGGTGAAAAAGTTAAATATTTTCTGTCACTTATTTCATAATGTGAAACTCATATCATTGCATATAGAGAAATATTGAAATGCCTGACATAGGTTCCTGGATACTTCGAAAATTCAAAAAAGGAAGGTGTAGCATAAAAAAATGTTACTGCTAGATTTATTTCCTAGGAATTGATAGAGATGGTAATAAATGTGGCATCAGTGATTTTGCTAAAACTTTTTTCTTCCCCCTCCTGAATAAATGTACTCAAATTACCAGTTGGGACATTAATGTCAAGGCTTTTAAACATCTTTATTAGGCGGTGTAATTACCGTACTTTTATTCATGGCATAATTTAATTCTCAGATCTTATTTTAGACTCTGAACCACTTAATTGCAGATGTTCTTGCATATGACTAGTTAAGTTTATAATGACAAAGAAGCACAAGAGCCAAAAACTAAAATATTGTTGCAAACACTAAATGTTCAAAATGGTAAAATCAAGAATGAAATATAAATAACAGACATATGTCGTTGTTTTTGGGTCAAAAGTGTAGTTTCAACACTAATCCACCCTTCTAAAAGAAGACAGATCTTTAAACATACCTTTTAAGGAATAAGTGAGACCTTAATGGTTCAGTGTGAGCAACAATAAATGATTATAGCATGAGAAAGTAGGGTTAGGGTACGTGATTACATAATAAAATACTTGCTTCTTCAAAGTTTGGAAACTTTTTATGCGCTGTCAGGTAAACAGTGGGGTTTCTATGAAGATTCCCAACACACAAATAAAAAAGAATCTGACCTCCGTTTCTCAATCTGCCTCATTTCTCCGATTGCAAAACGTCTCTTTCTCTGCCTCCATCGTCCGTGGTCCCCCGATACGAAGCACGGCCAGTCAGCGCTCCATGTGCCTCGGCTTCACAACCAAACGCAGCAGAGCTGTAAACCACACTCACCGGGCTCCGTTATACACACTCATTACTATTTCACCGGCCGCGGAACAGCAGCATTGACAGCTCCTGTGTCCCCTTCATTAATAAGAGACGAAGGAGCATCGCACACAGAAGCTTCCAGTGGTTTACCTTTCCAATTTGCACAGGCAAGGGCCCAGATATAGACACTGTCACACACACACATCTATAATTACTGACAAATACACTGTGCTGTAGGGTTTGTTGGTTACAAGCAAGCAATACCACAACGGGATAGTTTCTGATTAAAGAGAGTAAATCAGAGTCTGCAATGCAATTACAGCTCTTAGATAAAGAAATGAAAAACAAAAAACCACAATGACATCCAAATGTTAAAACCTTTTATTGACTTGAGCAATATCCTTGAATCGAATATTAAACTTTTACTCGTGACTGGGGTAAATATTCCGCGTCCATCCATGTGAACCGATTAGTATTCCTAACTTCAGTGCATGACAATGTAAAAGTAATCACATCCCTTGAACTTGTGTCATCACGTTTTCTCACATTATAACCACCTCGATGGATTTCATTGCGTTTTTCTTTAATAGAACAACACAAAGTAGCACACAGCTGTGAAGGAGAAGAACGACACAGGACCATTCCCCACAGCATGA